>JALIZH010004792.1:0-16709 GCA_030522465.1 Rhipicephalus appendiculatus
CACGTCTGTCACCGGATGTACACGTCGCGCAATCGCCGCAAGTATTATATACGCACCTATACTTAATTTTCTTTATTACATCGCGTCATAGTTTTTGTTACAAAATATATTTCTGCCACGTGCGGTAAACATATTCAAGGTATCAGTTCCATCCACCAGAATAGCATTTACGGGAAAACTTTCATACGTAGACTTCGACATCGAAGCCGAAATCACGTTCGTGCTAGTTGAAACATATAGGGCACATATATAGTGGAAATATGCAAGCGAGGCGGCTATGTAAACTGCTCTCAGTAGTGCGTGAAATATAGGACTCTCAATGCGGGCAATCTAACGTATAGGAATGCTGTAGCTTTTCAAATATCCCTGTTAGGTTGCGCTGTCGAAAAGTTGGACGAACATATACAATAATAAGACGATATTTACGGACTTGTAAAAAAAACGTGAGGTGACTCATCTTACCGACATATTTCGTATGCGCGAGACATCTGTTTATTCTGGCAGCGTATAATCTGCTAACGTAGCTGTCGAACAACTTTGTTGACAGAAAAGCGACGGAACAGGCATGTACTTCTCAGGAATACGCTTCAATGTGAAGGCGCAAGCAGGCAAGCCGTCGAAAAAGTGAGAACCTCACAAAATTGGGGAAATCACATTCATTGTGGGAATGAATTTCACAAGTGCGACTACAGTAAAAGCTCGTTAATTCGAATTCGAAGGGAACTGTAAAAATGTTTCAATACAGCGGAGTTCGAGTTACCGGGCACGAGCTGGAATGAACACACATTGTGCCATACTGCGCGAACAGAACCTAATAAAGCCACCTCTGGACACGCTATCACTAATAAGGCACTACTACACGTTTGTGGAAGGTGACTTAAGAATTACGTTCATAAAGCTGTAACAGCCAGCAGAATGAAATGATCAGTCAGTGATACGCCAGAAACAAGCACCGACGCGCATTCATGTGAGCATTGAGCCTTAAGGTCGAAAATATGTGACGCCATTTATGCTCTCAATTACGGTAACTTATATGACAGAGTTAGCGCAATCAAAGTTGTCAGTAATCAGGAATTTGCCGTTGCTTGCGTTTCTTCTGTCGCGACTCATGAGCATCGCTTGCAGCTTGCCCAAGAGCTCCAGTGCACCGTCCGAATTCTCATCTGCTCAGAAATGCTGCTGTTTCCTTGTTTTGCATCTGTAGTGAATTTGGTTTGTTTGGCTTTTGCAACACATTGTAATCACTCTGGACCGACTTCCGCTAGGAGCGATGAATACCAGAGGCTCCCAGTTCGTATTAACCGTTATCGATGCGGCACGTTTGAATAATTGGTAGTTTTACGTGCATAGAAATACACCAGACTATGCTAGGACCAGGGCGTCAGTTCGAATTAACTGAGTTCCAATTGACGGCCTGTTGCTGTCGCTCGGTATGTCACACTTTGAGCCAAGTCTTATGAGTTCGATCGATGTGTTTCTGTAACTTCATCTACCAAATAAAACCCAAGAGACAATTACGACAAGAAAAGCGTCGATGAAATAATTCATGTCTTTGACGGTAGTCTAGTACATATGACGTAAGTTGAAATTAGTTAAGGTGTACGACAATTCTTTCCGTTGGTGGGATCCATATACACAAGCTTCTTATTACACGTCCTGTGTTCGAAGCAGCAGCTGCCCATTAAATCCTCGTATGATAACCTGCGCCTTGTCCGTGGTTTCGCTTATGTGAATGCTACTGTCGCACATATAAAAAAAAAACTACTGAAATTTATCATGATTCTGCGCAGATTGCACTGTGCATTCTTAGCAGTCGGTAAGATTTGGCGATCGGTTAAACAAAGTCTATTCGTTCAAACTTGGCGGTTCCTTCGTGGGAACCCCTGAATAATATTACATTGTATCGTGCGGGTAGAGCAAATGCTACTGATATTACGAGTATGCAAAAGGAATAGAGATGGTGATGTTACGGGGCGGAAATAAACACAACGCTAAAAAACAACCATTTGTTAGACTATTACAAGCGTACCTTGAGGTCTTCATTGTGTCACCATGGAGGTGCATGACTTTGCGCCCGGGTAAAGCTGCTCGTTGGGACAGTCCCCTAGCCAGTGGGGGGTACCCTACGGGCCCGGGCACCTCCGCCACCCCCCCCACCCCCCCCACCCTCACCTCCTAATTTTAAATTGAGGGGTATTTCCCGAAAATAAATCGTGAAAAGAGGTGTTTTTCTTCGGTATAGTGAACGGCTTGAGGAAGACCCCCCCCGCCCCCCCCACCTCCACGAAAAGGTTAAAAATTGTGGCTGCGGGCCGCCGTTGGGATGGTTGGTTTTGCTTGTCTCCAATTGGTCTAAGGGAGACAGGCTGCAAATATTTAAGGCATACAGGAAATACACAGGTACGCTTTATATCCTCCTCTTCGTCATCTGCTGGTCAACATTCGTGTCCAATTTTACTCAGCGCAGTAGAAAATGAACTTGTGGCTACTTATGTATAAAACCGCGTTTAGGCTTTAACACACGCTCTCCTTTTATGACAGAATAATGACCGCACAAGTGGCATGTAGGCTATTGAGAACTTAGGATTAAATACGCCACAACGTTCATGCTTCTACTGAGCAAGCATTGCACCAATGGGCTACGTTTGCATGGAAACATCAATTTTTGATGCTATAGAGTACAAAGGGAGACTGCACATTGCAGGGCTAATGAAATTTGATTATTTAAGCAGGATGTCGGGATCCCTTATCTATGTCATTGTTTTATTTGTTTTGCGGGAAATTTTCCTTCCTGGAATATTTGGTTTCCCGTTCTTACTTAGAGTTAGTTTGTGAGGTTTGTTTTTTTTTTTCTTTTTTTTTTGCTGCACAGCATTTAACAACATCAAGTTAAGGATTCCCACGCATCAGCAGCAGTGACAACCACTGATAGGTACCATCAAACGTTCAGCCAAAGCAGTGAGGCTGCCACAGAACTGCTAAGTAAAATAGGCAAGAAATTTGTTACCTTCGGAAGCCCAGCCACATAAGTAGGAAAATTAATCCAAAACGTTATGTGGGGTAGGAAACCTTTTCTATTCAATATTTTGTTTCTTATTCAAGTGACTCCAATAAAGCCGACGATTTGCTTCGAAGATCATGTTCCGAGCATTTAGCGAGCGAAAAACAGCAGCTCTTTAGTGGTGTGCTACTGAGAACGAAAACAACAGCCTCCACACTCATCTGATGTCGTCGCCTAACTCTTCCAGCAAGCGCATTGTCACTTTGTTCCGGTAAAAATTACATTCGACTGTTCTTTTTTTCTTAATACTCTTCAGAAACACTGCACATGTTTCTCTAGATCTTCATTATGACAACTTGGCAGCGCAAACAAACGGAACAAAGTAAGAAGGTACACAAAGAAGCGCAGGCTTGTTTGTGTACCTTCTTACTTCGTCCTGTTTGTTTGCGCTGCCAAGTTATCACAATGGATCTATGCCAACTACCTTACTGGGATAACACAAATAGTGGGCATAGTGGAAACCACCATCCAACATTATAGTGGATTAATTTAGTGGGTGGATGGTGGATGCATAGTGCATGGTGGGTGGATAGTGGATGGTGGTTGGATAGTGGATGCTGGGTGGTTAGTGGATAGTGGATGCTGGGTGGATAGTGGATAGTGGATGCTGGGTGGATAGTGGACAGTAGTTTAGGTGGGTAGATGATGAACGGTAGCCCAGGTGGGTAGAAAGTATGATGTGTACAAGGTAAGTAGCAGGTACGAAATGGCGGGCATATTAGTCAATGAAATATTTTTCCGTCAATGTTCTTTCTGTTCCGACTGAAAACATATCTTCCTGTTACATAAGGCACACAAGTTAAGCACAGAAAACAAATTGTTGACTTGTGTTCCGAATGTGTTAGCAGGCGAAACAGGCACAATAATAGCCTGTTTGCACCAAGCAATGAACCGCCTGACTCAGTGAATAACTTTATTCACTTTTTCTACATTTCTTGGTGTTTTGCTTACACGTTTGCCTATAAGCAGCTTCTGCTAAAAACCCTACTAGAAAACCTTCCCAACAGCGTCACGGTTCTCCCTCGGTGGCTCTATTTGAAGTGACTACAAAGAAATGCATTTCTCCAAGACCCTGAAAAACATTCAAAAGCATCATTTAAAAAAATAGAAATGCTTTGTTTAGGTAATCAACACATTGATGCGCCTTACGTACACTGCTCCTTTCGCGCAATAAATATATAGCGAGTCCTTGTTGTAGGCATTGCATATTGTTCGGCTAGTTCGTTCACAGATATAGCAGACACGTTCAATCTGGGCGAAGACAACTCGTTTGAACGCAGAAATAAACACACACATGAAGCGCACGGTGTGTTTTCTGCGCTTCGTGCGCGTGTTTCTATGTTTTAACGTGTTGTCGTCGCTTAGTTTAAACGTGTCTTTCATAATACAGTATGATAGCACCACAAATTACTACAGCTGGTTAGCTATTACCGGCTGTTATTTTAATTTTTTCGCGAGCTGACGTCAACGGAATAGTGGCAGCATTCCGTTCCGGGACAATTACTTGCCCTCGCAGCACGCCGGCAGCGTTAGCTTGATGGCAGCTCTTGAAATAAATCTCTTGAAAACCACAAGCGGGTTAGTTCAGTTGTCAAATAACCTTCCCCTCGCAAATTAAACACGCGATCCGCTAGCCTGAGCCGGGCAAGACAAAAAAAAAACGAAACCACAGCCTAAACTTTCATCCATCGCAGCGGCAAATGAAATTCCCAGTGGACTATACACAGCCGGCCGGTTTTCGCTCGTGCTGGACTGCCGACACCCCCCCTCCCCGCCTTCCTCCGAAACCCACCTTCAACATTTCGTTATCCTTGAGGGGTGGATTCTGAACAAATTCCCGTTCTATCCAACATCAAAATTTATCAGTGCGCAAGAGTGCTGAAATAAACAACGTTCATTATTGCTTCACCAAATGACACAAAATAAACGCTAAGCAAACATCGACCAATGCAACTTATCGCGCCCACCGATTCCCTGTCCCTAACCCGGTGCTACATCACCGAAATTGCTACAGCACAACCCGGTGGCTGTAGCAATCATTTTTTTACTTCGGTTATTTCAAGCGCAGTGATGGTTGCTAAATACCTGTGTAAGATGAGCACCTTTCTGTCGAAAATATTATCTCTGCTTTCAGCTTTATGGCGGATAGTGCGTCTGTCTCACATATACGTGCACCTTAAGTTTTAACAATAGCGATTAAGTTCTTTACAAACGTCGTGTGGTAGCAGGTTCAACACATCTGCAAGAGCATTCAGTACCGCGGCATTCAATATCTCTTGGCTATAACGCACAGAGTAATAACAATGCATAACATGCATAGAGCAACCTACCCGTCTCAAGAAAACATGCTGGCAGTGTATACTTGCGACGTACGCCGGTCTTCAAGAGGCGTGACGAGTCGGCGTCGGCCGCTGACAAGCCCGTTTGCTGGCATCCGTCGGTCTCACGGCAATGTGGTGAGATCCCGATGTGCACGAACTGTCACGTCGATTCTCCACGCCACAGAGTGCGTTCCGAGAAACTATTCCGGCGCTGTTCATCGATAATGTGCGGAAGCATTTGAACACGATGTATTCCCAGAGTAATCACGTTCATCGCCAGCACACAATTACCACGCCATGACCACGTTGTAGCAGCGCGGCGCCATGACAGGAAAGAAAAATGCGAGAGGACGACAGCAGCGACCCCTAGCGGTCACGGCCTCAGCGCCCAAACGAATTTCACTTCCGACGCTGTTGGACGTCACGTCATTGCCGCCATGACGGTTTGGCGCAGCTTCTCCAGCATGGTACACCATCATTTTCCTGTCCCACCATTCCCTCGCTGCTTTCCAGCATTCGCGCAATAGAGGACGCACACTATCCACCATCGTCCACTATCCTTTCCACCTTGTACACTATGCCCTCCATCAATGTCCACTATAAACACCATGGTTTCCAGCATACCCAGCATTATTTCCACTATATCCACTATCTTTTCCAGTACCCACTATGGCAGTTTTTCCAATAGGGTAGCCCGCCGATCAACTTTTCTCTAAACGTTCTTTGACAACAACGTCATGTAAGAACTCCAGGCTAGCCTTATAGATGATAGCCACCCCGCAATGTGATGGCGAAAACTGCTGCTACCGTCGCCAATTCCAAGTGATTAACAGAGGGGGTCTCTCTGAATTCCCTATTTCGTTAAAGCTGGCTGGTCTGTCAAATGCATGAGTCAGACCAACGCTTCGTCTATTTTATCAATGCCAGCCAAATGCGCCCATTCCAGCCTTTCACCGCCCTCTCCTCTAGCACTATCCTACTCTCGTCCACCACCTAGCCTTCGCGTGTGCTTTGCGGTCATGGGGGAGAGCCCCCTATATGTGGTGTCTCGTAACGGAAATCAGATAAAGTAATTTTATTGCGATAGCAATTATATGGACACTTTCGGCTGGTTTTCGCCGTCGGCGTCGCCATTGGCCGCCGCTGTTGTCCGCCGCCGTCATTTGCCGTATATGTATATGTATATATATAACCGGCCCCGCCCGTCGTTCGTGAGCGTGAAAAAGACGCGAGGGGGGGGGTCCCTCGAGCGACCTTCGATTTTACGAGCGCGGGCGCGCGCGTTATCTCCCCTTCTCGGCGGCTGACAACGGGGGGCTGGTGTCCCCTTCTACGTGCTGCGCTCTCAACGCGAAGAGAATTCTCTTAAACAAGAGTTTTCGAGTTGCGTGAGATAGGATCCAAAAAAGAGTTAGCTGCCAGCCTCACTTCGTATAACATTACATTTTTTTTGCTATCGCATTCATTGCTTCACCCTTGCGGTGAAACTGTGACTTTTTTGTTCAGTTGTGTACAGATCCGTGGGGCGGTGTCTTGCATCCCTCGTGTTCACTATGTTGGCGGTCACGCTGGCTCTGTAAGGGACAGGGTGTTTTGAGATAGAGCGTTTCCCGTTCGTGGCGCTATGCACGCAACCAATAGGGACGCGTCACTGCGATGCTGCAGTGCATGTGCTGCCTTCAAGAGGTGCCACACCAGCGCTGTGAGGTGGCCGCGGCATTGCTTCGAACTACAAAGAAGGAGCACGAAAGAACAAATCTGACAGACGCATGATATTGCAGAGAGAAAACGCGTCTATCGCATCTCCGTGGGAAAGCGCTCGGATGCAAACAGCCCTACCCATTATGCAGCGTCGCATCACGACCACACCCAGAACTAAAGCGGACCGACGGCTCCCTTTTAGGAGCGAGCGTTTGCACTGGTATCGTAAGTAGAGGATGCGTTGGTCAGACATACATATAGGACATGCCGTGTAGCTCTGATCCGTATAAACACTATATGGTCAATCAACACTCAGCACGCTTGCTACATTGAGGAAAGTGGTGGTTTAGACAGTCGCAGCCGTTGAAGCTGAAAGAACGTGCGGAGCAGTTCAGTGCTGACGAACATGTGCCCCACTGTGCGAAACATGCAAAGCTCCGATTGTCGCTACACTTTGTGCTTCTCTCAGACTGCGATTACGGCGCACCAGAGCGGCATCATAACGTCGTAGCAAGTCGTTCTCGGAACCACACGGAAACTACATGCACGCCGATAGCCATGATGGACGGCGATGACGAAGCGGTGCTAAAAATCACGCGCCAGTCTTTGTTTTCCTGTGTTTCAAGTGATCCCCCATTACATTGCCCGGCGCATTGAAATACTGCATAGGTGCGCCCAGAGGTGCCGTTTCGCTGCTTCCATTCAGCATTCTATGACAGCAGATGGGTTGTATTACTGATGGGCACGCACTTGTTACTGCAAGTGCATCTCAGGGGGCCAACATAGATAAAGAAGTAAATTTGAGCGTTAAAGGCGTAGCGACTCTTATCGCTTATGGCCCAATAGCTGGAGAAATCAGCTGCTACATGTATTGGCGCTACGTTGCCATTACGCGTAGGATAACAGCTCATACAAGTACACAAGTGAAGAGTAGTCTTTTGTGTACTTCCAATTTTCGTTTTCTGAGGTTGTGCAGTCACCAATGGCACATATTTGAGGGCTGCTGCAATGTGCAGTTTCTGTTAAATTAATTACGTCCGCTTTATTTCACTACTTCTAGCAGTTGTCTTGCTCTTTTTTCATTCTGCGGTGCTGGGCGTATTTCACGTATCATTGAATTCAAATTACGGCATGTGTGTAGAGTGCCGCCCTTGCGACACTGTTCAAAGTCCGTCTCTAAGCCTGGTTGTCCTTAAAAAACGTCACTACGCTTTCAACGCGTGCTATGCTGAAGACGGACTCGGCCAGTGTTGCAGGACTTTTTCTTCCGACAAAGATCGATTACCAAATCTGTCGACCGCATTGCGAAGTGATTTTCTTGGAAAAATAACCAGAACGAAAAGTTTCCATAACGATTTTGTTCATAGATTAAGTGCATGAAAACAATTGAACTATTGCTTTGGGCCGCCAAGGGAGAGAACATTTAGAGCAATATAAAATTTATAAAGCCTCTGGAAAGTTTGTTGAGGTACCTCTTTTCAACGTTCATTTTTCTTATTACCACAAATATTTCAGTCAACCTAGCACCCACTAACCTACCCGCAATCAAAAGCAGGATTTTTGTTTTTCGAGTTCAGTTAGCAAAGTTAAATAGAATGTCTCGTCAAAATTTCGAAACATAAAAAAAAATTTCTCGCTTTTCCATGATTTGTTAAAATGATAAGGAGGGCAATAAAGTAAGTACCTCGCTAATTTTCTCTTGGAAATCTTCAAAGAACATTACAATAAATGTGAGCCGTACTTTTTGTTTCGCACATCAAACTGTTCTCGACACTCATACAAACCACTCTACGCAGATTCTGCGACTCCCACCATCACATTAATGGCTTCGGCGCAAGCTGATTCATTTCTGTAGCTGCTTCATTAGAAAAACGCATCTATGGAGCGTGGAGCGACAAGACAGCGCGCGTCTTGTTGTCGATGCCCATCTTGTATGGGCCCACAGCTGCTTCGAGCAGTGATTATTGAGTATCATGGCTGCTTCCGGTGAATACGTTCCGACAGCCCAGACCTTCAGGTCGCTCATGTGCTTTATTTTTGTCGTCTCCCTGAGCTATACGCGTGTGGTAAGTCGTGCACTATTTGCTTTCTTTGTAACAGCCATTCTAGTCCGTCGGACAGTTGCGCGTAATTCGCCGCACGTGGCGACGGGCTCTGTGTGTCTTTAGTTCTATTTGAAGTGTGTCCACATCAGCAGAAAAGTAGTGAGCGTTTGAGCATTTCCAAATACAAGCCCAAGTACAAGGCTAACAAATGAGAAATCAGTTCGCGGTGCAGCTTCAACCTGCGATTGGCACAGCAGAAATTTTTCTCGGGAATCACGCCGCTATGGGCAATAATTCCGGTGTGCTCAGCCTCATACATCCTCACGTTAATGCGCCAAGTTCAAGAGACCTTATTCCACTCTGGCTGTGCACCTGTAGTTACAGTCAGTAGCGTAGCCAGAAATGTTTTTCGTGGGGGGGGGGGGGGTTCAACCATACTTTATGTGCATTCTTGCGTGCGGGTATATGCACACATGCAAAATTTTAACGCGATAGCGTTTAATAGCTTGTTTCGCAGAAATTCCGGCGTCGGCGTCTTTGGTTGTGATCATCATCTTGTCCGTGACCAAGAAATCGAGAAAAATGCATATAAAATAAATAATAAAATTTCGGGGCCCGAGTGAGGATCGAACCCGGGTCGTCTGCGTGGCAAGCAGGGGTTCTACCACACAGCTACGACTCTGTTTTTTTTTCTCTTTAATACATGGGAATAAAGCCATCAAATATTGCCACGCCTCTGCTTGCAAATGCAGTGCAAATAACTTCCTCTGCTTGGAAATGCAGTAAAAATATATTTTATGCTTCGCAAACGCAAGCGTCCTTTATATAGGCGTCGCCATATAACATGTAATATCCCAGGAATATTGCGTGGTACAAGCGTACATTGCCATCGGGTGTCAGAATATGTGACTATCATAACGATTTCGTAGTTTAAAGCCGGCCACCCGTTACAAACGGCACACACATTACTGCGAGTATTCGCTTACACCACGTAGTGGGTGCATAGCAAGTATGCACTAAGTGGTTGAAGTAGCCACTCGGGACAGGATGTCGCTATCGCGTTCAACTCTTAAAGGCGAAGATTAAGGGTCCCCCCAATTTTTAAATTCGTCCTGGAAAGCTTGTGTCCCCAACCACCACGCACCCTCCTTCTGCTCCCTGCGTACACGCGTGGCTGAATTTAATCTTTCTCAGCACAATATTACCTTATCAGCTACCCTGTTTTATAGCGAAAGCTGTTATGAGATCCCAACATGGGCCGACATTGGCGCCGTAGTTTTCAGCCGCCGCCACCGGTGGACGTAACCGCGATCACGTCAAATAAAATGAAAGCAAAATAAATAAAAAAATATTCAGGACACAATGGGATTTTAACTCAGACCCTGCGCGTGCCAGTCCAGTATTCTACCACACAGCCACGCCGGTGCTTGATATAATCCTCTGCAAACATACTTTATGCAGGCCTCATGTTTGGAAAGGAAACACGTTAACATCTGTAATAGAGCGTCTTAAAACAGTAAAGTAACAACCAGGATTGACACATTGCGAATTGCGTAATAGTGCCATTCCGGTGCTTGAAACTCCGTCGCAAAAATACGTTATACAGGCTTCATGTCGGAGAGGAATGACGTTAACATATATATTATAGCGTGGTAAAAGACAGAAATAACAACTAGACGGCACACAATGCGAATTGCGTAGGGACTGCGGGAGTACGTTATTGAGAAAGCACGGGAGTGGGTCGTTGAATGTTTCCAACCCACTACAAAGGCTCAGCCATAATTCCTCATCGTCACCAGCCACCGCATTAGCAAAGTACACATAATGCCTTACAGATGTGTAGCGGGTACCTCTCTTCTACGCAAAATGAAGAATAATGGCGAAGTGAGTGGTTCCCAACTTGACAAAAATTATGAAATAAATGGCGTAGTGGGCACTCTGCGAGTGTATTGCAAGGTAGCCCCAAGACAGTTTACAGCGGGCTCTAGAAATACCGCTTTTCCAGCTTTCGATGTGACTGCGCTGCGCTTTCCACGCAGGCCTGGCGTTCTAGTAGTCTTGGGTGTAAAACGCAATGCATGAGGAAAACATGTGAAGTGGTTAGAACACCTTACGGCTGTCAAAATTTGAAAACAATTTACGTCATCTAGGTATACTCTAATATATTCTCGCATCCAACAAAAAGAGCCCGTGAAGGGGCGTTTCAGTACGGCAGTTTAGCTGGCAGGATAACATAGGAAGCAGTTTCATTGACCTCTTCATTCCCCGTGACCCCATGTGGGGTCATTGGTTTGAGCAAGCGCACCTAATTATGCGGCCAACATTTTTTTTTTTTACCTTCAACTTAAATAACCGGCGTAGAGAACATTACTTAAGCTCAACCAGATGGCGCTGCATGTCGAGCATCTGTGACGCACGGCGCGTTTTAAGATAGCGTTTCCCAGCAAACGTCCACCATTTTTGTCCTCACGATGAGTAATTAGATTTTTCTTGAAGTTCTCCAGGTTTATTTTTACCTAGCAGGTGCGCCAGCAATAATGAAGGGTCTGCAATCAAGTTGTAATCAATGTTTCTGCATAATCTGTGTTTTAAATTACCAACTGTTAACAAGTGTTTACATTTATTAATTAAAATTAATTTATTTTAATAATTAAATTTTGCAAGGTTTTTTTGTGGTGTTTCTTCTAAAGAATTTTTTACGTTTTATTGTGTGCTCAAAAAAAAAAACAAGCTTGTAATCAACTGACCTGGAATTTCCTTCTCCGGACTCATGAGATTATCCGAGCTAATGAATTTCTTTCACAACTTAACCGCTCTGCGTTTCGAGGGATAAAAACAATTTTTACAACGAAAAATGCGGAGCGATGGCTACTTCATTCCACGCACGTCAACAGGCGTCTCTTATTTGCTAAGATCGTTAAACACAGATAGGTTTTCATTCTCGCATCTTTGCCTTTGTAATGAAGATTGACCGAAATAGCAGTAATGTGGATGGGTAGCTTTAGGTTGTGAGAGTATATGGCATGCACATATGCACGGCTGAGCAAAATGAGGTGATGACAATATATGCCGTAGACGTGATGCCAATATATTTTAACCAACAAATACAACGCGTGTTGGTAAAAAACTATTTATTCAGAGTGAACTTGTGCCCGTGAACTTAAGAAAAACAACCATATACAAAAATTGGGGGGACCCTTAAGCTTCGCCTTTAAGAGTTGAACGTGATAGCGATATCCCGTCCCTAGTGCGTACATCAATCACTTAGTGCATACAATGTAATGGGTAGTATGCTTTTAACCAGGAGAAATTATGCGCGGCAAATGTGGGAAATGTTTTCGAACTTGCTATGCACCCACTACGTGGTGTTAAGGGAATACGCGCAGTAAGGTGTGCGCCGTTTGTAATGGGTGGCTGGCTTTAAACTATGGAATAGTTATGATAGTCACATATTGTGACGCCCGATGGCAATGAACGCTTGTACCACGCAATATTCCTGGGATATTACATGTTATATTGCGACGCCTATATAAAGGACGCTTGCGTTTGTGAAGCATGCAAGTTATTTTCACTGCATTTCCAAGCAGAGGAAGTTATTTTCACAGTATTTCCAAGCAGAGGCATGGCTGTGTGGTAGAACACCTGCTTGCCACGCAGGCAACCCGGGTTCGATCCTCACTCGGACCCGAAAATTTTTATTATTTATTTTATTTGCATCTTTGTCGATTTTTCGGTCACGGCCAAGATGATGATTTTTCGGTCACAGATAAGATGATGATTTTTCGCTCACAACCAACGACGCCGACGCCGTCACCGACGCCGGAATTTCTGCGAAACGAGCTCTTTAACGCTATCGCGTTAAAAAGGTTCCATGCTAGCGAGTCCGAACCTCGTCAGCCTCTTCTTCTCCCGTGCAGTCGCGAACCGGTCATCCCATGAGACGCCAGTCTCCATCCTTTAGCACGTGGTGTGGTGGTACGCGCAGTCCGCCAGTGCATTGCGCGCTTTGCTCGTCATTTGTTTGGCGGCAATTGGGAACGCAGGAAGCGACGTGCGCCTTCGCAAGATGATGGGCAGCTGGTGGCATTAATCCCCCTCCTAAAACGCATCGTCCCGATGCGTCGAGAAGGCCAACAGTTTTGAAGGGCAGGGCTTGTCTTGATGTTCGAGCACGTGTATCAGTGATGTTGTTCAGTGCCTTTCGTAGTAGGATGTCATTCGTACTACATGTACGACTTCTGGGTGATTTCTTCGTCGTGTTGAGCACACTTGGCCTTCGGGGATGACTTCGTAGTTCGGGGATGACTTCGTCGCCACAATGATCCACCGCTTTCCTGATGATGAGACATTAAATGGTCCAAGTAAATCCAATCCCACTTGCTCAAATTGTCCTTTAGGTGGCTCTATCGGTTTCAACAGACCTGCTGGTTTCAATGGTGGTATTTTTTGCCTTTGGCATTCTCGGCACGACCTCACATAGTGCTGTACAGAATCCATTAACTTTGGCCAATAATATCTCTGGTGGATTCTCGCTAAAGTCTGGCTAATACTCAAGTGCCCAGCCGAAGGGTCATCATGACATGCTTCTAACATTTCCGCTCGTAGTGATGATGGTACCAGAAGCGAAAACGTCTCACCACTGTGTTCGAAGTTTTGCTTGTAGAGGACGTCATTCCGGAGAACATAGGAGCACAATCCGCGGACGAAAACTCGCGGTAACTTTACTTGCTGACCCTCCGAGTACTGGATAAGCAGGAGCAGGTCCGGGTTCATTCGCTCATGACGGGCCATCTCGGACGACACGTTGAGAGCTCCAAGAAATGGGAAATCTTGTTCATGTTCAGAAGACGAGGACTCCACTGGTCCACGTGACAGGCAATCCGCGTCATTGTGCTTGTGACCGCAGTTGTACACGACGGTGATGTCGTATTCCTGCAGACGCAGGCTCCATCTAACAAGTCTCCCTGAAGGGTCCTTGAGATTCGCCAGCCAACACAATAAATGGTGGTCGCTGATCGCCCAAAACAGTCTGCCGTACAGATATGGACGGAACTTACTGATGGCTCATATAACTGCCAGACATTCCTTCTCTGTAGCTGAGTAATTGGTCTCAGCATTCGATAGAGTGCGGCTTGCGTAAGCAATAACTTTTCTTCTCCATTCTGCAATTGAATGAGGACGGCTCGGAGACCAGCGTTACTGGCGTCGGCATGGATGTCTATTTCGGCGTCTTCATCAAAGCAAGCATGAATAGGAGGAGATTGCAAACGGCGTCGACACTCGGAGAAATTATCTTCTTGTTCTTCCTGCCAGACGAACAGTACACCTTCTTTTGTAAGCCGTGTCAATGGTTCAGCGATCTTGGAGAAATTTTCAACGAAGCGTCCATAGTAAGCCCAGAGTCCCAGGAATCGTCTCATGGTCCTTTTGAAGAATTGATCACTGGGCGACTTGATAATCCATGACATCTAATCATTCACGTGGTTTTCTTTCCTTCTTATTATTTATATCTGTGTTTATCTTCAATAAACTTTCAGTTGCTAGTCTGCGCTTGTACGTGTGCCTTCTTTGAGCCAGTGCTTTTTGCGCAGTTCTTCGCAGTCATGGCCTATTTGTCCCGTGGCTTCGGAAAGTTTCTGACTGCTGTAATATTTTCGGGATATGGGCGGACACTTTCAGCACTAACCACTAACAATGTGGCCGAGGAATCAAAATTCCCAAAATCCGAAGTGATGTTTTTCCGGTTTGAGAGTGAGTGCTGCCTCGCGAATGACATCCAGTACTGCTCTCAGTCGGTGCACGTGCTGCTCGAAGGCAGAAGAAAAAACTACTAACTCATCGAGATAGACGAGGCACGATTGTCATTTAAGTCCGGCGAGGACAGTGTCCATCATCTTTTTGGAAGGTTGCGGGAGCAGCGCACAAGCGAAAAGGGAGTACTTTGAACTCGTATAGTCCGTCGGGTGTCACAAACGCCGTCTTCTCCCGGTCTCTTTCATCCATCTCGATTTGCCAGTATCCGCTCATTAAATCCAATGATGAAAAGACGTCAGCGTTGCATAGCTTATGCAAGGTATCGTCAATTCGTGGTAGTGGATAGACGTCCCGTTTCGTGGCGAGGTTCAGTTTCTGTAGTCAACACAAAACCGAAGGGTGTTGTCCTTTTGGCCAGTATCACCGGTGAAGTCTAGGGACTATTGGATGGCTGTATTACGTCGTCCTTCAACATTTCCTGTACTTGTTTCTTTATGGCTTCCCTTTTTTTGAGCTACTCGGTATGGACGCTTATGCACCTATCTAACATTTGCTTCGACAACGATACGGTGTTTTGCGACGGGAGTGTGTCCGACTTTCGACGAAGTGAAAAAGCACTCCGCGAATTCTTTGATCAAATTTACAATCGGCTCTTTCTGTGGTGACGGGAGCTCTATATCAATGTCTATTGATTGAAGACTGTTGCAGAAGCTGACGGGCTCTATCTAGAGGGCAAACATTTGCAACTTGCAAATATTCATGCAGGCATGCTACGGCTGTTCTCTTCGCACATGCTGCAGTTCACTGCCGAAGTTGGTCAATAGGACACTCGCACATACATCACGAAGGTTCACCAGACCTCTTGCCACGCATATTCCGTTTTCGATTAGCAGTCCGATGTTCCCATCTGCTAGTCCGTTATAATCACGGAAAACGTCACTTTTCGCAAGAACTGTCACACTTGAACGAGGCGGCAGGGTCGTCCACACCTTCGTCCACAATACGGAGAGTTGAAACGATATGATGCTCCATTTGACACATGGCGACAGCGTTCTTTGTAGAAAGAGAGACTTTAGCTTCTTGCAAGTCAATGATTGCGCTATTTGCCTATAAGAAGTCCACGCCTATAATGAGCTCACGGAAAAACTCGGGAAGAACAATAAAGCTTCCGACGTACACGAATCCTCTTATCCCTATTCGGGTTGTCCACAATCCCACGGGCTCAGTGTCTTCCGGCGGTACGTATTTGAGGTCCTGTCCATTGAGTCAGCACCTTTTTTCAACTTCTTTGCGAGGACGCTGCTGACCACGGAGTAGTCTGCACCAGTGTCTATTAGCGCAATAACCTCGCGGTCGTCGATGCTGACTAACAGTTCAGAGGTAACGGCGCCATTACTGCACCTATCCTTCATCACGTAACTGCAGTTGTCCGGTCGGGTAAGCAATGGAGGGTCTTCAATTTTTCTGAGTATCAGCGGCCTTGCCTCCACAGGTCGCTGACTTTAGTTTTCCCGCCCCGGGCTAGGTGATTGACGTCTCGGGAAACTTGGTGAATATCTCGGACTCGGCGACCGATAGCGCATTGGTGCTGTCGACCGCGACTCCCATTGCTGAGTGTCCTGAAGCGCAGGACGCGAAGACAAAAACTGTTCGATTTGTTTTGTTTTGTTTTGTCGCCTACGAGAGGCTGGCTCATACCCACAAGGGGGATTGGCCACACTGATCATAAGGGCGCTCACCTCGTCGGCCTCTTCTTCTTTCGTGCAGTCCCGAACCGGTCATCCCATGAGCCGCCAGTCTTCTTCTTTTAACGTGGTGTGGTAGTTC
>JALIZH010004793.1:0-19195 GCA_030522465.1 Rhipicephalus appendiculatus
ATGTTCAAAACAGGAACACGGGGGGAAAAAAATGCATGCAACAATAAATCACAACAACAAAGAAAGAAAGTACAGCAATAAAGCAATAAGTGAAGTCCCCTCAGGTCCGCTAACGCGCGTAAAATGGCTTGAGGCGCACGACATGGACGACTTCAGGTCGCGCACGACGCCGTTGAGAGTTAGTAATACCGTCCGGCACGACCTCGTAGTCCAGAACACCGAGACGTCGAAGCACCTTGTATGGCCCGAAGTATCGCCGAAGAAGTTTTTCACTGAGTCCACGTCGGCGTATCGGCATCCACACCCAAACGCGGTCGCCGGGCTGGTATTACACAAAGCGTCGTCGAAGATTGTAACGGCGGCTGTCGGTCGTCTGCTGATTCTTGATGCGCAGGCGGGCAACTTGTCGGGCCTTCTTCAGCGCGCTGAAGGTAGACGGTGACGTCGAGGTTTTCTTCGTCAGCGACGTTGGGCAGCATGGCGTCGAGCGTCGTTGCCGGGTTCCTTCCGTAGACCAACTTGTATGGCATCATCTGCGTCGTTTCTTGTGCGGCCGTGTTGTACGCGAAGGTCACGTACGGAAGGATGGCGTCCCACGTCTTGTGTTCGACGTCGGCGTACAGGTCGGCCCACTGTTAGGGGGGGAACACGCGAGCGCGTGGCTCACGCTCCGCGCAGCGCCAGGCATGTCAAGCGGCGAAAAGCAACCGCATGCGCAGAACATCGAAGGGGCGGTGCATGGCAAGCGTCGTCTGCTTGCGAACCACCCCTTCGCTTTGCTTGTGCGCGCCGGTCGTTGCTATGACAGTGCCATTCATTCGCATGTCAAGAGATGCGAAAGTTTTCAGTGACACATTAATATCTCCCGCCCATCGTGGAAAACAAAAATTAGAATATTTATTCCAGCTTTTCAGGAGCAAGAAATAAAAATAAAAAATGATGAGCACAAAAAATATTCGCGCTGTACGCCTAGTAGCGCGTAAAGTCTCCATTCGCGTCCAGCACATCCCTCATTCTCCGGGGCAGGGATTCATAGAGCGCATCCGTGAGCGTCCTGTCCATTCTCAAACGATTCCACTCATCTTGAACCGCTTTCCACAGTGTTTCGGCTGACGCCCCATGGATTCCTCGGCGTGCCAGAGCTGCTTTGATTATGCCCCACACATTTTCTATTATGTTTATATCAGGCGACTGCGGTGGCCACTCCAGGACAGTAACACCTTTGTTTTCCAGCAGCTTCCTTGCTTTCTTCGATGTATGAATGGGTGACTTGTCCTGTTGAAATATGAAATCATCGTCATGAAAGATGTCGCTCGGTGAGGTGTGGGAGTGCCACATTCTCCAACAGGTCACAGTACTTGTCTGCCGTGAACTTCCCTTGGATTCTGAAGAGGGGCCCAAGGCCTTGGCTTGTGATGCATCCCCACACCACGACACTTCTTCCGCTTGCGGTCACTCGCTGCACGTAATCTGGTTTGTAGCTGGAAGGTAGAAGAAAAGAGTTAAGCTGCTGTTCGCTCAGCTCATTAAAACGACAGAAAAAATTTAGCCGCAGCGATTTGCATTGAAGGGTAGGATTGTATTACTCTAGGAATTTAAAGTGACTATGTCCCCTAGAAGTTCAGTAATCGATGTCTGGCCTCGACCTAAAATGTCAACCGTTTTGACACAGCAAGAAAGTTGCAAGAAATATTGGCCGAGGAGCAAACGTAAAGCAAGAATAGGGCCAAACACGAGGGAGGGGGCGTGTACCGCAGCCCGTAACACATGGCAGCTTGTAGTATATATGCGCTCAACAGCGAAAAAAAATTCTTACCGGGCATTTCGAGGTCTCCAAACTTTCTGCTGTTGATGACAGTCTGTAGTAAACGTCGACTCATCCGTGAAGGCCACACGCTTCCATTGATCGACGTTCCAATCACGGTGTTCCTGGGCGAACAGCAACCGTTCGTTTGTTTTTGTTGTTTTTTCGCAGAAGTGGCTTTTTTACGGCGGTAAAACTGCTGAGGCCAGCTTCAGCGAGTCGTCGCTTCACAGTCATCTTCGACGCTTCGATCTCCCCAGATTAGCACGGATTTCTTGAACTGAAGCAGTTGGCTTGACGGCGACAAACGCATCTATTTCACAATCTTGCTGCTCAGTCGTCACACGCGACCTAGGCTTACGAGGAGCGTCCTTGATTCGGCGCTCATCTCTGTACGCCTGTACGATCCTGTTGACAGTCTTCAGCGGTCGATTAGTCATGGATGAAATTGCACGCTGGGTGTAGCCTTGAAGAGATAGTTCAGCGATTTGCCTTCTTTGGTGGTCGGGAACCCTAGCCATTCTGTATCCTTCTAATTTCCAGCAGCTAAAGCCTGTTCACGAACATACGCTTCCCTGCTGGCATTTCAGAAGAAAGGAGCAATAGCTTCGAATGCTTCTTCTATACATAGAGACTCGTGTTGCGCGCGCACGCCGCGCGCGCAGGCAAAGCGAAGGGGTGGTTCGCAAGCAGACGACGATGGCCATGCACCACCCCTTCGCACTTCTGCGCATGCGGTTGCTTTTCGCCGCTTGACATGCATGACGCTGCGCGGGAGCGCTGGCCACGCGCTCGCGTGTTCCCCCTAACAGTGGGCCGACCTGTACATGGCCAGCATGTCGGCGATGGTCTTGTTTAGGCGCTCGGTCATGCCATTGGTGTGTGGGTGGTACGCGGTGGTCCGGCGGTGGCTTGTGTGGCTGTATCCCAAAATCGCCTGAGTTAGGTCAGCCGTAAACGCCGTACCTCTGTCGGTGATGAGAACCTCTGGGGCGCCGTGTCGAAAGACGATGTTCTCAACGAAGAACTTGGCTAGCGGCACTGCCTTTAGGCAGGGCTTTTGTTTCGGCGTAGCGGGTTAGGTAGTCGGTAGCCACGACGATCCATTTATTTCCGCAAGTCGACGTTGGGAACGGCCCCAGGAGGTCCATCCCGATCTGCTGGAACGGTCGCCGAGGAGGCTCGATCGGCTGAAGGAAGCCTGCTGGTCTTGTGGGCGATGTCTTCCGCCGCTGACAGTCTCGGCACGTCCTCACGTAGCGGGCGACGTCAGCGGCAAGGCGCGGCCAGTAGTACTTTTGCTGTACTCTTGCGAGCGTGCGGGAAAGTCCGAGGTGTCCAGCCGTCGGGTCATCGTGTAGTGCCTGGAGGACTTCTGGACGCATTGCTGAAGGCACTACGAGAAGGTAGTCGGCTCGAAGCGGCGAGAAATTCTTCTTTATGAGAACGCTGTTTCGCAAGAGAAACGATGAGAGTCCTCGCTTGAATGCCTTCGGAACAATGGCTGTCTTGCCTTCGAGGTACTCCATAAGGTCCCCGAGTTCCGGGTCGGCTCGCTGTCGTTCGGCGAAGTCGTGGGTACTTATGGTTCCCAAGAAGAAGTCATCCTCGTGGTCGTCCTGCGGCGGCGGGTCGACGGGGGGCGCGTCGGCGTCAGAATGTTTTCGGCCGGACTTGTAAACGACGGTGATGTCGAATTCTTGAAGCCTTAGACTCCATCTTGCGAGACGACCTGAAGGGTCCTTCAAGTTAGCTAGCCAACACAAGGCGTGGTGGTCGCTCACAACTTTGAAGGGCCTGCCATAGAGGTAGGGGCGAAACTTTGACGTAGCCCAGATGATGGCGAGGCACTCCTTTTCTGTTGTGGAATAGTTGGCCTCTGCCTTCGATAGCGACCGGCTAGCGTAACTGATAACCCTTTCCAGTCCGCCCGTCCTCTGCACAAGGACGGCGCCGAGTCCCACGCTGCTTGCGTCGGTCTGCACTTCTGTTTCGGCGTGTTCGTCGAAATGCGAAAGTAACGGATGCGTTTGTAGGCGTCGTTTTAGTTCTTGAAATGCTTCCTCCTGTGGCGTTTCCCACTTGAACTCGACGTCAGTCCTGGTAAGGTTAGTGAGTGGCTCGGCGATGCGGGCAAAGTTTCTGACGAACCGCCTGTAGTAGGCGCACAGGCCGAGAAATCGACGCACGGCCTTGTCGGCAGGTGGCGGGAACGTAGCAATGGCGGCTGTCTTCTGAGGGTCGGGGCGTACTCCGGACTTGCTTATCACGTGGCCCAAAAACAAGAGTTCCTCGTAGGCGAAGCGGCACTTTTGAGGCTTCAGGGTAAGTCCGGAGGTCTTGATTGCTTGAAGTACAGCTTCAAGGCGCCGCAGGTGTTCGTCAAAATTCGAGGAAAACACAACGACGTCGTCCAAGTACACAAGGCAAGTCTGCCACTTCAAGCCGGCCAGTACGGTATCCATAACGCGTTGGAAGGTCGCGGGGGCCGAGCAAAGACCAAAAGGCATTACCTTGAACTCGAACAGGCCGTCTGGAGTTATGAAAGCAGTTTTTTCTCGGTCTCTCTCGTCGACTTCGATTTGCCAGTAGCCTGTCTTGAGGTCCATCGACGAAAAGTACTTCGCGTTGCGGAGTCGATCCAGGGCGTCGTCTATCCGTGGGAGGGGGGTACACGTCCTTCTTCGTGATCTTGTTCAGGCGACGATACTCGACACAGAAACGTAGCGTCCCGTCCTTCTTCTTCACCAACACCACGGGAGACGCCCAGGGACTCTTGGACGGCTGGATTATGTCGTCGCGTAGCATTTCGTCTACTTGCTCCTTCACGGCTTCGCGTTCTCGCGTCGAAATTCGATACGGGCTCTGACGGACTGGTCGGGCACTTTCTTCGGTTATGATACGATGTTTGGCGATTGGGGTCTGTCGAATTCTTGACGACTATGAGAAGCAGTCCTTGAATTGCAGGAGCAGATTTTAGATGCGAAGCATCTTATGCTCGGGGCTTGGTCCGTCCCGCGTCCCGCTTCCGGCCACTTTCATGAAGTAGGGAAGCACCCATTATGCGAACCAGAACACTGTAGTAATATGAAGGCCGTCAACCACTACTACAATCATCAGAGTCATGGCCGAGCACAGAGAGGCTGCTTAGTAATGGCTAGGCAGGTGGTGTCTGTCACCCAGATTGACCTCATTCCTTGAGTCATGGCCGAGAGCACAGAGAGGCTGCTTAGCAATGGCTAGGCAGGTGGTGTCTGTCGCCCAGGTTGACCCCATTCCTTGATCTTGCTTGCATGTGTTTGGAGGGGGGCTTAGTCCCTCCTTCCCGCGTCCCACACCACGACAGCGCATGCGCGTCCCTTCCCCCCTATCTCTCCTACGCTCACCCCACTTTCTCTCCTCTAGGAATGCTCTACTCTACGGAGCGCGTCCCACATCGCATGTGCGTCCTCTCTCTCCTCTAGGAATTCTCTACTCTACGGAGCGGCTCCGGCGTCCCACAGCGCATGCGCTTCCTCTCCCCCCTCTCTCCCCTAGGAATCCTCTACTCTGCGGAGCGGCTCCCGCGTCCCACACCCCCCACAGCGCATGCACGTCCCCTCCTACGGTCCGCCCGTCCTCTCCTCTAGGAATCCTCTACGGAGCGGCGCGCACGACAGGTGGTGTGACAGCTGCATACTGGCGCCACGGTAGTTGCGCGGTATGAAAATGACGGAGCGCGCGCGCCTCATTCTCTCTCCTGTGCAGCGCCGCGATGAGCGCCCGGACCGCTGCCGTGAAATGAGAGCGGCGACGTTTCTGCCGCTCAAGCTAATTATCTCCCCGCTGCTTCGCATCCACACATAGTTCCCTTTAGCGGGAGATGGGGAATTTTTTTTTGAGCTGGTCTTGTTTCTGCTTTGGGAGGCTGGGGTTGACGTTGAAATCTGTTTCGGGACCTCGATTCGTCGAAGAATGTTCGGCAGTGTCGGAGAGGGCGGAAAGCATTGCTGGTGTCCAACGAATTTCTCGATGTAGGCGACCGTCGTACCAATGTTGAGGTGCCTATATTCGTGGCTGAAGTTTGTCAGCAGTACCTTTGCTTTGCCGTCGCGCAACTCGGCGATGCCTCTTGCGACGCAAATCTGACGGTTCATAAGCAGGTGCTGATCGCCCTCGACGACGCCTTCAAGGTTAGCGGGTATTTCGGTGCCGACGGAAATGACGACGCTGGAGAGAGGCGGAACGGTGACCTGCTCTTCTATTACATTCAAGACATGATTCTCCGGCGTCGTGTGGGGCGGCAACGCTTTTTCTGAAGTCAGTGTTATCGACTCAGACCTCAGGTCGATGACGGCGCCGTGTTGACTTAGGAAGCCCATCCCCAGTATCACATCCCTGGAGCAGTGCTGCAGAATTAGAAAGCTGGCGGGATAAATCCGGTTATTGATGGTGACTCTTGCTGTGCAAACACCGGCCGGCGTTATTAGATGACCCCCAGCGGTCCGGATTTCAGGGCCTTGCCAAGCAGTTTTCACTTTCTTCAACTTCGTCGCGAAAGGCCCACTGACGACGGAATAGTCGGCTCCAGTGTCGACGAGAGCGGTGACGTTCTGGCCGTCGAATATTACGTCGAGGTCGCTGGTTCGGCGTCGTGCGTTGCAGTTGGGTCGCGGCGTCGGATCACGGCTGCGTCGAAATGTTGCGGTGCTTCCACGCTGCGTCGTCAGGTTTTCTTCGGTCCGCGAGGTTTCGTCGGCAGGGCTTCGTCTGCTTCGCGTCGTGTTGCGCAGGTCTCGTCGCGTTGTCGTCATCGGCAGCCGCGGAGGATCTTCGGCATTTCGTCGTACAGCAACCGCACCTCCATCGGTTGCTGCCCTTAGTTTCCCGGATACGGGTTAGGCGACCGGCCCCGGTTTGGGCCAGTGTACTGCCGGCGGTGCGGTGACATGTAGCGGCCGGGCGACGGCGAGCGGGAAGGTCGTCGTTCTTGCCACTGTGTTCCGGTGAGGTAGTCGTCGATGTCGCGAGGCCGTTCGCCTGGCTCCGGACGCGGCGCGTTGACGGCGAATCCGCGTAGCCCCATCTGTCGGTACTGGCAGCGGCGGTACGTGTGGCCGGCCTCCCCGCAGTGGTAGCAGAGCGGGCGGTTGTCAGGGGCGCGCCAAACGTCCGTCTTCCTTGGCGCGTAGCGCGGCGCATAGCGCTGGCCGACAGGAGCACGGTAGGGCGTCGGTGCTGGTGGCGGCGGCGGCGTCTGGCGGCCGAACTGCGGCGATGCGCTGTCTTGACGTTGTCGCGGACCGGGCATCGGACGGCGGACTGCAGCAGCGTAGGTCATGGCCTCCGGATGAGGCCGCTGTTGGTTCGGGAATTCCGAGCGATTGATGAAGTTCCTCGCGGACAATGTCGGCGATCGAGTTCCACTTGAGGCTGCGGCGAAGGTAACAGCTTGCGCAGCTCCTCCCGCACGATTGCTCGGATGGTCTCGCGCAGGTCGTTGGTGCTGAGGGCATGAGCTTCGGCGTAGTTGGTTGTTGAAGAGTGGCGGTTGTACTGCCTTGTCCGCATCTCAAGTGCCTTTTCGATAGTCGTGGCCTCGGTAACAAGTTCGTCGACAGTCTTAGGTGGGTTGCGGACAAGTCCAGCAAACAGCTCTTGCTTGACACCTCGCATCAGGAACCGGAGCTTCTTCTCCTCAGCCATGGCGGGGTCAGGCGTGCCGGAACAGTCGATTCATCTCCTCCGTGTAGATGGCGATGGCTTTCATTGGGCAGCTGCACACGGGTCTCCAGCATAGCTGCGGCCCGTTCCTTGCGGACCACGCTGTTGAACGTGCTTAGGAACGTCGTCCGAAAGAGATCCCATGTTTGTAACGTGGATTCTCGGTTCTCGAACCACGTCCTCGCGGCGTCTTTTACGTAGAAGTAGGCGCGGCGAAGCTTTTCGTCGGAGTCCCAGTTGTTGAAAGCCGCGACTCGTTCATACGTCTCTAGCCAGGTCTCGGGGTCCTCACTTGGCGATCCATGGAAAGTCGGTGGCTCTCTCGGTGGCTGGATCACGATCGTTGCAGGGGACGCAGCGGCCGTCATCGTGCCTGTCGTCTTCGTCGCCGTGGCTTTAGGCTTGTCCGGTAGGAGTCCGTGCTGCGGGGGCAGTCCTTTCAGTCTGCGGCTGGCTCGACTGTCCGTGGTAGGGTAGGTGTCTTCGTCACGATTTGGGCTGGGTTCACGGCTTGACGGGGGGCGTCCGGTACATGAAAGAAGCCGCCCCTCCACCAGATGTCACGTGGTCGTGACGTTGACGAAGGCAGCAGTCGGTATGTCGAAGATGAAACTGTTTATTGGGCCGAACTTGTGGCCGGTAAACGGAAAGTCAGATTACAGCAATACACACTGACACTGCTAGCGGCGAACAGAGCGTCGGCCGCCGATCAACTGACAAGCGGGGAAGCGTGTCGGCATTTATACGTGCGTCATAGAATATTCCAGTCTTATCACTGGTTGTCGCGTAAGCTCTGGACTAAGCTCGAGTGTTCGCATCTTGCGCGCAATCTTAACAAAACGATCTACAGTAATCGCGAAGCTTCTAGAACAATGAGGCGCGGTTTGTGCGGAGCATTGCTGACCGTCTTTGAGGGCGAAGAACCGAATAGAGCAAAGTGCAAATAAGAAACGCGCGTGGCAATATTGAACACATCTAACCGCCCTGAAGAGCACAAGGTTACAGCTTGCAGTATATATTGAACAGAGTGGTAACAAGTTCTCAGCTTAAACATACCATGTCTCTCTCAGCGATCTCTTGCTGAGCCTGGCCCATTATCGAGCGGCGTACTCTAACTTTCGCGCCATCCAGGAACTTCAATGCCTTTAAACTTCCAGCGACCTACATACACGTCGGTGGCGGGTTGGCCGCTCTTTGTGTGGTCCACTTTTTTTCTTTCGAAGCGGTAGGTTCTTCGCTTGTTATCGAAGAACCTTTTCAGCACTTCTGCGAAAAAATAGCACAATCACTAACACTAACGCGGAACCATGCACGGCTGCAGAATGCATTGTAGTCACTACTGAGACCGAATCACTTCTTGCCGCCTGGGCCAATATTATGTGGTGATGCTTTTATCAATGCTACATTATCCGGCTTTTCATGATTCGTTAGTGATCAGAAATATGGTCCACCCACGCTATCATGGTCGTAACGCTATTAAATCGACTTAGCGTGGGATGACAAGAACGGCATACGTTGTAGCAGAAACACAACTGCAAAATAAAGCCCATGCATTCGCTATAACGACAGACATGAAATAATGAGCATGTTGTTTAAAGTTACCTTAATATTGCGTTGCCTTCACAGGCACTAGAATATGGAAAGGTACCTACAGACGCTGTACTGGCCCATAAGTTGGCCAATTCTTCTTCATCTTCATGTCTTCAACGATGTGCTCCCAGATAGACTGCTTCTTGACAATGTCCGCATAGTCTGCGCGGCTGAGGTCCCACAAAGTGGGAAACTCTTCCACAATGTGGATGAAATAAAAGGTGGCATCATTGCACAAATTCCTTTCAAGATTGCAGTTGTTTTGAGATGAGAGGCTTCACGCACGCTGGCCGACGTACCTATCTGTGAAAACGCACCTTCTCATACTTGCCTGGTCAGTTTTGAAGGGTCTGGTGGACGTCACAGGGATAAGCGAAATAAACTAGAAAGGGGTTGTAGAATACAGCTCATTGTCATGGGGTTACAAGAAATATTCACCTGGAAACTATTGACCACCACTTCACGTGCTGTCGGCACGTGAAGTGGTGGTCAATAGTTTCCAGGTGCATTTACGTACGTTGATGGGCCTGTCAGTCAGACCGAAAGCACAGATCAAGAAGGCTATTGTACGTGAACACCTGCTGACACTTGAACATGATGGCTGATGTGATTTGGAATTCTATGAACATTTTCTTACGAACACTTTGTTCCCCCCCCCGTGTGGCTGTTCTAAACCCGTCTCGCTTCTAGCTTTTACAGATGGCATGTCGCTGGTTGCAAAGGTTAAAATATTTTTGGGCGGCATGGAAAGCCAATCATCACCCCCCGCCCCCCTTTTTGCAGACCCCAAGCTGTCATCCCCAACAAGTTTTTATTTTCTATATCTAGTTTGTTCATATGTACACGGCAGATATCGAGCCTGCACATTCCACTACCGCACAGTGCGTTTATATCTGCAAGCTCCCACTTTCACGTCAACTTTAATGTTGAGACACAGGGCCCGTTTTCTGAAACAATTGCTTTCGGCGACAATGCCGCTTTGCCTGAAGAATCTCGCGTAATAATAATTGCTGGGGTTCTACGTGCTCATACCACGACAAGAGCCCTCACGCCGCCTCCGAAAATTTTGACCACCTCGGGTTCTTTAATGCGCACCTAAATATAAATACCCGGTCTTCCAGTATTTTCACCTCCAGAATGTTACCCTCGCGGCCGCGATCAAGCTCGCCACCTTGAGGCTACCACCATGTGCACGGCGACTAAAAATCTCGCGTGTCAAACGATGGCAGGGACAACGTCAGTGTCCTTCCCCAAACAGCAATCAGCGCGCATTGAAAGAGATACATGAAAAAAAATTCCCCCATCTCCCGCTAAAGGGAACCATGTGTGGATGCGAAGCAGCGGGGAGATAATTAGCTTGAGCGGGAGGAACGTCGCCGCTCTCATTTCACGGCAGCGGTCCGAGCGCTCATCGCGGCGCTGCACAGGAGAGAGAATGAGGCGCGCGCGCTCCGTCATTTTCATACCGCGGAACTACCGTGGCGCCCCCCAGCGGAGTATGCAGCTGTCACACCACCTGTCGTGCGCGTCGCTCCGTACAAAATTCCTAGAGGAAAGGACGGGGGGGGGGGAACAGCAGGAGAGGAGAGAGAGGGGGAGGGGACGTGCATGCGCTGTGGGGGGTGTGGGACGCGGGAGCCACTCCGTTGAGTAGAGGATTCCTAAAGGAGAGAGGGGGGAAAGGACGCGCATGCGCTGTGGGACGCCGGAGCCGCTCCGTAGAGTAGAGTATTCCTAGAGGAGAGAGGGGGGAGAGGACGCGCATGGGCTGTGGGGCGCGGGCACCGCTCTGTAGATTAGATGATTCCTAGAGGAGAGAAAGGGGGGTGAGCGTAGGAGAGGATTCGGGGAGGGGACGCGCATGCGCTGTGGGGGGGGTGTGGGACGCTTCGTAGAGTAGAGGATTCCTAGAGGAGAGAAAGGGGGTGAGCGTAGGAGAGAAAGGGGGGAGGGGACGCGCATGCGCTGTGGGACGCGGGAAGGAGGGACGGACTAAGCCCCTTCCAAACACATGCAAGCAAGATCAAGGAATGGGGTCAACCTGGGCGACAGACACCACCTGCCTAGCCATTGCTAAGCAGCCTCTCTGTGCTCTCGGCCATGACTCAAGGAATGAGGTCAACCTGGGCGACAGACACCACCTGCCTAGCCATTACTAAGCAGCCTCTCTGTGCTCTCGGCCATGACTCTGATGATTGTAGTAGGGTTGACGGCCTTCATATTACTACAGTGTTCTGGTTCGCATAATGGGTGCTTGCCTACTTCATGAAAGTGGCCGGACGCGGGACGGACAGAGCCCCGAGCATAAGATGCTTCGCATCTAAAAAATTAACACCATCTTCCCAAAGGGGACCCTGATGGGATGCGAAGCAGCAGCGTTGCGCACGGGTGGCGTCACGGGTTGAACGGCGCTAACGCGGCAGGTGTTGCGGGCGAACGGACGAGGCGGCTGCGGGCGCTGCGGCGAGCGCGCGGCAGGCGAGGGAGAGAGTGACGTCAGCGCGCACTGCGAGGGGAGCGTGACGTCAACGCCGTGACCTACTTGGCACCGCTCCAACACCTGCGGCGAGGGGAGCGCGTTGCGGCGCGTTCGTACGGACGCACGGAGGGACAGCGTTACACAGGCTAGTCAAAGAGCTGCTTCGCATCTAAAATTGATCGTCTCAAAACATAGCCCCCGGATACGAACGAAACCATGCGCGCGCTCAAGCGAAGATGATGCCGACCGGTCATGCGGCGGTCCACGAGCAGACGAAAAGTGCGCTGGTTGCCAGACACAGCTGGTTTGCCCGCTGAAGCTGCGGCGTTCCGCCGCCAGAATCCCGATGTGAAAAACAGGTTGGGCTCATCCGTCCGCGAGCCACCCGGATGAGGCGCGGAGGAGACGAATCGCTGATGTGAGGTCACGTGACGCGCCGTCCGCGACTCCACATCCGGAGTTCGCCAGAGTCTACAATGAGCGTTGATGATGTGTGATGTTTTGTGGCGCAAGGGCCATATGATGGCCAAAGAGCGCCAGGTCATTGGACAAGAGATATGAACAATGATAATGGTAAGTGGCTGTATAAGGGCCTTGAAATTCCTCGCGCTAAGGCGGGTAAAACATAGAAGTATTAAAATCATGAAAGTGGCGTGAAATGTGTGTAGTGAGATTCAATGGCAAAAGGACGTGATAATAAAAAACCGTGATGGAGATATATGGCATTAGCACAAGTGCCTCGTCAATGCCCTTGCGCCCAAGGGCCGTGAGGCAGGTGCTTTGTTTAATAGAACCACCGCAGCAGCGACCTCTCTAGAGAGGTCGTGCTACGGAATGCCTGGGTATATCACATGAAAAGTACGTACGTCTCTTAAAAATGCCAACAATGATTGATGTTTGAAAAGCGGATCCCTACCGATGAACATTGATGGGTGAAATGGTATTTGCTGTCGGTAGGGTAATGGAAAGTGGTGTTTTCGAAGCGCGTCTAATTCATTACACTGGATTAAAATGTGAAGCACGGTTAGTGCTTCACCACATCTGTCGCACAAAGGTGGATCACCACCGGACAAAAGATATGAATGTGTAGTGTGTGTGTGTCCTGTTCTTAGCCTTGTAAGTGTTACTTCTGTGTGGCGTGACTTTGATACTGGCGGCCAATTACCTAGATGTGGCTTGATACCATGTAGTTTATTTTCTGTGTGGCTATCCCATGTGCTCTGCCAATAAGCTCTGAGCTGTCGTTTAAGGAATGGTTTGAGGTCAAGCGCAGGGATGGTCATGGATGTATTGGCAGTGCTTTCGTGGACTGATGCGGCTAGCTGGTCCGCCATCACGTTGCCTTGGATCTCGCGGTGCCCTGGCACCCAGCACACTACAACGTGTTGTTTAAATGTGTAAAGTGTGCTTAAAAGTGAGTAAAGCGAGACAAGGACGGGATTTTTGTGCTTTTTTAGAGTCTTCAGTGCTTTCACCACGCTTAGCGAATCCGTGTAAACGACAGCCTTTTGTAGCTTTAATTGCTTAATGTGTTTAATGGCAGCAAGTATCGCATACGCTTCTGCAGTAAAGATGCTTGTATCGGGATGCAGAACGCCAGCATCAGAAAAAGATGGACCGACCGCTGCGTACGACACAGAAGTGTGAGTCTTTGAGGCATCTGAAAAGAATTCAGGACACGTGTACTTGTGTTGCAGTTCCAGGAAGTATGTGCGGATATGTATAATGGGCGCGTGCTTCGTAACTTCTATGAAGGACACATTGCAATCTATAATCTGCCACTGCCACGGCGGGAGGCCTGCAGCGGGAGCTACCAGACGGTGTTCAAAAAGTGGCACACCCGTTTCCTCAGCGAGGCCCCTCACACGAAGTGAGAAGGGCTGTCTCAACGAAGGACGGTGGTCAAATAGGACAGCACTGGACAGATCATTGATTATGGGATGTGAGGGGTGTTCCTTGTGTGCGTTCACTTTGAGATAATATACAAAGGACATGTAAGATCTCTGTAGGTGGAGCGACCACTCGTTGGATTCGACATAGAGGCTGTCTACGGGGCTGGTGCGAAAAGCACCCGTGGAAAGACGAATGCCCAAATGGTGGACTGGGTCAAGCATTTTCAAGGCGCTAGGTGCCGCAGACTGATAGACGATCGCCCCATAATCTAGGCGCGTGCGTATGAGGCTTTTATAAAGATTAAGTAGACATTTTCTATCGCTGCCCCATGATGTCCGCGACAAGACCTTAAGTATATTCATAGCTTTCAGGCATTTGTTTTTGAGATTTTTGATGTGGGGTACGAATGTTAACTTCATGTCTAAAATTATGCCCAAAAATTTGTGTTCGGTTTTCACAGCTAGCCGCTCACCGTGCAGGTCAATGTCCGGATCGGGATGGAGGCCTCTCTTTCTTGAAAATAAAACGCACGTGCTCTTTTGCGGATTAAAGCCGAACCCGTTCTCGTCTGCCCATTTGGTTACATTATTCAAACCAAGTTGAACCTGCCGCTCGCACATTACGAGATTGCACGATTTAAAACCGATCTGCACGTCGTCGACATATGTGCAATAAAACATATTGCGTGGAATGTACAGATGCAAGGAATTCATTTTTATAATAAAAAAGTGTGCAACTCAGGACACCACCTTGCGGCACTCCAGTCTCCTGGACAAATGTTCGAGACAAGACATTCCCCACTCGTACACGGAACGTGCGATTGGACAAATAGCTTTCGATTATAGCCAGCATGTTGCCTCGGACACCTAAGTGTGACAGGTCTCGTAGTATGCCAAAGCGCCAGGTGGTGTCGTAAGCTTTTGCCATATCGAGAAACACCGAGAGAAAAAATTGTTTATGGACGAAAGCGTCACGGATTTGTGCCTCGATACGTAACAGGTGGTCAGTGGTGGATCTGCCCTCGCGAAATCCGCACTGGTGTGGGTCCAATAGGTTATTCGTTTCCAGGAAGTGTATAAGTCGTTGGTTAATCATCTTTTCGAAAAGTTTACACAGGCAGCTTGTTAGTGCGATCGGCCTGTAACTGGTAACGGTAGATGGATCCTTGCCTTGCTTTAGAATGGGAATTACAATGGCCTCCTTCCAGGCAGAGGGGATCTCGCCAGAAAACCATATGGCATTGTACAGAGAAAGTAAAGTATTTCGCGTTTCGAGGGGTAAGTTTTTCAACATTTCATAGACCACACGGTCAGAACCTGGGGCGGAATCGCTGCAGCAGTTTAGCGATGTCTGTAGCTCCGCCAAGCTAAAAGGTTGGTTGTATGCCTCATATTTTGTACATTTGCGTTCCACTTTCTGCTTTTCTATTCTCGCTTTATGCTGTTGAAAAGCGTCCGAATAGTGGGACGAGCTGGAGACCTGTTCGAAGTAGGCGCCTAGGAAGTTCGCCTGGTCTTCCAAGCTGTCGCCTTGTGTGTTTACGAGAGGGAGTGAATGTGTTTCTCTTCCTACTACCCTACTAACCATGTTCCAGACTTTCCCCTCATGTGTATATGAATTGATGCCTGATAAGAACTTTTGCCAACTTTCTCTCCTGGCCTGCCGGCGCGTTCTCCTGCCTTGGGACTTTATGTTTTTAAAGTTTGTAAGGTTTTCCGCTGTCGGAGAGTCCCGAAGCAGCTTCCATGCTTTATTTTGCTTCCGGCGCGCATTTCGACATTCAGTGTTCCACCATGGGACACGTCGCTTGCCCGGCTTTCCAGATGTTTGCGGGATGCATTTAACTGCAGCGTCCGTCAGAAAAGCTGTAAAGAACTGTACAGCTGCATCTATGCTTAAACCAGATAGGTCGGTCCATTTTAGTCGAGTAATCTTGTGAAACTGTTCCCAATCAGCTTTGTCTGTGAGCCATTTAGGAACCTGTGGAGGACATTCATTTGATATTGGTGTGCTCAGAACTACAGGAAAATGGTCACTTCCAAAAGGATTATTTATGACTTTCCAGTAGAGTAGGGGTAGAAGCGATGGAGATACAATGCTGAGGTCTATGGACGAGTAGGTATTGTTAGCGAGGCTATAATATGTTGGCTCTTTTCGGTTTAGGAGACACGCGCCGGAAGAGAAAAGGAACTGTTCAATTAGGCGACCTCGAGCGTCGCAGCGAGAGTCACCCCATAGACTACTATGTGCATTAAAATCCCCTAGGACAAGATATGGTTCGGGAAGTTCATCTATTAAAGACTGGAATTCTTGTTTATGCAGTTGGTATTGTGGAGGTATATAGAGAGAGCAAATGGTGACGAGCTTATTGAAAAGTACAGCTCGAACAGCCACTGCCTCAAGGGATGTTTGAAGTGGGAAGTGTGTGCATGCAATCCCTTGATTAACTATAATGGCTACACCTCCGGATGATGCCAAGGCTTCATCTCGGTCCTTTCGGAAAATAATGTAGCTACGTAGAAAGTTGGTGTGTTTGGATTTTAAGTGTGTTTCTTGTACACACAGCACTTTAGGTGAATGTTTGTGTAGAAGTTCTTGGACATCGTCGAGGTTCCTGAGAAGGCCCCTGACGTTCCATTGTATAATTTGTGTGTTCATCATGAGAGTAAAGTAATGCTGTGTGTACGAGAGACAGGTATCTGTTGTTTAGACGGGAAGTCGGAACTCAGGTAACAGGGCCTTCATCGGGCCCCGTTGTGGGCTTTTTTGTTTTCTTGGCGCGCTCCAAGGAGCTACGCCGACCTTTCGGTACCACGGGTACCGTGATGTCCATTGCCTCCTGGGAGGCACGGGAAGTCGGAACTCAGGTAACAGGGCCTTCATCGGGCCCCGTTGTGGGCTTTTTTGTTTTCTTGGCGCGCTCCAAGGAGCTACGCCGACCTTTCGGTACCACGGGTACCGTGATGTCCATTGCCTCCTGGGAGGCACTGGATGCCCGCAGGTGCGGGCCGGTGTTTCGGGTTTCAGGCCTCGCCTGGTGAGACGAGGCCTTGGGATCTGACGACCCTGGAGTCGCCAGTCCCTGTTCGCGAGTTGGCGGAGTAGACTTAACAACTGCCGCCTTGGGGGCAGGCGCCACAGCCGACGGCTCTCTCTGTGGAGGCCGAAGGAGTGGCGGGTGCCGGTGCGACGTTGCCCCCCGGCGCGCCGCATCAGCGTAGGGTGTGTTGTAGAAAGGTGCGCACCTTTTACGCGCTTCCTTGAACGAAATGTTTTCCTTTACTTTGAGAGTTATTATGTCTTTTTCTTTTTTCCAGTTCGGACAAGAGCGGGAGTGGGCTGCGTGATCACCGTCACAGTTGACGCAGTGAGGTGTGCTTGTACAATTATCAGAGGGGTGTCCTTGGTCTCCACATCTTGCGCAAGTTTCTTGACCTCGGCAGGTCTGGGAGTCGTGGCCAAATCGCTGGCATTTGTAGCATCGTCTGGGGTTGGGAATGTATGGGCGGACGGCAAGTTTGATATAACCGGTTTCTAATTCTGAAGGCAGTACACTGGATGCAAATGTTAAAATGAGATGCTTGGTAGGTATTTCTTTGTTGTCGCGTCTGATGATGATTCGTCTCACATCGGTGACATTTTGATCTTTCCACCCTTCTAGGAGTTCTTGTTGGGACAGCTCGAGGAGGTCTGCTTCTGAGACGACTCCGCGCGAGGTATTCATTGAACGGTGAGGCGAAACAGAGATTGGAATGTTGCCAAAGGATGCTAGATTGCCAAGTTTTTCAAAGTGGTGTTTTTCAGGTAGCTCGAGCAGTAGGTCACCGCTTGCCATCTTAGTTACCTTGTAACCTGGTCCGAAGACTTCGGTCAGCGACCTTGACACAAGAAATGGGGAGAGTGATCTGGCTTGTTTATCTGGGGTTTCACAATGAATAACGTGGAATTTGGGGAAGGATAGTTCGGGGCGGTTGAAGCGTGATAGTTCTTCGGTGCGTACCCTTTTGTGAGGGAGACGATCAAGTAGACGGGGAAGTGAGGGTGTTCCCATGATATGTTTGTTTGTTTCGGCAGCAATGGCGACCACCCACCATGAAGTCCAACTAGGGGACGCTGAAGTACTTGTATAAGACTGCAGACGCCAGCCGTACATTGCCACTATAACCGAATATAATTACCCAAGTTTGAGCAACTACACAAGGTTAACCCTCGCCGCCAGGAAAGATCGGAAGTAAACGGAAGGGAGAAGTAGACAGGAAAGGTAAGAACTGAGAGAGAAAGACGAAGATCTAGAGAGAGAGAGATAGGAAAAGGCGACTGCCGATTTCCCCTGGGTGGGTCAGCCCAGGGGTGCCGTCTACGTGAAGCTGGGGCCAAAGGGGTGTGTTGCCTCAGCCGGGGGGCCTTAAAGGTCCAAACACCCGGCGTCGGCTCAACCCCCCAGGATCCCCTTTTCCCCGGACACGGCTCAGCCACGCACGGCGAGGCGTGGGAGGAGGTCGAAAACCCCCCCGTTAGCTCGGGTCCGTGGTGTCGCCACACACCAAACGCCTGCTTGCGCAGACGCCCCTGCGGGGTACAGACGATTGCACAGCCAGCTGCTAGTTACGTCACGGCTCGCGAAAGGGCCAGTGTTGCCCGACTCTCAGGCCGCTCGCATGTTTGTAAAAATATTCAATAATAAATTAAGCGCTCGACCAAATGCGCTAAAATTTCGCCAGCTTATTTGTCAATGCTCGGGGATTAAACCGCATAATACAGATTATGATCGAAAACTGGGTGTCATATGGCCCCTATAATAGCATGCATGTCTCGTGCATACCCGTTCGATGATTTGTGAGAGTCGATATAGCAGAGGGTACACACCCTTCCACCACTCGCGTAAAAGGGTGCTAAAGTGTACGAACGCCATAACACCCTAATTTTATTTTGCTGGACACCCTATTTCTAGGGTGTTCATATAACACCATTCAAGAAGGGTGTGGGCAAAAGTACCCTTAGGGTGTCTGTCTGGTGACAAGCCCATTTACACCCTTAACGCTCTCAGGCGCCACCATGAAAAGTTGTCTGTAAATGTGTCAGATCGATACAACGTTATTTCAAGGTACTCAATATTCTGTTGCAACAAAAATGTCATAATATGGTAATTTATGCGTGTTATTGTAACTAATCCCAATGAAGTTTGTAATTAAATATCTCTTTATTATGAAGTCATTGATGCTCTGTTTCGGCATAAATAGAATGTAGTATCAGTGTAGAAATGCAGTGCGAATTCATTTTTGGTCATGTCCATTTTGAGCAAAGAAATATTATACTTTTCACATGGCTCGCAGGAAGCGGCCCGTCGAACAACTCGTCGAATGTGGCAGTATATTCAGCAAAGAGATCATATGCAACAGTACACTTCAAAATGAAGTTGAATGAAGACAAATGCAGTATGCAGGAGGTTTTAATTCATCCAAAGCTTGATATATCTTGCTCTTTCTTACACCCTAGTTGTTCAATTCTCCAAAGCTTGATATATCTTGCTCTTTCTTAGACCGTAGTTTATACAAATAAGAAAATCAAGTGGTGTACACAGTTGTGTACATAACGCCTCAAAGGGTTAAGGGTGTTAAAAAGTTGAGTGTATATGGCGCCGTCTGCAAACGCGGACCTTAACCACCCCCTCCCTCCTCTCCCACTACGAACCCATCCCACCTTCCTGCTCTCTGTGCAATGAACCG
>JALIZH010004799.1:0-52869 GCA_030522465.1 Rhipicephalus appendiculatus
GGGGCCTGTTACGAACGCACTTCACGAGGTGTGGCACGTCGGAAAAGACATACACCTTCCTTGCATCGTTCATTGGGTGTTCAAATGAATTTTAAATGCGAATGCATTTCATAGTCGGGCTATGTCAGGCATCCGGCGTTGGCGTTGTGCGGCGTTGTCCGCGGAGGAGGAGGAGGAGGATAGGTTGAGGAGGTGTGCGCGCCGGCAGGTGTTAGATGTGAAGCATCTTATGGCGAAGCTTACTCCGGTGGTGGTGGTGTGCGGCGTGACCACCCTTACTGCGCATGCGCAAACCCTTTCAAAAAATAAAAAACCTCCTCTCCCTCTCTCTCTAGGCATCCCTCCCCGCGGCAACCACACCCTCACTGCGCATGCGCCTCCCCTCCTCTCTCCCCTGCTACGCTCCCCCCTCTCTCCTCTAGGCATCCCTGCCCGCGCCGTCCACACTCCCCACTGCGCATGCGCGTCCCACCTCTCTCTCCTCTCCTACGCTCCCCCCTCTCTTCTCTAGGCATCTCTGCCCGCAGCGTCCACACTCCCACTGCGCATGCGCGCGCCCCTCTCTCTCTCCTCTCCTACGCTCCCCCCCCCCCTCTCCCTCTCTCGACTCGCGACGCCGACACAGGCAGCGTCTGCTAGCGAGTTTGCTAGCAGACGCTGCCTGTGACTGCTAGCGTCTGCTGCTAGCGTCTGCTAGCGAGCAACGTCTGCTAACCGACTGCTCGCGCTGCACAACCGTTCACTGGCCACCCCGTATATATGGCAATGGATCTTGACCTCCAAGGTGGTGCCGGTGGGAGATTTCTCCTGTGCGTTGTTCAACAATAAAAATTCGCAGCGTGCGCCTTAACTAAAAGCGGACTGCGAGTCTCTGTGTCCAGTCGGAGTCTTCTGTCTCTCATTGCACATTAGCAGCGATTGGTATGTTCCAGTAGGAAACACCGCTCCATCGCTGCTTGCTTTACGCATCCCCAGTTTTAAATGCGAATGCATTTCTTAGTCGGGCTATGTCAGGAATCCGGCGTTGGCGTTGTCCGCGGTGGCCTCGGCAGGTGTTATAGTGAGTTGAGAGGAGGAGCGCGCTCTGGTGCGTGAGGGCGCTCGCATCGCGGGAGCTCGGCGGAGCTATATATGAAAAAAAAATTATTTTTAAATAAAAAAAGAAAAAAAGAAGAAAAAGAACAAAAGAAAATTAAGAAAAAAATTTTTTAAAAAAAAATATAAAAAAAGCAAAAAAAAAAAACAGGCGCTGCGCCGTGCTCCCGACCAGGCTGCAGAAATTTGGCGCCTTTTCCTTCTTCGAACCACAACCACCATATATAAATGGAGTGAAGCGCGCGCGAAATGCATTCGCATTTCCTCACGATTCCCTTCGGGGAGGTGGGGGCATTTTTTTTCTCTGAACCGAGTTTGCCATTTATGCCGAGTTCCGTCCACATCTTCCTGTTCGTGCTCGCTCCATCGCAAACAACCCCATCGACGAGCGCACCTGCCTTCTCTAGCAGTATGATGGCCTGCAGAACCAACTGGCTTAGCACTGTTCCCTTCGTTGGCCCTCGTGAGGCAAACACGCCGATTGGTTGAGCGTAGCTTTCCCCAAACGGAATGAACATGAAGACAAGCACATGATTGGCCAGGCCAGTTGCACTAGTTTCCCCATGCTTTTCTCCCTAACCATGGTCAACAAATCCGGCGTAGGTAAGTGTCTTGGAATTGACACACTTCCGCTCTCGGACCTGCATCTCGTCTAAAAGGAGCATTCCATGGTTTTGGAAGTCGGGATTTGGCTCCAGTTTTTCTTTGAGTGCGGCGAAAAAATCTTCGTCGAAGCCACACTTCATTCCTACGATGGAAATGTATTTTCTGATAGTCTTGACGCAGGGCAATGGCAGTATATTGTTGTCTTTTAGAAATCTGTAACCAGATGGTCTGCGGATGTGTAGAAGAAGGCGGAGAAGAAGCCAGTTATCCGTGTATCGTCTACCCTGTTTAGCCGGGACCTTTGCGGCTGCTAACCACTCCGTCAAAAGCACGCAGTGGTTCTCTGGAAAGCCGGCTTCTTTCGCAAGATCCAAAATTTGCTTGTCTGCAAGGGATTTGGTTCTATCCATGCTCGCTTCAAGCGAGGCTTTCAGTATTTTGTTTCTTTTCATAAGTCTTTTTCTTCTTGTGGTACAAGGAAGCACGTTGCTTCCTCAATACCTCCAATAGCGGCCTGTATGGCGCACTCGGGCCGCTAACACGACACCTAACGGATATCCTGACTTTTTTGCTTTCTTTTCTCTTCTTGTGAATCCGCAGCGTGTTGGCCAGTGTTTTGCATTGGGAGCATTGCCTTTGTGAACTGTCAAGAATAATAGGGCAGCTGTTGTGCCTCCAGGACCCTGTCTCGTCAAAAGAGGCACATTCTAACTGGATGTCGGGAAACTTTTTTCTCGCAGGGCCTCCACGACAAACAACTTGGTGCTCGAATTCCCAGAGCATATCCACAATATTTCTCGTTCGCTGGGCTTCACACGGTACTTCCACCACTAGGCGGCTCACTTCGTGACCCAGAGCCCGTCTTGTTGCTGCATATCCCTCGCGGCACGCCATAATTTCCAGAATTTTGAATGCGAATGTGGGAGATGATGCTGACGCTTTCACCAGGGGCGCTATTTTGTAAGCGTTCTAGCATAGAACGGCGAGGAGGATAGAACAAAAAGAGGAGGGAAGCAAACAGCCAATAGGCGAGCTGGGGAGTTCAGGAATGTATGCAGTGCATAAAGAAATGTATAATTATTATAACTGAACATCAATATTCAGAGGCATTGTTTTTCGCAGCTTGAAGTTGAAAAGCTCGGTGACTTTGACAATTAACTTCTGTTAAGGTCTTGACGTAGCGCCAGGTGGTATCGCAGTGGCGCTGGCCCCCCACGCTGTTTAAATCAATGCTTCTAGTATTAGCAGTATTAGTGCACTTGTAAAATTCAAACGGCGCGACAATTCGAACCGTTACCCAGTTGTCGAAATAGCGCAGCAATCGAGAAGAGGTCCGCGCTTTCCCGACAACCAACGAGCTTTTCTGCTCTCATTTATGGAGCGGCATCCCCAGTTAGCCTTACGTGCTAGCGAGCTCACCCACGAGTACACAGCAGCGGACAGGCGTCAGCTGTGACGCGGTAGAGAGATGCGCGAGAAACCCACTCCTCCGGCCCCACCGCTTACTTTTCGATCCAAGTCGAGTTGTCTGCGGAGACTGTTGTGTAGCCATACCATCGATAGAACGACGCCCGAGCCCGTTATAACAACCTCCTCTCCGTTCTAAGCACATTTTGTGGCTATTCGCACGTCTTGACCGTCGGAATAGCCTCATAGCCTCGACCAATCGCGGATGTCTTTCCCTCCTCTTTTTGTTCTATCCTCCTCCCCGTTCTATGCTAGAACGCTTACAAAATAGGGCCCCATGTGCACAAAACAAAGGCATTCGACACCATCGACGTTTATATAGTGGTGGTTCCACGCAGGGCTCGGCATCAGTATCTGATGTTCGCTGGACAGCTGCTGGAGCCAGCTTGCTGTAGTGGCTGAAGCTCCGCCCTCGGTTTTCTGCATCGGCACACCTTCATCAGCAGAAGTACTTGCACAGTAGTTCGGGTCCGGTGGAGAGTTCATGAGCAAATAACGAGAACGCTCGGACGTGGAGACCTCTTTGGCGACTGAGCTCACCTTCAAGTTAATACCAGATTGAAGGCTATTACTCTGATTGCTGGTGGCTTCTGAATCGCAATGAACACTATCCACCTTGGCTCTTTTGGCGCTGCTTTCATCGGCAGTTTGAACTACCTTCCGGCTGGCTCTGACTTTCTTCGCTGGATGCAAGTGCGGCGAAACTTCCGGGAAAATGCAAGGCACTTCCCCAGGGAGCAACACTGACTTCTTCGGTTGATCAAGAATGACCGCACCTCCAAGCTCAGCGTAGTATTTGGGCCTGCTCACCATTTCGCTGGGGAAATGCTTTTCGCAGACGTAGTCGCTTGCTGTGAGATCGCGATCCACCCGGCCTATGGCTCTTGCCCATTCCTGCAAGCGTTCAGGGTCAGCTGGAGCTTTGAAGGTGCGAACTTTTTCAGCGCAAGACTTATATCCGCTGTTGCAGTTCGGGACAAAGCATCGGCGCCCCATATCGACTATAAGCGACAGTCAACATACATCGCGAATCAGCAGCGCAGGAACTGCCGAACTTACGACGTGTTGATTCTCGAAGCCAACACCGCCGTTGTTCCGTCTGTTCACGTCTGTCTGCCCAAACGTGATGCAGAAGTGCGATTAAATTTTCTATACCCGCACACCAGTTCTGTATCGCGTGCTCTGATCAGCATTTTTTATGGTGCATGGTAATAAAGCAGAATAAGCGGTCATCTTTCACTTATGTAAAAAAAAATTTACGAAACACCAAGCCAAACCATGCTACGATTTCAGGTCGTCTGCTTTCTGAAGTGCGACAGTTTGTTCCTTTCATTGTCTTCTTAAAAGCATGCGATACAAAATATGAAGAGAAAAGAAAGATTGGCACTAAGACACTTTGCTCAGCTATATTTTCTTAGCGCGAACCTTTGCGGCAAAAAACTATTTTTTTGGCGGCACATGGCAACGCAGCGCAAGCAGACAGTGGAAGATGTAGCAGACGACGCCCGGGCGCCGTCGGAGCGCGCGCGCTCGCTCGCTCCTACCGCGGCGGAAAACGAATAGTTCCGCGCGTCGCCGCGAGGATCGCTGCGCGCACGTTCGCCAACCTCCTCTCCCAGGGTGACATTGTCGCGGCGTGCGCTCGCGCTGGCGCCGGTCCGGAGTTTCCCCTCCTGTCTTTCTTGCTCCGTGCTTTAGGCTAAGTTCTGCGTCCAATCAGCGACGCTCATTTCGCTGTCACACATTTGGCTTCCTATGATTAGGCTATCACCATTTATTATGAGCGAAGCTCCTTAGGCCGGCACCCGTTCGCCATTGAAGCTCCCTGGATGCGTCGCCGGCTCAAAAAAGACAATGAAACGCCGTGCGCGCCGAACGCTGATCGGTTTGCTTCTAGCGCACCAGAAATTCGAGGTTAAATAAAAGAAATAAGCTCTGTGCACAACTGGTTATAATGAAAGTCTTCACTTTCACCATCGTGAATTGTGAAATGACAACCATCATTCTAGCGGAGCACGGCCGCTTTGTCTAAGGTAGCAGTAGACGCTCTTCCCTCGCGGCGCCGGCGCAACAACAAAAGATAAATAAATAAATAAATAAATAAATAAATAAATAAATAAATAAATAAATAAACGGCACGCGGTGCAAGGCGCTTGCGGCGTTCGGCGCCCGTTGCGCAAAAAACAAGGTGCGGGGCGCAAAAACAGTTCACGTTTATAAACGACAATAAAATTTACTGAAAACCATGTTTGTACATATATAAAAAAACATGGTTGATCCCTCCGTCATAGGAATCGGTGTAACACGAAAGTGAAACGTGTCCTTACAAAAGTAGTCGAATGTTTACTGCACATTGATATAAGAAAGCTTGCAATATGTGTATTGGTGTGTTGACAGTTATAGCATCCTTTAACGTGGATGCATCCACGTCGACGCTTGATGGTACATCTGTATCCCGACGACTAGCGTCTGTGATGAACGATTCAAGAAACCCTCGTGGTCATAGATGATTGTGGTAGCTGTACGGAGAGAGCGGAGTTATTGAAAGCGGTGTGACAGCCAGAAGAGCGTCAATGATTGCGCGCCGAACTTGGGCTAAGGTCGCCTACTCGCGGCATGTTTTTAGAGTTATTGAACGCTGCCCGACCAGAGGGAAACGCAACGCGCGTCGTGTCTTTCCAGCTCTTACGCAGTACCGCGAAATCCTTGATTATTACCGAACCTCGCGCCGTCTTTACCCAGACCCTGCACGGGGCCTCTCTAAAGCGGACAAGCGACTTCTGAGACGCTTGCAGACGAACACCTTCTTGTGTCCTGCGGCCGCCCAGCACTTCATGCCGGGTATATACGGCTACTGTGCGCATTGTGGGGTGCTGGCCGACACCTACCACATGATTGCAGTATGCCCCGCCATACCTATTCCTTTTTCATCCCCCCTTCCCCCCTACCCACAAGAGAGGCTTGGGAGGAGTTCCTGCTCGGCTGCTCTACCCGGGATGCACAGCGCTCCTTGGTGGCCCGCGCCCGATCAGCGATCCTTTCCAGTGGACTCCCGGAATAGGGAGACCACCCAAGTGCATTTGTTGTGCAACTCTCTGTACTTTTCTTCCACCACCACCACCACCCGTTGGGCGGCTGCTATTTTTCGCGGGGTGAGCTAAGAACATGGCTAGGGACGCAGAGTTAGGGCCACTCGACGCACTCGCGCGTCGCAAAGCTATTTTTGGTATGGACGGATTCTACGATTGTGGATGCAAGGGGTAAGGTCACCACCTGGCAATGTGTTAATGCTTCGGCAAAATTGCACGTTTACTATTCGAAACACGCCGAATGGGAAGGACGCGGAGAAACAACGCTTTGAAGAAACTAATCGTGCATTTCACGGCCATAATGCATTACTTCTCTTAGCAAGAGCACTGTGAGAGGACAGTGGTAGATATAAAAGGCTTGTTTTTAAAGCCTGCAAAGTATGTGACCGTGGCGCAGTGGAAAGCGTGCCCGGCATCTCTTGTCGCGGACCTAGAGGTCGTAGGTTCGACTCCCGTTGACGGAACTTTTTTTCTTTGTCTTCGGATCATGCGTATTTTTTCGACGTCATTTCCGTGACGGAAATACGTCACTCAAATCTTGGTGGACCCCGGCATAAAACACTTTCGCGTTAAAAAAATAAGGACCCACTTGACATTACTTAGGGCTCCTCACAGAATATGGATAGTCGTCCTCAGAAACGTAAACGTGAATATGATGAAGACGATAAGCATCTTGGCAAGGATGCGGAACGCAAAGCCAGAGCAGAGGCAGCAAGATGAGCCCGGCAACAGGTTCCTGCGGTTAAAGCACGACGAGCGGATCTACAAAGGTTACGCCGACAGGATCCTACCGTACGTGCTAGAGTGGCCGAATCTGAGCGCCGACGCCGCCAACCATTTCAAAATGTACATAGTCGTTTGCTTCCCATTTCTAAGGAGCTTCGCTCATCGGTTGTATTCGTACTCGGAACAACTGCTAATTTTCACTACAGTTACCGCAAATGTTCGTTCAATTATTCATCACAAAAGATTATTCGTCGGGATGGAGATATACCACCAAGCTTCAACGTTGGTTTATCCAAGTCGAACAGTGCTATAGCTGGCCAACACCGATAGACATTGTGCAAGCTCTCTTACATCACTGTACAGTGAACATTCAGCAGCCTCTGTAAGGACACGTTTTACTTTCGTGTTATACCGATTGCTACGATGGTTCCTTTGATCAACCATGTATTTAAGGCGAAAGCCTTTAATGTCTCATGGTGGCGGTCACCGGTGTCAGTCCGGCCCTCTGGCACGTTGTCTGCGGTGGCGTCACCCTCTCACGCGTGAGGAAAATGAGCTTTATGAGCGCTGGAACGCTGATGGCGTCTACACGATTACGAACGCATGCTAAACCGAGGAAGATTAGTCTCGCGTCTCGCTGCGATTCGTGATAAAAATTAACACGCACCCATTTTTCTTGTGCGCCAATCCAGTGGGAATGTAAAAAGAAAGATGTGGCATAGTAAGTCAAATGGCCTCGGGCTTTCGCCGAATACAGTTTAGAATTTACAAAGTGCCCTTCTATATTTTTTTAGGTTTCCTCAGTTGCCACCCAATGTAAATGCGCTGTTCTATGGTAGAGCAGTAAGTTGCTCCACGAAACTCCTGAAAATCGCGCAGCAGCACTGTTCATGAAGCCGACCTCATCGGTGCAATGTGCTTGCTCGCCATCTTAGAAGACCACAGTGGGCGACCTAGCTTGCAGCCTCGATATATTCCGCAAAATTCGATGATGGTTATCATCAAAACGCACATCGAGAAGTCCTGCTAAAACAGTGAATGAGAGTATTACGCCTCTTATATGATATCTAGGTTACTTTAAATCTAAAGTAGCTCTACTTCTGTATTTTTTTTCTCGTGTCAAAACACTGATTCTTGCCGCCGAGCTCTGTTTTGACAGCCCCAATATTGAAACTTCCGTAGCTATCACTAGAGATAGTAATACTAAATATAGTTTCAATAGAAATAGTAATTATAGAAAATTATGACCAGAAATGGTCGGAATAAAATGCACAATAAATAATACCAAAAATTAAAAAAAAACACACGGAAAAGCAATAACGTAAAATTCAGAGTTTTGTCTTCAGAGTGAAGCAGTGAATGCTATTGCAACCATTGGAATGTTATAGGAAGACTGACCAGCCGGTGACTCTTTCGGATCCAGTCTCGCGCAACTCACAACACTCTGGTAAAAGGGAATACAGCTGCCCCAGGAAGCCGAGCGCTTTTCGTGCTGTCGCCTGGACACCAAGCTGTCTTGGCAGAGCACGCGGCATCGCTTGTGACCATGTCCTTATTATTAGAACAAACACATTTAAGAATTCTTTTTTCCCTCGCACAATAACAGAATGGAATTGCATAATCGAATCGACACCTTAATGCTGATTATTATTGATCTGTTTTAGAGCGTTTCGTCAAACATATTGACTATTTCTGTATTATTGTTTTTGTTTTGTTTTAATTTCCTTTCAATTCTTCTGATTTTTTTTTGTTTGTTCATTGTTTTACCATTTTTGTTCACTGCTGTAACATGCTCACTGTTGTACCATTTTATTGCCCTCCCTGCTTGGACTACGTGTCCGCAGTATTTGATAAATAAATAAAATAAATAAATAAGAGTTCGCAGTTGCTGGTCAGGCGACGTAGCAACCCCCCTTCCCACTCCCCTAAGTCGGGCGAGGCGCTTTCACTCTGATTGAGGAGCCATCTAAGGTAGGCCTTGCACCCTGACAGAGATGGCCAGCACGTTTCAACTCTTCAGCCATGTTTTTCTCGAGTGCTCGTGCACGCTTACTCGCGCGTAGAGCCTACGATGCTCGGGGCGATGTTCTCGACTTGGACTTGACACGGAACCTGGCCGCGACGGAAAAAACCCGCCTAAAGTGTGCATCTAATTTCTATCGCCATAATAACTCACAAAAAAAACATTTGCTCATACATTCACTCTTGATCGGCGAGTACAAGTCACATCATTCAAACATTAGAGTTGTGTGGAATATGGCTTGCGTTGTCAAATCATTATAACTTCACCGAAAAAAAGTGGAGGACGCTTGAGCTTCGCCTTCAAGAGCAAATCGCGATAGCCTAATCGGGCCCAGTGCGCATCGCTTTCTGAAATGCTAGCCTGCTTTCGTTCTCGGTGCATGCCTCAACGGTGCCGTCAGAGAAAGAACGACTGTGGGCGTAACATTGGCCGTTTCGAAGCATCATTGGATGCCTATGCCAAGCGCAGTTCTTAAGTGCCCACTACGCCATAATTAAACCTTTTGCGAGTCAGCGAAGGGCCCACTACGAGTCATTAAGGCAACAAGCGAACCTACGTAGCTGTTCACCTTGTTGATGGTTCTGCTACTGCTGATGATTAAATATGTCGGAGCTCTTTGTAACGTGTGGGCCTTTAAAACACCGACTCCTTGCTCAATTCACATCTTTTGACACCTGACATGGTTCTACCCTTCAGCCACACAATTTATGATGCGGTAAGGAAACTCCTTCCGCTACATGACATTCATGTAGTGTTCTACCACAGAGCCACAAATATTGTCGCTCTGTGGTCGAACATGTGCTTGCCACGGAGGCGGCCCGGGGGTCGGACTCTACAGCGCTGGCGCTTTGCTTGTGTAACGTCGCTGTGCCCAGCGTGTGCAATCATGCAAGAATGGGGACCCGCGCATCGCCTTCCATTCTGACCGACCCCGTCTCAATGGGCGAAGGCGTTCGCGGAACACATTTTGGAATTTACAAAGTGCCCGTCAGTTTAAGGCTGTTTCACATGCTGCGATTGCAGCGAAAAAATCGCTCCGTTCGCTCCAATCGCTGTGTTCGCAACCGCCGCTAATGGCGGTTTCGTTTCACATGGGCTGCGAATGGTCTGCGATTTTCGCTATGCGACTGGCGCGACGAGAAGCGTTTCTTGCTGCCTAGACACTGCACAAAATTTTCAAACGTAATGTAAAAATCTGTGCATTATGATATTATTAAGTTTTTACGAACGGTAACGAAAAGCATGCGTGTTTTGTCATTTAAGAGCACTTTCCAATCTAAATTAATTTTAAAGTGCGCAACAACGACCATCACTAAAACAAACACGCCGACGCAATTTCGACGGTGTGACCGGCCCGGTGCTATTTCGAAGGGTCCCGACCGAAAAATCGCGCTGCCGCTGCGAACAGAGCGAAAAATTTCCAACATGTTGGTCGCTCGCCGCTGACCGCTGCGGCGGGAGCGAACGGCCCTTTTTTCGCTGCGAGCGAATTCGCAGCCTGAAAATCGCTACTTTTTGTGTCATGTGAAACGGCCTTTAAGCGCTGGAACGCGGATGGCGTCTGCACGATGCGCAAAGCGCGAGAATACGAACTCATGCGAAACGGAGGCAGATTTGTCTCGCGTCTTGCTGCGATTAGCGCTAAAAATTAAAAAAGAAAACACGCACACATTCCGTTTTTTTTCCATCCCACTGAGAGTGTAAAAAAAAGACATGCCATAGTAAGTCGAATGGCCACAAGCTTTCGCCAAACACACTTTGGAATGTACAAAGTACTCTTCAACTTTCATGATTTATTTTATTTGCATCTTTCTCAATTTTTCGGTCACGGACGAGATGATGATTTTTCGCTCACAACTAACGACGCCGACACCGACGACGGAAATCATGCGAAACGAGATTTTTACGTTACGACTATCCTTGTACACTCTGTTATCTCCCTTTAAAGTACAGGCTACACCGCACACACGCACTCATACAGAAATTTTTGTACTCGCCTCCAGGCCGTCCAGACCTCGCGTCGAAGAATGCTCGAATTTTCTGGTAATATCACTGAACGTTAATGAAGCGCAGTGCATACTTGCAGCCTATGTAAGGGTATTTAATATAACGAAAAGCCTTAAGTGCGACCTTTATTCGTGAAGTAAAGTTTAGACACCTTTATGATTTTTCTTAAAATGGTAAATAGTACTTCGCGAGTACTCAATGGTACTTTTTTGTCGGGATAAAACCTTCAGCGAGTGATGTAGACCAATATTTGAATACGCTTGGCATTTGCCAAGCGTATTCAAATATTGGTATACATCACCAGTATAAGCGACAGAATACTTTGCCTGATAGCACCACATAGGGGTTCGCAAATTGCTCCCGACAACGTTGCAAACAGCAAGACGCCGCAGAATATTCGTCTTCATCTGACGCTTAAAAAATGGTGGCACAGTTGTAGAGAATTTCCTTCCGCTTTAGCAGAACCAGTACTTCGGCTACGGTAGCATGTAAACACACGATAGCAAATTCGTGATCACGGTCGAGCATTGTGAGGTAATTGTCAGCGACAAAGCCACAAACTACACCGAGCTCGTCGACAGGCCTCGCACCCAACAGTAGTATGCGCTGCTCAAGAGCCTGACTTGGATGAAGTCTGACGAGGAGACGGTAATTAGCAAGAGGTGCAGCCAAAGCGGGCTGCTGGGTCTCGGAATCTGGCTTCATAGCCGGCCGAATCCGGATTGATCACTAGCAGGGCTTCCGGTTTTTTAACACGAAAGTGTTTTATGCCGGGGTCCACTAACACTTTAGTGACGTATTTCCGTCACGGATATGACGTTGTAAAATTAACGCTACCAAATGCGAACGAAAAAAACATTAAGAAAAGTTGCCCCCGCCGGGCGTCGAACCTACGACTCCTCGGCTCGCAACGAAAAGCGCCCGGTTCCCTACCGACTGAGCTATCGCAGCAGTTGGACGGCTTTGTACAAACGCGTCTCATATCTCTCACACATTCTCTCCCGCACGGTGCTCTCTGTTGGCGACGCGGGGCGGTTCCACCGTCTGTGAGCAGTAAAGAGAAGTAATGCGGCAGGACCATGACCTCCGAGATAGCGCGCCGGCGGGTTTCTCTCGGAGGCCATGGCAGGACACTTATTATCACCGATAGAGAACGATTCGTCGACGACGCAGTTAAGGCATGGTTTCCGAGATTGCATGCCGGCGCGCAATCTTCGAGGTCATGGGTAAAGCTTCTCATAGCAGCGCAAAAAACCCTGGACGCGCTAGAATCGGGGAGTCGCCGACGCAGTTATGTTCTTTGCCTTTCGCTTCGTGTTAGCGTGTGACAGCTCGTTGTCGGAGTCGTGCAGCTTCCACCTGCACCAGCGGTGTTTCGCCGCCGACTACTTGGCAACGAGGTAGACGGGCGACTGTCGTGCCTTGGTGGAGCGAGACCGAGCCCAGCGGGACGTGGAACGCCTGCACGCGTTCGCGGCTCCCGCTTTGAACCTCTGCGTCCGGCGTTGCTGAAGCGCAGTGTGGTAGTGTATGCATGAGCGCATGCGTACCTTACCCTGTTACCCAGGAGTGCACACCCTGCCGTTTCTCTCCTTAATAGACGACGCTTTGAAGACGCGCATATCGAGTACCACTGGTTGGTGTTTGCTTGTTGTTATCTTTGCGCGGGATTCACGATACGCTGTGTCCAAACTTCAACATACCACAACGGTTAAATCGTGACCATGGGCGGTAGTCATCGCGATGAAGATGTGCCACTAGGCGTCAACGTGGGGGGCGTCCACGTCAAACGGTACTATAGCTGCCAGACACCAATAGACATTGTACAAGCTCTCATATATCATTACACAATAAGCACTACTTCTATGAAGACACGTTTCACTTTCGTGTTATACCGATTCCTATGACGGAGGGATCAGCCATGTTTTTTTTATTTTTCGTTGGTCCATCTACAGAACACAACAGGTTAGAAATGTCAAAACTGTTTCAGTGTTGCGCATCTATCACTGAAATTAATTACGGGATGAAAATTACACGCGGTTACCTATTCCCTAATGTGAAATATAAATGGAGATGTAGGCCTCTTTTCATTTACCGATATATTGACCCAAGAATTTGGACAACCCATGTTTTTTACGTACAGTGCAGTTCAAACCCCTTTTTATTGGAATTAAATTTTAATTCCTTGTTTCAATTTCTGCTTTAATGTATTTAGTTTTGTCATCTTTTGTAATTATTATCATTTCTGCACTTTCATTTTCTGTTCTGCTTGAGCGGTGCGAACTGCACTTACATCTATATACAACGATGTAATTGTATTTTAATTTTTGTGTATATATCTGTACATCTTTCTAGTTGATGCTTATTTTTATCTTTCATCTCCGATGACTATGATATATTGGAGTAATCTAGGCCGCATCGGCAAAAAAGATGCACGCTGTGACTGCAGGCCCGCCAGCCTCGTTCGCCCCGGTTGTTTATTGTTTTTTTTTTTGCTTACCTTTTACAGGTTTATTAAGGCGAGAGCCGTACAAGCCTCATGTAACGCAAAAATTTATAAGTGCATAACGGCCATATGTCATTGTTAGGCTGCAAGAACGTTCACACGCAGCGACGACGCTAGCGCGCCTTGTGGCTGCCGTGATGGAAATTTGTTTGTGGTATTTCTTTCAAGCTTACATCTGTGTCAGTAGTGTCTGAAATATAACCTTTCAGTTCTCATGAAAGATTAGTGACGACGCCGAGTGAAAACGAATCACTCACATTTTTCTAGCAAATCAGTATATGGCAAGGGGAGACCAAACTTTTCCCAAAGACTATGCACCCGCTCATATGGCATGCGTGCCACAGAAAGTGGGCAAGCCCCACACTCGCCACTTGACAAAAAAAAAGTACTTTCGGGGCAAACAATAAATATAAAAAAAATCACCGCCATATCCACAAAGTGAATGATGTTGGAGGAGCTTGCTCGGGGATGATCGGGTAACCCGCGAATCCTCCGTACACATCTCCTACCATCATATATAGACGTGACGACGTTGTTATATACACATTACATGCGGCGCTCGGGCGGCGAGCCCCAGCTGCTGCTCGTTGCGTGCCCGCCCGCGCTGCTGCCTCGGGTTGTGCCGTGTTCACGCGGCCCGAGCGGTAACGAAGAGTGTTCACTGCTTGAGAGCTCCCGGCGAAGAGAAAGGAAGCGCACGTGCTGAGAGTGGTGTGCGTCGCCTTGAGCGGCGCCGCCATCTAGTGAGCATTCTTGAAATCACCGGAAAGCCGGCGCTTTGAGCGGCGTGTACATGCCATAGACGCCGTCGCCGCCGGACAAGGCGCGAGCTTAAGAAGCTTGCCGAGCAAGCTCCTAAAACGTTTGTGCTACAGAAATCGGAGAATCACCACTGCTCACTACTGTTAACACTGAAAATGAAGAACCCAACACTGCAGCGGCAGCCACGGAGCGACACTTTTGGACAGGCGTAACGAAAATTTGAGAGACATTTTAAGGCACCGTGCAGAATTACCCAGTAATAGATATAAATGCCGCTCCTCTCAGCTTCGCTATTTAATGATCTCTACGAAGTGTATGTGCGGTGACTTTTTGTCAAGTGAAAACACTAAACAAGTGAAAACACTCCACAAGAATGGAAGCCCCCCACAACGGTGAAAACACTTCACAACAGAAACACTTGTCCAGTGAAAGCACTCCCCAACACAGAAATAACCCGTAGTGACACTTTATGTGGCTTCTGCGTTGCAGGACGGTTTTAACGACCAGAAATATTTATCAAGTGCAAAGCCGGCCCTTCAATCTTCATGCAAGTGCGATGCTTCGGAAACACAATATAGTTGTCAACATAGGCGTGCGCACGGGGGGGGGGGAGGCAGGGGGAGGGGCGAGAGGGGAGCGCAATGCCAGCCCCATGCATTGACATAATACGGAGGAGAGAGTGAGAAGGGGGGCTGCAATGTTAGCCCCATACATTGACGTGATAGGGAGGGGGGGGGGCTGCGACGAAGCTTCACCCCGCCCCTGAAGGGGAACCCTGCGCACGCCTATGATTGTCAATGTTACTGATCGGACAAAGTACTGATCACTAGTGATACTTTGTAGTGGGAAATGGAAAGACAAAACAAAAGCGAAACACTCTTTTCTATTTATAGTGGCAATGTCCTTTTCGCGCACCACAATTTGAATACCACAAGTAAATTTCTTGACGATGCGCCTGACAACAATACCACGTAGTAACCGACAAGGAAAAGTGAGCAAAAAGAGTGTCGCACGTGTTTCTTTTGGCGGCAATCTCGTGTAGGAGCCCCAATAGCTGACAATTCTCAGTGACAATTGTAGTAGCGAGGAAACGTTGCAATGCATCTTCTGCGACAGTCCGCTCTGCATGGAGCAGAGGCGATCATTCGCAATCGCCCTAGCACGCCCTGGTCCGGTGTTATTAGCAACCATCGCGGATTATTATGTTAGCCTCGAAAATCACCGTCGATGGAGGCCATGGGGATATTGTTAATTTCTTTAAGGACAGCAGACTTACACAAGCACTGGACTGACGGACTGTAACGTTATTGTCTGCTTCCCCTTTTTTTCTCTCTCCCTCTCATTCTTTACTCTTCTAACATCAGTGTAGGCTGGCATACCGGTTTTTTTGAACGGGCTAACATCCCTTCCTTTCCAGTCCCTGTTGTTTCCCTACCGTCAAAATACCATCATTTGCTTCTTTTGAGAAAGACAAAAATGGTTAAGGTAGTGCTGGAGTAGTAACCCATTGCTTGTCGCTCGCAACCGTTACTGGTAATTCACTGGTGTTCATACATTACAATACCTTGAAACTCGAACAGAATAAGCGAAAGCTTTCCGACCGTCAGAATTTTCGGATCCCGGCTTAGTATTCATCACAAGGTTTTTTTTTTTTTAATGTTACTTAGATGTAAAAACGAAAAATAAAGGAGCCTGGCGTACTTCCACATCTTCGCAATAATACATTCTGCCTATTTTCGTAGGCTTATTTAAGTATGGTGATTATGACGTTATCCTTTTTTCTATATTTGCAGTACGAACCTCGCTGCGAAACAAACAAGCAGTCGAGCATCTGCAAACTTTCGAAATTTCCATGTCGCATGAATAGAAACTTTTCTCTGCCTTAATAGTCGCTAAACTTCGAATTAACTGTTTAGAAACAAGTAGCTAGATTACGTGCAAACGAAGGGAAGCAGCCTGTGAGCTTCTTTGCCAGTAATGCGGTCTGCATGCTACATGCTGGCGAGTGTTTTGGTACGAAATCTACATTCTTTTTCATCTATAAATTCGATGGAGGTATAGCAACCTGACAAACTGGTCGAAAAAGTAACAGTAGCAAACAAGCAACCAAACTCAAGCTGTGCGTAGAACACGTAGCACAGTCAAAGCCGCAAACTGGAGTGGCAGTCTTTTCAGAACTTGTCCCATTTTGAGAGCTCTCGTAGGGAGTACTGAGCACAGAAAGTACAGTGGTTATTCAAACACTCCGCAGAACGTGGAGAGCACGGACGGCGTCTTCGCCTCGATGAAAAGAGTATCGGGCTTTTCGAGTGCAGGTGCGGAGCGAAACTCTCGGGAATAACTTACACTGTCCCGCCTGAAAGTGCGAGTTTCAAAACAAGCAGCAGGTGATTTTTTAGTTGTTTACAGTGGAAGCTTTTCTTTCGCTTGCTCCAGTCTGGAACGAAGCAGGTGCACAAATACCCCTGCGTAAACATTTCGAGCTCGTTTATGCTTGTGGTGCCGCAAGAAGGAATAACATTCTCGTCACTCGTTCTGTACATGTATGACAGTGTTACACAAAGGTAACGGGCTTTCTTTCTACTTTAGGTTTACTTGATAATAGCAATAAAATGAATACTTTGGCTTTCTTTAGAGGAAACCCTGGAAATAGTGGAGATTGCAGTGTTAAGAACGCTGCCATATCTGCTACTATTTATCGATAATAGCATGAAAAACAAGAAAACACTACTGCATCCACGGGTGAAGCAGTTTTGGCGAAAGCAAATCCTGGGGCTTTAATTCCCTTTGTCAGACTTGTCCTTTTCCCCATATTTAGTGCAAATGCATCAAAATAAAATACAACAAGGACAAGAGTATATTGTGGACAACTGTTGCAGCAGTGAAACTAATCAACTGAAAGTTCTCACAGTCACCCGCTGTTACTGCATGGCTCATAAAAGTATATCGCGGTCGTGCAGCTTTTTCACTTATACTAGACGAATCTCTGTTCGAACACGCAAGAAATTCAGAGAATTTAAATGGACAATTGATTAAAGAACGCGACACAGCAAACGACGAACTAAGTTCTAACGATGCATGGGAACTTCAGTCCTTGGCGCAGATAAACTGCATTAAAAAGTGTTGCATGCAAATTATCTTCATGAAATGTAAACAGATGCGAATATTCCGTACTAATGAAGTTTGACCTGCCTGTTCACTTCATATATTCAATTTGAAAAGCGTTAGCGTGTACATCACTTTCGTTGCGGACAAATATAAGAGCACACCTCTAAAGACACGCAAAGAGTGTCCGCTCACACCATTACCACTTCAAAATATATTGAACACAGCATATGTTGATCTGCATTTGGACGAAGCACTGTCAATATATATTGTACCCACATCATGCCATCGTATCTGGCTTGAAATCATCCAGTACTCGGTCTGTACTCATTTCCATCGTACGGTAAGCGTAAGCCAAATGAAGCCTGCGCTAAACCACTATTACCTCTTAATCCGTAGGAAACAATCACACTGTCGCTAGGATTATTGCAGCACCATATGTTTTCTCAATTCGAGATCATACATGGTCCTCGCATCTTTCTTACACCAGCACAGTAATTTTTACGTAAAGCCTGCAAAGAATGAAATGGTCGCAATTGTTTATTGTTTGCATGAATAATCCCATTTCATTGAAACATGTATTATATTACTGCGTCCAGTCATGAAACTCGTGAATAAACCAGCATGCGACATTTCGTTGTTGTGTAAGCGCGATATTTGCAAATTGGGTGTGTACGTATTGATCTAACGCTCACAACTTGTGTTAAACGTTCATCGTGAGATGAACTTTTAACGGGAGTTGCGAACTGCATTTTTTTGCACCTTGTGTATCAGTTGTTATGAAATATTTCATGAGTAAAAGCGCAAGATTAAAAACAAATTATGTATGCGTTCGTCTATTATTACTTAATTCTGTAATGCAAAACATTTTGTTTTGAAGCACACTTTGTGAACCAACGTAACTTTTATTGTTACGTATATACCTTCGCTGTGTAATCTTATTCTTCAGCTCTTTTTATGTAGCGTCTCCACTCTGTAATGTATATTAGCTCATAAGGTACTGGAAATAAATAAATAAATATATAAATAAATAAATTAATTAATTAATAAATATACTTCTAACGTCAAGTGTTTAGATTTCGGCGGAAGATTTATCGACTAACAAGAAATCCACAATAAGTGACACAAATATTCATATATAGAATCTGCCAGCTGACGTGAGCTGAGCTTAAAGACGACACAGTAAAACCAAGGAGAATGGCTGCTTCCTGCGTTGACGAAGTTCCCAAGTGACATACTTGTCCACAAAGTCGGAACACCCAGGTCAGCATAAACGGTTTCGAACACGCTTGTACGTTTGGCGAAAACCCAGCAGGTAGGTCGTCATGCCTTCAGAAGGTGCGTACGCAGTGAACATGAAAGTATTGGAAACCATCGATACCGTCGGTATAGTAAATATAGAGATGAAGCACAATATTTTCCAGCTTCAAATGCCTTGGCTGACGACGTAATCTCGCATTAGGCGGAGGAAAAGTTCCACATCGGCATTTGGTGTTGCATTTGCAGTTTGGGTCATCACGTTGAAGACGGTGATGAGACCATTACGATATTTTTGTTATCCCTCATCTTCTGACGCACATACAACTTTTTTGCGTACCAACTTACGCCGCTCTTAAAAAAACAATGACAACAATAATAAACACGACACAGTTGGCCAATGCTCAATGGGACACCCTATGCAGACATCCCTGAAGTCGAAGACGAGTCCTTTTCAAAGTCGCATCACAGATGCTGCCCAAGAGGCGCATATACTGCATTACATCACAAGAGATCGTACAGCCGGCAACTTTCACCAGCTGACGTGAAAATACTAGCGGTGCGGTCGATGGAGGCAAAAATGGCTTCCGGTGCTTTCAAGGAGCTCAAGCCCCGGTATACTGATCAGACCAAGTTCCACCCGCGGCTGCAAGTTCCCTGAGCGAAGACTGGCTCTTTCAGACTATCATGCCACGAATGCTTGGCCAGGAATTGGGGCCGTATCTGCCGTCGGTGGCAAATGGCGCGAGTCTGTGTTTTTGTATGCCAGGCTTCACTGTTATCGTTAGGGGCAGTCGGCTGAAAACAAAAACGCAGCATTCACGGGGCGTCGCTTATTCATTTCCGGTGAACACAGCTGCACATTATGATCTCCAAGAAAGTAGTTTCCTCCTGTGTACTTTATAAAGACAGTTCGGCCTTATTAACGCGATAGGAGCTCGTTTCGCAGAAATTCCGGCGTTGGCGTTGGTGTCGGCGTGGGCGTCGTTGGTTGTGAGCGAAAAGTCATCATCTTGTCCGTGACCGAAAAATCGAGAAAGATGCAAATAAAATAAATAATAAAAAAAATTGGGGGAACCTCAATCTTCGCCTTTAGGAGTTGACGGCGATAGCGATATCCTGTGCCGAGTGCCTACTTCAACACCTTAGTGCATACTTGCTATGCACCCACTACGTGATGTTAAGGGAATACACGCAGTAAAGTGTGTGCCGTTTGTAATGGGTGGCCGGCTTTAAACTACAAAATCGTTATGATAGTCACATATTCTGACGCCCGATGACAATGTAAGCTTGTACCGCGCCATATTCCTGGGATATTACATGTTATATTGCGACGCCTATGTAAAGGACGCTTGCGTTTGCGAAGCATGAAAGTTATATTCACTGCATTTCCAAGCAGAGGAAGTTATTTTCGCGGTATTTCCAAGCAGGGGCGTGGCTGTGTGGTAGAACACCTGCTTGCCACGCAGACGGCCCGGGTTCGATCCTCACTCGGACCCGAAAATTTTTATTATTTATTTTATTTGCATCTTGATTTTTCGGTCACAACCAATGACCCAGACACCGACGCCGACGCCGGAATTTCTGCGAAACAAGCTCTTTAACGCTGTCGCGTTAAAATTCGGCGTCCGAGCGAGGATCGAATCTGGGCCGTCTGCGTGGCAAGCAGGTGTTCTACCACACAGCCACGCCCCTGCTTGGAAATGCCGCGAAAATAACTTCCTGTGTTTGGAAACGCAGTGAAAATAACTTTCGTGCTTCGCAAACGCAAGCGTCCTTTATATAGGCGTCGCAATATAACATGTAATATCCCGGGAATATTGCGTGGTACAAGCGTACTATATATCATAACACTTTCGTAGTTTAAAGCCTGCCACCCATTACAAACGGCACACACTGTGCTGTGCGTATCCCTTAACACCACGTTGTGGGTGCATAGCAAGTATGCACTAAGTGGTTGAAGTAGGCACTTGGGACAGGATATCGCTATCGCGTTCAACTTTTAAAGGCGAAGATTAAGGGTCCCCCCAATTTTTTGTTTCTGTTTTGTAGAAGCAGATGCATGGCTAGTACACAAGAGTTGCGGCGCATTAGAAAGGAATCAAAGCGCTGTAGAGAATTGAAGATGATTCGACTTCAAATTTGTTTCACGCAGGATAGACAGCATTGTGTTTTACTCTTTCGCTTTCCTTGCTTTAGCATAGGCTAGATTTGTTTACTTGTTTGAATAGTTCCTCACCGTAACGAGGGAGTATTCTTGTTATGCCCACTATTTACCGTATTGCCGTGCTAAAGTTATTGAAAGTACTCCTACCTTGGCGCCAGCAGCTGCCTTATACTCAACGAGAAATCTCATCTTTGACGCCAGGAGGCTGCACCGCGGTGGTTCAGTGAGTGTGTGACGTTTGTCACAAGCAACACTACCTCAGTTCATTGTCAGGCAGATGAATTCGAATTAGATATCGAGAAGAAACTTTATCTCAAAATGTGAGTCCGTACTTAATACCGGGTGGAGCCCTCTTGTATAACCGCACGGGCCGCGGCTGCTCGCAGGCAGGGTTGCCGTTGGTGGACATGAAAAGGCGCCAGAACTCAGGCCAAAGTAGCCAAAGTAGCCATGTCATTTGATAATATCGCCAAAATTTCTAGCCAAATAGAACAGAAGCGGTATTATCAACAAAGTCTTACTATTGATGAATAAATAAAACCATTTTGAATAAGTAAAGCCACAAGTTTAGAAAAAATTACACCATCTCCCGCTAAAGGGAACAATGTGTAGATGCGAAGCAGCGGGCGCTAACGCTTACACTGGCGGCGGCGTTGACGCTGGCGCTCATCGCAGCGTTGCGCAGGAGAGAAGCCTGGGGAGGCGCAAAGCACGCAGTGATGGACCGGTGTTTCCTACTGGAACATGCCAATCGCTGCTAATGGGCAATCAGAGACAGAAGACTCCGACTGGACACAGAGACCCGCAGTCCGCTTTTAGTTAACGCGCACGCTGCAAATTTTTATTGTTCAACAACGCACAGGAGAAAATCTCCCACCGGCACCACCTTGCAGGTTAAGATCCAGTGCCATATATACGGGGTGGCCAGTGAACGGTTGCACAGCGCGAGCAGTCGGTTTTTTCAAGCAAGAAACTCGCTAGCAGACGCTGCCTGCGTCGGCGTCGCGAGGCGAGAGAGGGGGGAGCGTAGAAGAGGAGAGAGAGGGGGACGCGCATGCGCATTGGGAGTGTGGAGGCCGCGGGCAGGGATGCCTATAGGAGAGAGGGGGAGCGTAGGAGGGGAGAGAGGAGGGGAGGCGCATGCGCAGTGAGGGTGTGGTTGCGGCGGGCAGGGATGCCTTGGGGGAGAGGAGGTTTTTTATTTTTCTTTTTTTTTGAAAGGGTTTGCGCATGCGCAGTAAGGGAGGCCACGCGGCACACCACCGCCGCCACCACCACCACCGGATTAAACTTCGCCATAAGGTGCTTCACATCTAAAATACATGCGCAGGAATATTGGCTCTGCCATAACCACTCTGACGTTGCCCACACTAGCTCAATTACCAAAGTAGGAGTGTGTTTTAAGGTACTGTGGCGTATGCTCACAAGGAGACCTAAAAAACAACCAATACATACAGAAACTCTGACATGCTTGCGCAGAATATTGTTTCTTCGGGTAGAGACTTAAGTGTTGGCGGTTCGGGGCCCAGCGAACCATCAGATAGGTCACCGCAGTAGCATGAAGACCACTGAAGCCGACGATTATCCAGTGTTGTAACTACTTTCACTGTTCAATGAACGCGTTCGCTCATAATGGAATACATATCTGTAAAAGAGGGCGCTCAGCGTTCGTGAAGTTCTAGCAGCAGAAACTGTGTTGTGCAACAATCGTGTTTTGCAGAAAGAAGCACAAGACGATAACAATTCAAATGGGCGTGCCATTGTAGACTATATTTGCGTGCGCGCTTCGTAGTAGTCACCTGAACGTTCCCTCGTTCCTGAATGAGGCGCTTCTAGAATGCCGTATTTTAATAATAACAATGCAAAAACCAATCCTGTTTTGTTTGCACATGACATCTATTCGAAAATTATAGCGGTGTATTATTCTGTTTCAGTAAAGCAAATATTGTCAGGTTTTCCATTACTGCATTTACCATTAAGGCGAAAGCCTTAAATGCCTCATCAATCGTGAGAATTGACCAGCCTCGGGCGTCATTTGTCGCGGACATTCTTCAGTATAAGTGCAGAATGTCCTCCGCCATGGTATAGTGGTCATCGTTCTCGGCTGCTGGCCTGAATGTCGCAGGCTCGATCCTGGTCGAATTTCGACGGAGGCGAAATGCTAGACGCCCGTGCACTGTGCGGTATCAGTACACGTTAATGAACAGCAGATTGCCTAATTCCCGAAACCATCCTCTAGGGCGTGCTTCACAATATCATGGTTTTGTGCCACGTTAAATCTCAGGGAGTATTAAAATCGCAGAATGTCTCTGATACAACTTATCTGGCTGCGTGAAGTGATCACTGCTTCTATTCTCTACAATTATTTTAGAATTCAAAGTCATTGGTTTCAGACAAGACATTTTGAACAGTTAGTATTAGATGAAAGCGATCCCACAGAAAGTGTTCCTCTATTTTGAAGGGTCTATACTTCCGTGTAACCTTCCCTGCAAATACATGACTGCCGAGATGATCTACAGCCGTTACGGCCACAAGCACACTGGCGACACTGAACATGCTCGATTGATGGAAGGTATGTCCATGAGTTCTGCGTTCTAAGGCCCTAGGCAGGACCTCTTATCATCAAATAGTAGCTTCGGATACTACAATCACCGACTGTTCAAAAAGTTTTTTTCCCCATTTATACACGAAAATAGCACCTACAGAGAAAACCATCTTCAGAAAACCATCTTCAGTCAGACAAGCGAACTATTCGAGTAGAATAAGCTGCACATGTTGCTGCAATAACAGGGCTCACCATGTTAGTCCCAGGCATATAAACCTTACAACGTCGGAGCCACCAACTGTTCCGGCCTATATTGATCCACCGTTTCACTCTAGGACAGAACTCTGTGTCTGCGAAAATAATAGACGAAACCTGTATATTATGAACAGACAGCGACTCCTTCTGCAGCTCTTACTTATTTTCTTGGCATTTTTCACATGGGCGTGTCCTACACTGGCCAGCACTCAAGCAACAGGGGTATTGTGGAAGTCACAGCTCAAGACTGTCTTTCTGTGGTTGCCATAAGGGCAAATAAAAGCCATGTAGATTAAATACCTCAATCGGGCTTGTGAGAGAACGATGTTATTTAGGCGCAGATAAATCAAGTCAGCAAGATTAGTTTTCAAGAGAAAACAAAAAGAAAAAAAAATACCACCCGATCCGTGAAGGCAAGCTACGTGGACCTCAAGAACGAGTGTGCAGAGCAGATCGAGATCTATTGATGCGATGTGCCCACGAAATCTGGTAGGTGCAGCTCAAGTGCTTCGATCCTTGTTCTTCATCGAGATATAAAATACTAGGAAAAACTTGCTGCCAACGTCCATGTTTGGGTCGATCCCAACTCACTACGGAATCAATATTGAAATCTCATTAGCGAAAAGAGGCCAACACTTATGCAAGCACTGATCCGAAGCGGCCTTTGAGGTATTAGAAATAATTAGACGTCATGTTGGCCCCGCATGCACGGACGCGTGAAACCGCTAAAATAATCCAGAAACACGGCTTGTCAAATAAAAAAAAACAAACAATACAATGCGACAATTCAACAGTCCAGATCTTTTATGCACGCGTAGGAAAGTTAGAGAGTTGAAGTAGTTTCCAACCGAGCCGTATGGGCTGTACCTCAAACTACCAGTGCTCTTCGATCTTGTGATCTTCACGTGAGGACGGTGCGCCTATATGTAGAATAGAATGCCGCTGACCCACACAAGCTTTTTAGTCATCATGTTTATACTTAAATTTGTCGTGCTAGGAATCCAGGTATTTTTTCCATCTTACCTCTCAAGGAAGGCATTCGTGTACGGAAAGCTCGGGGTTTGTGAAGTAATGGAAGCAGTGAAAGTAAACTGGGAACGCATCCCAGCTATTTTGATAGTTATGGCAAGGCGACCATCTTTGGTAATTATGCTCGAGCTTTTCTAGCGGTGAAGCACGTTAAGACCCAACAATGTTGGTAAACAGCCGTCCGTCGTCTACAGCAGATGTAGCACATGTGCATGTGAGCAAGCGGAAACATCTATGAACATCAAAGAAGTTATCAAAAGGCTGTTAACCAGAACATAGAATATAAAAGGCCACAACACCGTACAAACACCAACACTTAACCACCCATCGCTCAAAGCATATGACAGAACAAAAGCTTAACAAGAACAAAATAAAAGGCTGTTACCCAGAACAAAATAGGAGGCCACGATTCATGATCCGATGCAAACTGATTCGCCCCATCATCAGCATTCACTTAGTAAACATTCGTGGAATTTTTGTTCCACATCTTTTACGTATCAAACGAAAAATCGCGCCCTCTGTTTTATGCGGCGACCACGGTGAATTTTTGTCACTAGGCAACCTGCCTTAAACATACGACAGAGGATAGCGCTAAAATCAAGAACACACACAACGTTTTTTCGGGCTTACGAACATTCGATGCTTCTTGCCAAGAAATCTCATTACTCCGTAATTTTGCAACTTTCTAAGTTGACTTTCAAGCATTCTGTCAACGGCTCAGCGAGCTCAACATGTTTCCAAAGTCAGCTCACTGGAGCTTTGGATATAATTTCACAATGTGAATTTTCATTGACTCACAATAAATCCAAGGACCACATGTTGCAGTTCCTTTTATTTATGTCTTGAAATGCGTAAAATCGATAAACAATCCGCATGGCATTAATGGAGCTTTGCAAATTATGGTCACTTTATTAAATGTTTATTGGTTCGGATGTTTCCAATGAATAAGATTTTGGGAATTTAATTACAATATTTGGTATGGCTTGAACATTAGTGGCTTCAACTTTCCTACCTCTTTTAATACGGCGGCTACTGTGTGTTTGTAAAAAATCGAGAGGCCTGCGCGGAAAGCACAGCACAGTCATAGCGAAAGCTGCAAAGGCCCCTTTCTAGAACCCGTTGCAAACTCTTTTGGGGCTAATAATACACTCGCTCTTGCAAGGTACCCACTACGCCATTCATTGATTCGGTGGCTGATGACGACGAAGCATTATGCCTGAGCCCTTTGTAATGGGTTGGAAGCACTCAATGACTCACTCGTTACACAATTCGCATTATGTGACACCTGGCTGTTATTTTACTTTTAAACCACGCTATCTGACGCATCTTAACGCAGTTGCTTCCGATATAACGCTTGCATAGGCTTTTTTGTGCCCAGGAGTTTCAAGAACCGGCATGACTCTGTGGTAGAATACTGAGCTGCCCCAGGGAGGACCCAGGTTGGAACCCCGTTCCATCCTGAATATTTTTGCTTATTTCTTTCTTTTATCTTATTTCGCGTGATGTCGAATACGGACACCGGCGGTGGCGGCGGAGGACAACTACGGCACCCTTGTTGTGATCTCATAACAGCTTTCGCTCTAAAAATGTGGCTCATTTAGAGTACTGACTCTCAGTATTACACTCTGGAGCAGCGTTTTGTTGTTCCTGATTATGTAATGGTATCTAATTACCTTAAGCTGCCGTAATTTGTTGCATATCTAATGTTAGTTTCTGTCATCTACAACTATTTTAAGGGTCAGAGTTATATACAAAAGTTAGAAACATATTGGGAAATTTTCTCTGTATCCGCAAGAGCAAATACGATTAACGCGATAAAACTGAAAACCGACAAAAATGGCAAAACGAAAAAGGCACGTGGCAATAATTCGTTCGCGATTAGGCAAGCCTAGGTTGTGTCACCGTGCATATCTCGACAAACAAAAACACTGCGGGCGTTAGCTATGAAGGACCTTCATTATTGAAAAAGTGATCAGCGTCGACCAATGAAAAAAGAGAAGATGCTTTGTTCTTCCGTGACGAAATCAAGAGCAGAGAGTCTTTTGTTCTTGCACAAAGGGCTGTGGAAGGCCGTTCTGCTAAACAATACAATTACCAAGATGCCTTTGTTGGAAGCATTCGCTGCATGACAGTGAGTTCAAAGGCTTCCTCTTTGTGGTCGTGTGTTCAAATAACCCTGTCTGCTCAGGAATCAAGCTTGTTCGTGTAATTTCATCACAAGATAATGTCCAGCCCCATTAAATATTCTCTGCTTTTAACTGAAGAGGATGCTAAGCCTCTTCGCATTCTCGCGATCACTGAGTGTTTTCTTCTGTTTTTTTTTTTTGCCATATATGTTGAAGAAGAAAGACTCCAGGTTTGTGCGCAACACCCAGCACAGTCACCCCTTAAAGCGGCCCTGCAACACTTTTCCAAAAAGCCATGAAATGGATTCACTAAAGGAGCTTATTGCCTCGTGAATTCACCGCCGCAAAAATTTTTAGAATGCGTCCATTACGAACGGAGTTATAAGGACTTGTTGTACGCTGCAACTGCATTCTCTCTTCTCTCGTCCCGACGAAAGCACTGGAAGCTGAGCAGGGAGGGATGGCACGGGAAAAGTAAATACGCAACGCACGCCTCGTGACCTTGAGCACTTTTTCTTTTTTTTTTTCTTCGAATACGCCACTTTTCAGTGCGATCGCGCGCGCACGCGTGGACAAGTCGCGTCCTCCCGCGGCGGCCCTCGTAACCACTGAGCGCGCCATGCTCAAATTAGCCAATCGCTGATAAAATGGCTGTGACGAGTGATTTTTGAGCTCGTAGCTTCATTTGTCGAGAGAAGAGAAAGCAATTTTTAGCTGACTGTGAGAATTTATTGTGAATTCCAGGCAGCGTGCTGTGCTATAATATTTGCCTCGCGTGTTCTCAGGAGCCTCGACGACCGATCGGCAGCGTTTTGTGATCATGCTCAAAAAGTGTTGCAGGGTCCCCTTAAGCTGGCGGGGAGCGGCCTCAGGACACGTTGCAAAACTCTCCTCGGCATCATTCACTTTAGGGAGGCAGCCGGACAGTGAAAACGCTAAAACAGGCGGACATGTTCAACATATTCACATTGGTTCTGCCGCAGCCGCCTTCGCCTTCATCACTTCTACCTAGTTATCATCAGAGAATGAAGTGTGTGCATATCACTTTGGCTTTTTTCTGTTTTTTTTTATTTCCTACCTAATTTTAGTTATGCTTGCAGCACATGAATAGGAAGTAGTCCTGACCTGTTTAAGCGGTTGTCTTCTTGAGATGCACCAGCTGAATCTACATAAGCGAACGCTCTGGTGGCGGCTCAATGGATTCGCGCGGCTGCGTAAAAGCGACATATGTTGGGTCACGTCGACTAGCTACAGCGGCACCGTCTGCTGACCCCCGTCTCCTCGGCAATATGCGTCGAAATCAGGGCTTGAGATCTGCTCCTTTCTAGAAGGCGTGACTATTGTCATGCGGCACGGGGTAGTTACTTATTTTGTCGGTGACAATCACCACAGACTCTCTGGCCGCCATTTTAAATTTGTGGCTTTAGCGGCTCACGAGCTAATGCAGCCCCAGTTCAGCGTTCCGCGAAACAGAAAAGCGCTTTATATATATATATATATATATATATATATATATATATATATATATATATATATATATAGTAAAGAATTGTAAACTTAAGGGCTCGTTTTGCTTTGTTAAACTAATGAGAACTAACAGACAAAGATGCCAAGGAAAGTATAGGGGAAGCTATTAGAAGTAATTGTAATGTAAATGTGAAGAAAGGAAAGTGGACGAAAAGATAACTTGCCACCGGCAGGATCCGAACCTGCGACCTTCGAATAACGCGTCCGATGCTCTACCACTGAGCTACGGTGGCGGTCATCCCTCCGTCCACTTTTTAGGGTATATATGTTTTAGGGTATGTAAATTTTACGGTATATATATATATATATCGGTCCTAGCCCCATCGGGCTCACCACCTAGTTACTAGCCCACTTTCGCGGCGAAACGGGCGGACCGAACCTAATACACAAGTATACCAAAAAGTTCTCGTACCTTTATTTCTTGCAACTATGCATGCATTGAGTGAAGGTGTTAAGTCGCTCTTGCGAAACGCGCAATGCACGAAAAAAGCCATGTGCTTGCTGCTCTCATTTACATTATGAAATCTGGGCGTTCACCTGCATGCTATTCTTACTAGAACTTCCGAGCATGCTCCCTGAATAGTCAAGGTTATATCTTTGAGTAAGGCCATAACGTGCTGCCGCTAAATTCCGATCCATTATTAGAGAGACAGTATCTCTTTGCCAGAGCCCTATTTCAATTTGTTCATTATACGCTGACACGAAATAAGCAGTGCTCTGTTAAGCTTACTCCTATGCGTTTGTGGTAAAGTATTCCTAGTTCAGATCAGTAGCAAGCATGTACTTAAGCAGACTGAGCAACAGACTCTCAACGGCGCTGAGCTTCTTTCGACGCAACCTGTTTTCGGGAGTGTTTGGTTTTGTTATGCTATCCCCATCATACCAGAAAGAAGCGGAATAAAAGCTTTCCAATCTTATCTTTGACGGCATTTGTTAGCCACTCCGTTGCGTGATCAAAAGCGATGATCCAAAGGTGTTATGGTACTTCGTATGCTATGTCACGACCCCCCTTTTTTTACCCAAGGTCACCTCTTACGTGTTGAGAAGTAATACAGGTAGGTAAGTCAACCAGTAACGGTTAAATTGAGCTGGTTGTTTCGTCTTCATTGGAATCCTACGTTAAATAGTGATCTCCTTGTAGTAAAAAGAAACGCCTGCATAACTGGAGATCGCTTCGAAGCACATACAGATGCTTATTGATTAGGTCATGCAATGCTCCTAGTCCTATAAGCTAAAAGAATAACGAAACAGGAAATAATAGACAGGGAAGAATGGTTAAGCAGACGCGAAATTCACAGAGGATTTAATTTTAAGTGCGCTTTACATTTGGTCAGCCGGCTTGATTAATGATGTCGGATAGATTTCCACACCCACGCATAGTCGCCTGGTTGATAGCGGACGTCCCATCCGCCAAGGTTGTAACGGCGAGCGTAAGTAGTCTGCTGCGGGCGCATGATGTTTCAAGCAATAGCATGCTTTGTGGTAGAACACGTCGTTGCGACGGAGACAGCCTGGGTTCGGTTGTCACTCGAACCTAACATTTTTATTATTTATTTTATTTGCGTCTTTCTAGATTTTTCAGTCCCGGACAAGATGATGATTTTTCGCTCACAACCAACGAAGCCGACATTGACGCCGACGCCAAAATTTCTGCGGAAAGATCTCTTTAACGTTATCGCGCTAAAATCGCGATAGCGTGATCTCGGAATTATACGTGGCGTGGCTATTGCTTGAACCTGCTTCGGAAAAAAACACTATATGAATGTCGTGTAGTTGAAGGATCCAGTAGTGTGAGGCCGAAGTGTAAAATCGCGCCAAACGTCAAACCAAAGGAATGGACAGCTTGCAAAATAGTTACGGCGCATGCGCGAGCAAGTTTATTTTCCACCAGATAACCTCGACCACAGACTGGCACGCAAACAATTTTTTCCATTCACCGTTCTGTCGTACCCGCGTGCCTTCAGTAAAAGCACAGTGAGCCTGGAAAGCAGTCTGTGCACGAGAGTTTTTGGTTGGAAAACAACCTTGCAGGAAAGCCGCCTTGCAGATTTTTGCAAATGGTCAATTACGCAAGGAGCAGGTATTTTAAAATCCGCCCATTGCAGAGCGCTCAGACATACTTCATCATCATCAGCTGCAAAAGCATCAACATAATTAGCAGCTGCGTAGGTTTGCGTGTTGCCTTACAGATGTGTACTGGGCCCCTCCCTTATTCTCAAAAGGAAGGATTGCGGTGCAGTAGGCACTTAGCAGCTGTATTTAAAGTAGGCATTATAGGATAGTTTCAAACGGCCAATCTTGCGCGCACATTCGTTCGTTTCCTTACGGCATGGTTGAGGCATGCACTGAGAACCGACGCGAGGCTATCAGTTGAGAAGGCGATGCGAACAGGGCTCGATAACGAATGTGACCGCCTCGGTGGGGATCGAACCTGCGATCACCGTAACCACTGCTCCACCGGGGCAGGTAACTAGCGTAATCGCAAACCTTCTTTTGCGAAATAAGAGTGTCTCAAAAACCGCATGAGGACAAGTACTCCAGGATGAACTGCAGACGCATGTGCGCTTGGCACAAGTCATAGATAGAAAAGCTTGGTTATATACTGGAGGAGGTATATAAAGATGTGCTGGAAGCAATAGAACGCTGTGAGTAGCAATAAAATGAAAAGTTGGCTCGTGCTTGTAATCTTGTGAAGAATTTTTTTCAATTGAATTAAGGATATGATGGGCTTTGTATATTACTCAATATTCATTTGAGCAAGGATGATATGTGAATCTTTTAAACGCCATTAGCTTGTTGCGTCAGTTGGTGGGCTTCCAAATTGACAGAATACTCCTCCTTCACTAGTTGAATTCGCCCATTTTCTTGGCAATTTCTGCTTTGTTGTTCATTATTTATTGATTCGCTTATTTTCTTGTGCTATCCGTGAGTAGTGTTTGAACACGTGCTGAAATAATTTTTTATTTACCTCTGTCTCTTCTTCCAAGCACCCATGAAGCAGCGTCTATACATCAATGTAAAGAAAAATGAAACTCGTGAACACTCAAACAGAACGACAGGGGATTCACACCTTACTAATGAGGAAGCGATTTTTCGTCCCAACCTCTAACGAAAACTTAAGTGGATAACCTTCGCTTGCAAAATCACGAGTGCGGTTACAAATCCAAGTATCACGGAGAGCGGATTCTCATTTAAACTTCATTGTTCGCATAAATAGTGATAAGAAACAATCTAGATACCACGTGCCTGATAAAGTTGGACACACTGCATGTGTAAATAGAACCTAATTAATGCAATATTGTGCGAGTACTGTCAAAATTTGCAAATTAATGCTACATTATTCAGCCCTCTTCGCGGAAACGTACCTGACTCGTACAAACTTTTGCCATGGAAAATGAAGTTTTAGTTTAACATTAACAACTCATTTTTATTTATTTCCACGTTGTTATACTTATGCCGCGTTTGAGAAAAAAGCTATACAAAATAGTTCAAGACTAAACCAAGCCACGGTAGAAATATCTAGGGGTAGATGATTTCATACTGAAATAAAAAATGCACACAGTCATTGAAATCCCACTTCCATTGCAGGTTCATTAAGCTATCCTTGAATTCCGAATAACATATTATGTCAGCCTTTTAATAAATGAAATACATTAGAGAGTACTTCCACAATCACGCATATGGGTTCATATGTGTACGCGGCTCACTTCAACATGTACCCGTAAATGGTGCTGACAAGTTCAGCAATCATAGGAGAAACACATCGCCTACTGCAACTCTACCTATATACCATGGTTGCCACTTTTGTTCCTGTGGTATGTTTTTGTTTCAACGTCACGTGACGGAGAAAACAATAGCGAGCACAACCTCCTTTACTGCGCACTTCATAAGTTATAGAGTGGATGAGTTCTGTTCGATATTCATGCAGCATCAACTGCTAAGCTCGCCCAAAAAATATTGAGAGTAAAAATGAACGTTCTCACCTGCGTACTCTTTATCGGCATAATAAGAAGTTAGTTTAGTCGGGCATGTACTTCTCACGGAGGCGCACACGTGCTGCGAGCAACAAAAATGAACGCAGCGCACACGTTCACGGAACAAGATAGATACTTCAACTGATGAGAAATCACCGAGCAAGGAATGTCGCTGGAACCAGTATTCGTGTTTTGAATTAAGGGAGTGTGCTGGTGAGAACAGTGATCTTTTTATTGAAATATAAAAATAAATAAAGGAGTTCTCACCATTCCTTGGTGACGGCTACCCCTTTCCTCTTGGCGGTTGCGATATAAAAAACAAGAAATAAAATATATGGAACAGTGATTGTGGAAGAACATTGATTGTTTTTTCTTCCAGCAGCATGGTATGTCTTGCACAACTCAGCCGCCTCTAGAGAAGACTAAGTTTGTGCGCGACAAAAATAGTTGGGACAAAAGATGGAAAGGAGGGTGCGAAAAAAGGAAGGAATGGGCTGAGCAAAACTAACTAGGGAGCTAGTTCGCAGTGCGTGTTTTGAAGTTGAGTGCAAAGAAGAAAACACAGGAGGACAAAACACTCTGCGTCCGACGAGAGTGCTGTGTCCTTGTGCCTTGGATTGTCCTGCATTGTTTCTCTACGCTGAGCTTCAAGAAGAATTGGGGTCGTATTGTCCCACGGGAGGATAGCAGAGAGACTGGCGTCAGAGCGTGATGAATAGGTCTTGTTGTTACAGTGATTGTTACCTGCTGCTTATGCATGCTTATGCCCAATGGAAAATCATAGTGCGGCTCCAATGCTTAAAGTCAGAGGAACAGTGCTGTGCATCTGACGTCTATCAGGAGTATGCCACCATGTGACTCATTGAACAATGAATGATTGTTCATCTGTGGAGGTAGAAAAAATGGCAGCCTGGCAAACACCTGGGGCATTTTCTTATATTACAGCCGCCATGATAATCTAGTGGTTATGGTGCTCGATTTCTGACCCACAGGCCTTGGGATCGAATTCCGGCCGCGGCGGCCGCATTTTCGACGGAGGCCAAAATTCTAGAGGAATGTGTACTTAGATTTAGGTGCACGTCAAAAACCCCAGGTGGTCCAAATGTCTGGAGCCCTGCGGTACGGTGTCTTTTATAATGATATCGTGGTTTTGGAATGTTAAACTCCATCAAATCGTTATCAGTATGTTGCAGTCCGATATTTTCAATGCCTATGAAATTTTGAAATAAGGTAGAAAGCACAACGTAATAAAGTAACGATACACATTGTTATTCTGCGTCTAAATACCACTCAGTGTTGCGAAGTAATGGAGCAGTGACCGTTAGAGGTGCTTTACATAGTTGCTCACGCGATGGGGCTGTAGCTTTCAGCTTACCTTTAAATGAAAGCGCACTGTGTGCTATCAAAGCTTTCAGTGCGTACATTCTTGTGTAACTTATACACGCTGCCCCATAAATGATAGCAACGCACAATAAATCACGATAATTGGCTCTATAATACAATATAATGCAATTATACCTGCATACTGAAGAAATATTTCGAGGAACCATCATGCTGTCGACCCGAAGGCCATGGGATCCAATCCCAGCCATGGCAGCCGCGTTTCGATGGACGTGAAATACTACAACGCTGTGTACATCGATTTAGGCGCACGTTCAAAAAACTCAGGTGGTTGAAATTTCCGGAGCCCTCCACTACGGCGTACCTAATAATTACATTGCGCTATTTGGACATAAACACCAACAACAAATATTTCGAGGGACCATCATTCTGGCGACCCGAAGGCCATGGGATCCAATCCCAGCCATGGCGGCCGCGTTTCGATGGACATGAAATACTGCAAGGCTGCGTATATAGATTTAGGCGCACGTTCAAAAACCTGAGGTGGTTGAAATTTCCGGAGCCCTCCACTACGGCGTATCTAATAATTACAATGCGCTATTTGGACATAAACCCCAACAATTATTATTGTCATTCGATAATTGTCCAGCGGGTACGATCTTACGGTATAAACATTAAGAGGCCAATCAGTCAAATATAGTATGGTATCCTTTAGACAATGATAGTCTCTTTTATTGCTATAGCAATTATATGGACACTCTCGGCTGCTTTTTGCCGTCGCGGACGCCGTCATGCCCCGTATATATATATATATATATATATATATATATATATATATATATTGAATTAGCAGAGAATTAGCACCGGAACAAGTTCGTTGAGTGTGCTGAACGTGTGGTGTACAGCCTCCCTCTTTCATGTGGGAAAGAATACATTGGGCAGACCGGGCAATGCATCAATGACCAGCTGCGTGAACACCAGAACAATGTAAAAAATGAAACGGGTGGTTTTTTTGGCGATCAACTGTCGTGATTGTGGCTGTCTCCCTTCCTTTGCTTTGTGTACGGTTGTCTCACGCGGCAGAACGCAGCTAATTCGCGAAGGGAAAGAGGCAGAGGCGATTATAAAATTAGGTGATATGTGCGTTAGCTCACCATCACTGGCCCTCGCCGATAAGGAGCTTGTGTTCCTAAGATCTTCTAAGGCGTAACTGTTTGTCTCACTTATTTTTTATGCATGCGCGGTCTTTTTCGCGTCGCGTTCATTTGCGCGCATGCGTGATCTATACTGTGGCAATATATATATAAGCAGGTCCAGTGGCACAATAAATTCAGTTGAAAGTTCGCGCTGTGTTTGTACTTGTCTTCTAGTGTCCGTGTTTTCGTCGCGCAATTACTGTGATGTCATGGAACACCAACTAGCCGAAAATTCTGCCCTAATTGAATAAAAATGTTGCCCAAGAAGTAATTCGCAGATTCGGAAGACGTACCACATGCAACAAAAGCTTATCCGCTATACATTCTTGTCTAACAAAAGCATGTGCAAAAGCAAGTAATGTCTACTTTTGCGCAGCACAAACACAGTAAGAGCAAATTACTATGCAAATATTTCTTACCGAGAAGAAAAAACAATACGAAGAGAAAACAAGTGAACTATAAACATGCATTGGGGTGCAAGAAATCATTCCTATATATGTCTCATCTTGGCCTGTGTGTGACAGGCGTATGAATAAGGTAAGAGTGGAAATTTCTTTTTCTAAAATTTTAAAAGCAGCCTATCAGGGGACAAGAAAAAGTTCACCCTAGGGGCCTCGAGTGTTTCTGATAAATATTTCACAGCAGCGCACCACAGTTTTTGTACTGCTGAGACGGTATCTATGACTTATTTATGCAGCCTCAAAAGGCTCTCAATGGTTGATCCTGTGCTTACGTGCTGCGCAGTGATATTGCCACTGCATGATTAGTGTGACAACTGTTCGTTTTCAGTTGTGTTTATTCCACGTTTCCTGTAATAAACTGCTTATGTAAATGTGCGCCGGCTGAGCAGCTCCCAGTATCCATTGCGAAAACGTGACCAGAATCAGGCGGATTCGGTTGACTTGATCAGAATCTGTCACCGCAGAATGTGTGCGTGCGCACGTTTTGCATTACCCCGATGTTTTAGGCGAAAAGCTCGTATGTCTCATGAGTCAAGAAGTTTTCGAGATTTTGGGAGAGGCGCGACGGTGGCAGCACGAATGATGCAAAAAAACTAAGTCAGGTCAGCAGTCACGTGACACTGACGTGAAATGTGAGTGTGCAATTGGTGTACCAAAAGTTCCATGACCTCAATCTAACATGACGCCATCAATCACGCCACCATACCATTTCACAGATAGCACAATTTGTGGGGTCGTCATGACGTCACATGATGACGTCGAGCGGGCCGATCACGGAGGCAGTTCAAAACAATGCGAGATGCAGAAAGCTTGCAATGCCTCAGATGCCGGAGGCAGAGCAAGACCACATTGGGTGCAGCAATGTTTATGGAGGGGGGGGAGGGGGGTCGTTGATCAATACATAAGACTCCAATAAAAAAGAAGGTGAAAAAAAGGTGAATGCTTCCAGACGTCTAAGGCAAATGCATAAACGACTGTGTGACTGTTGGCTTCAAGTTTTCTTTCGTAAATGCATAAAGAAACCTGTCAGGGTTTTTCTTCCTTCTTGTACATATTTGTACTTTCTCGCACATAAGCTAATACCTGGGGTTGTCTGATAAGGCATCACATATTTTATTCCTATTAAAAGCTAAACTCCTTCCACTCTTAAAACGAGCTTTCAGAGGAAGTACTTAAATTTCCGGTCTTTTTCCAGTCGTAGTACTCAACTTTCAGTTCTTGACTATGCTTGTGTTGCGCTATATTGACCTGGATAATCACATGATATGTTTTGTTTGCGACTGTGCCGACTTACTATGTATAGAAAAATATTCCAAAGTTTCATATTCAGTTTTGTGCAATGCATGGAAATATTTTTCTATTTACTATTTGCGTCGGCACATCACTTCGTCTGATTCCCATACGCATTGCAGCACTACACACCTGCAATTCATTACACACCTTTGAACATAAAATATTGCTTTATGTCCGTTAGGTCAGTTCCACAAGGAAGTTAAATATTGCTAGAATGCTACAAAAGATTAGCCAGAAAATAAATTGTACACTCTAAGAAAAAAAAAAGAGTATGCCTGACTCTTTTCCGAGAGTTCTAACTTGCCACGTATACGACTCTCTTTGAAGAGTCATGGTGACTCTCTTGGTGGGTCAGAGTCGGCGCGCTCAGGAGAGTCCCCGGACCCTCTTAAGAAGAGTGGGAGGACTCTTATGCGAAGGATCACAGTACCACTTCTGAGGGAGTCAGACGACCCTTGCCGGTGACGCTCCTACGCGGGTCAATTGACACCCACCGAAACGTCAAGCGACTCTACGGCTATTTTAAGCTACAAAATTGACCCATGCTCTACTTTTGCGCGACTACTGCTGGAAATAGTGAAGTATTCGTTTTAATCAACTCCATTAATACTTCCCGTTGTGCCCAGCGACTGCAAGAAAAGGATAGTTCAATTTTAGCATTATTTTAATAAAACTCCTCAAAACACACCATTTACAGCAAAGTTGAAGCAGTTGACGTATTCCTCATTTACATGCTTGTATGAGTATAAGAAACCAGAATGTGTGACTGTGATGTGCATAGTGGCATGTCGTGCAAAATAAACAGCTGATATCCGAATCATGTTTCCATATTTATTCCTTATGATTAAGAATCGAAAAGTCGTGAAGGCTGGAGGAATCAGACTTGTGACTTGCTATGTTGTCGCTCCTGTTCAGCGTGAGCAGCCATGAACAATGGTACCTGAAAAGAAGAACGTGATATCGTAATGAGAAAACGGAATCATAGTAAGAGTTTGGAATACCTACACAATAAGTGATTTACACAGACATAATGAAGGCTCACAACAAAACAACAAATGCAAAGAGACACGGTTAGGAACCGTGTTTTTGCCGTTATCGTGTAAAACAATTTCGTAAAGTAGCTCAGACATGGCGAATGCTAGAATTAACGCACATAGCTTCCACAGTAACGTATACTCACTCCATTTTGTTATAACTCCGAACATCATCGCAGATGTAGGCAAAGCACGAAAAGAGCAAACAGAAACGAGGCAAAAGTGCGCACGGCGGCGGCCGCAACAACGCGCGCGCCGTTGACAGTCTAGAGCTTTTCCCGTTATCGGCGAGGCGAGTCCTAAACATTTAAGCGACTACCGCGTAGGTGCTGAAGGCATGGTATTATATCTGCACCTCAAAACTACCGTCTTTACGCCAACAACAAAAGCCATTATATACAGTGCGTCTATGTGTCATGTACAAAGAGGATTTTTTCTTTTTTTTTCATGTTTACACGCGCGGACGCCGCTGCACACTCGAGTATCGATGGAAATGTTATTATGACGTAGACTAAAGCGCACCTCAAAATGATATCGAGCATCTTCATCAGTGCAGACAGAATGTGGGATCAGAAAATAATCGCCCTTGATACGGGATTGCAGTCACTTGCACAACAACGCGCATAGCGGACTCAGCTCGTTAAGTAAGAGTTTTAATTGGGCATCTGCAACAGCCCCGCGGACGCAGGCTACCTTTGTAAATGGCTACCAGCCTACTTCCGCATAGCTGTTGCAGACGCCCAGCTAAAGCTGTGTAATTAGTACATACGAAAGCAGTACACTCACCGTTAGCGCACGTTGTCCGTGTCCGCTGGTCCAAAAATATTCCTCACTCCAAGCGTCACTTCGATCACGGAGCCTGGCGTGCAGCCACCGAAGATACGCACGTTCGCTCGAACGCTCGAACTGAAAACTACAAGACACGCAACCAGCGACCAGCGCAACCAACGCAACGCTTTCCAAAAGACGGAGGAGAGGGAGAGAGCAGGCAGGAGAGGCAGCGGAGGTGGCGGAGGCGCCGCGCCGGCGGCGACAGTTTGGCGTCGGGGCTCGCGGGCCCGCCACAACGACGCCGAGCCCAAACGGCAAACGCGCGATATGTATGGCCGCACCTTCATCCCGGAAGCCAATCGAAAGGCGCTTCACCAGAGTGTTCTGACTCCTTTAAAATGCTAACTCTCTTTCTCTGCCTCTACCCTCCAAAAGGGGTCAAGTGACGACCCGAAGGGAATCACGGTCTTTTGATCCGCTTTTGACTCCTTTTTTTCTTAGAGTGTAGGATTGAGACCTTGACCTAAAAAAAAAAAAAACCACGTGGAATGTCTTTTTTTTTCAAATACTATGCGAGTATGCTTGAAAAACAACATTGGTTATTTTTTATGAAAATCGGCCACTAAGAAGTGCGTTCACAAAGAATGTGGTCACTTTGTGAGTTTTCGTAAGTGCATTTTCGTATGGGGCGCATAGTAAAGGCCAGGGATTGTCGAACCTAGGGCGCCAGTTTATTTTGAGTCAGAAATGCTCAAACTACAACACTGACATTTTCCTCTTACTTGTACAGACGATACAATTTATAAATTTTAAACTGTGATAACGGACTGTGGAATTATCTTTTTTTTTTTTTTTACAAATACTGCAATATTGACATATACATTATTGGGGCAGCCATGCTATCTTGAAAGTTTCAAGTACTACAGATGTGCGCTTGCACCTGCTTTTTGCAGCCACGGAATTATTGAACTTGGACGAATGCCTACTCGAAACAAATAAGAAAGCTTTGGTCCCCCCTTTCTTGCACAATATATTGCACAATACCTGTTCATATTAATGTTTGTCGATGTGGTCATCTTTTTTTATACCACAAGGAGTATGCCTACCATATAAACTCCCCATGAAGCGCTTCAAGGCGAAGTCACGGCGACTTTATAAATACCACATTTACTAAAGTGGGAATGTTTGCCTGGTGTATTAGCGTAAACCTTGTCTTAAATTAAGTCCAAGAGGCTGAATGTCCGTCTATATATGCGTCTTCCAGTTAGTCTATATGTATGTAAAAGAAATTAAAATTAGATGAAGCTCATATTCCTTGGTATAATGTATGCATACTTAGAAAAAAAACGTACTTTATTCTTCAACATATTCTATCTTCTGAGGCAAGTTGATGGCATTGGGGACAAGTGGCAGATTTCCTTTCATTTTCAAGACATCGTTGCTTTATTTTGATACTGAAATAAATTAATATTTCTACTCGCATAAGAAAACATATAATTGAGATATTAATAGAGTGAATGTGGCCCAAAAAAGCTTTACAAAAAGAAAGTCAAAACATTGATGTTTACTTCATTTGTGTACCAAAAAACCGAACCCCAATTCATTGTCTACGAAATATTTACCAATCACCTTCCACGCCTTCGTTGTTATTTTCGGATTGAATTGAAGCCTTCTAGAATATATAACGTTGCGCAAAAAACACGAGGACTAGAAAGGAGCACTTACAACAGACTAGCTCAAGAGATTGCGCTAGTCTGTTGTAAGTGTACCTTTTTTTTTTTGCGTGAGTTTGCCCTACGGCATCAATACATACTACACAAAACTGTGTAGCTGTAAAAAAAAATAAAAAAGTGTTCCTTTTTAGTCCTCGTGTTTTTTGCGCAGCATTAGATCTTCCAGTATGCTACACCAACTCGCCCACATCAAGCTACTTCTGTATGACGCCTTCTAAATGCCTATGTACATTTAAGTACACGATAAATTTTGGTTTTAGCCCCCCAACAGACCGAGGCCGTTACATCACGCTCCTAGTTTTCTGCAGTGAATCCCTCTGAAGATAAGCACGCCCCAATTTTGGTCTTGTTCGATAAGCATAGAAGTGCGCGGAAGTCGGGATGACATGCGTTTCCATGGCGACTAGCGACCTTCCTTTGGGATTATACTCTGGGGAACGAGTGGGCAGGGAATGCGACGCGGAGAAATGCAGCGCTGCCGCTGCTGTGACGCGCTGAGAAGGCTGCTGAATACACAAACATTGGTTTGTTTTGGCCTGCACGAGGCTTCGGATTAGAAAGACTTTAGTACTTAGTATGTCGTAAAGCCAGGAAACATCGCCTTCGCGTAAGCCTGGCTCGAGACGCGTAAGATGCAGTGGACAGAAACGAGTCAGGAGCAGCGCGTATTTTACTGCGCCGCTTATTTCACAACTTCATGAGAAAATGTACGTTTTTCTTTTTTATTGAAGCCTGGCATTTGGAAATGTTTCCCGATAATGTCTCTATTTACAAAGATCATGCTGGTTTGAGTATATACCCTAACCTCCGGGATCGCAACTGATGATTACGGCTGACGTTAAATCCAAGTTTGCAGCAATCGGTCACTCTCTAGCAAGGAAATCCAGAGCCCCAATTTAGCTAAGCCGTTTAAAGCGAGATATACTGAACATATTTTAATTGATAGATTTCACATATTAGCCGTGGATGAGTTAGACGATTGTGTTTCAAGGTTTTGTGGCATTATCAAGCACATTTTAATATACGAAAAAAAAAAACCTCTCCAGCCACAATTCTTAATCTAAGTTTTTAATAATGAAATTAAAAAACTAGCCAACGTTTGAAGACTCGTTCGGTCTCTTCATAAGGGGGGTGACTGTCCAGGCGGATCCGAAGCTAGCGACTTTTCTGAGTGATTGTCCCCCCTCTCCACCATCGCTCCTCCCGCCGCTCTTGTTGCGGTGCTGCTTTCTTCATTGGTTCCGGAGACCATGTATATACACACTCGGCAGGGTCCCAGTTGATCGGTTGGTGTTTCCAGGTGTTTGAATACTTGTAGTATAATTTTTACCCAGCCAGACAGACCTCTGTCAAATATGTTTACATATAAACAGTATAATATGTAGGGTAAATGGTTTTTACCAATATGGGTGACATAACCCAATGAAGTAGACGTTTCGCAAGATTCATCAGTGTTTCCAGGGGAAGCACATGAGAGATGACGTCCAGCGGTATGTTCAGTGTTGCCATCAATGTCGAGTTCACAAAACCAGATACCTTCAGAGAACGGAATGATGAGATGGACCTGCTAGCACTTCAGTGGTCACAAGACCTTTGAAGCGAATAATTTAGTTTGCGGTCTTTCGATTGCCTACATCCTAAATCACGTGCTTTTGTAAAAAAAGCATTTGGTTTCGAATACACCACATCTCCTAGAATGTATATCGCACCTGTCTCACCTTTTCAAGCAAAACTTATTATGAGTTACATATTTTGGTGGTGGTGGCGGCATAGTACGCGAAATCCCGGCAGTGTACAGGAATGCGGCCCTTGATGGTGCACCGGTGAAATGCGTATTTGTGTGCGCCATTTTCGCATAATTTATTTTCTCCTGATAGTGGGCTTGTCGGAGAGGAGCTGTTCCTGATATGGCGATGTGTTTTTTATGGAGATTACTAAGGGGACCCGTCATTTCACGTTGCGACCTTTCAGTTTTGTCTGGATGTGAACGCATGACAGTCTTTATTTCCTGTAGCAGCAGGTGTGCTACGCTGGTAAACACATTGGTGGAAGATCCAATTCCAGGTATGGAGGATGGAACATATTATGAATGAGCATTGAGCATTGCGACAGTAAAAAAGAAAGAAAGAAAGAAAGAAAAAGAATGAAAGAAGGAAAGAAAGAAAGTCCAGCACGCGCACGCCTAGCTTAACTTCGCCCCATTGCAGGTAGGGCAAGGGCTCTTGAGTTTTTCTGTTTTGTCTGTTTCGCTTGACATTATTCATATTCCAGCTGACTGAATATTCTACTTTCTTAAACAACACACCAAAATTCTCTTTCAGCCTTACTTAGTTCATTTAAATAAAGCAACACTGGAATAAACCAAAGGCATTCGACCTAATAAGCAACAACATGACTTACGCGTGTATTCAATCACATTTGAGAGAATGACACTTCGCCGGGCGGAAGGCATGGACACGGTTTGCTTTAGAAAGGAATTTATAGCTGGTGCTTCGGCGAATGCGTACTGCGAAGGTATAAAATGTTGGCAACACAGATGCAGTACTTGTGCGTTTCACGCGAGGATAGATTTCTAATGTTGGTGGTTGATTTTTGTGTCGAGGCTTGGTATTTTCTGCCCTCCGCGAAGAGATGTCAAAAAAGGTGGTCAGCGTGCTTCGGGGATAACATTTGCGGTTTTATTTTTCATATACCAGCATAAGTTGCCGAAGAGTGGAACGGTGGGTTATTTGGTATAGATTCACTGTAAAAACCCTTTTTACTAGACAAGAACACTGATATCTGTGTTATGTCACCCTGTCCATGATATTTGTATCACGTCAGTCACAGCAGGTGCTTCAAACACGCGGCCCCGTGGACCTTTCGATAGCGGCCCACTGGTTCACACGGAATAAATTTTCGTGACATTGTCAATAGTGCTCGCATTATTTTCTCACCTAATGCAATTAATAGCGCCTAGTTCGGCTAAGCTACACATACGGGACAGGTCTCAAGCATTTTGTTTTTTCTTGAGGCATCCCATTCGGCCACAGTTAAAACTATATGTCGCGTACCACGACAGAGTAATGGACTGGGACTGACTGCGTGTTTGTGTGTGTGCTGTGTTATGTGCTTTCTTTATCTCTCTTTCCACTATTTCCTCTTCCTTTTTTAATCACCCCCATCCCGTTCCCACATGTAGGGTAGCAGACCGATTTTCCTGGACTAGTTAGCCTCCCTGCCTCTCCTTCTCTACCATTTCTTCTCTCTTCTCTCTATTTCAGAATCAGCATCCAGATTTTATCCATTGTGGATATCAATATCGATGTGTTTTTTTTTTTCGAACCCTGACTTCAAATCTCATTAAGAAAGGACCCATATATATAATAGGGGAAAGGCATTCGTTCTAATTACAACGTTAAGTGACACTTTGTTCAAACTTCCCCCTCCCACTCGCTCCCACCATCTTTTTCAATTCAATTCAATTCAAATCTTCACTATCCCGGCCCTTCTGGGACTAAATTTCGTGACTGCGGCCAGCTAGCTGAGGTGAGTTTCAGGCTTCTGGCCTAAACTATCACTTCTAGATTGCGAGATATCTTTTCTGGACGACATTGTATCTGGGTTAACCTGCCCTTCTTGTAACTCCCTCTCATCTCACGTTACTGTGGTGCATACTTCTGCGAACAAATCCAATTTTGAGTCGTCGACGCTTGTTTGTATCTTGCTCTTCCGTGTCTCGTCTGTTTGCGCTTTGAAGTTTCTTACAATGAATGTGCCGACATGAGTGAGGACCCGAGCAACGTCAGTCTTCTGAAGCCGCGATGTGTTCTCTCCACACGCGTAATTGCGGCGAGATTTATTTTACATTTGACGAAATGTTGATTGCGTATGATATTCGTCGAGGGTTCAAAAAGGATGGTGCTGTTTTAATGTTATTATCTCTTCCGTATAGCTACAGTTCACTTAGCAATGAATGACCAGCGTGGCGTATTGAGTGCATCCTTATAAGCTATGTTTTACGAAATTTGTTATTGGCTGCGATGCATTTAACAGAGCCACACTCGCGCTGCGTTGAAATAATACGGCAAGAAACAATACGGTTACGCCATCAAACTTCTAGCCAATGGAATCGATTATGGATGTCTCCCCCTCCCATTCTCTATGCCATAAAAAAATTAAAGGAAAGCTCGGTTCTGGAACCAAGATTTTTAACACGCCCCGAATTCTTCCTTTTTTACAAGTGACATAAGGAATTCGCCCACTGGGGATAATGAACAGAACTGAGGATCATGCGAGTCCGATGTTAACTAGTGATGCATGAACGGATGCGCATGTGGCCTGATTGGCCAACTGGTCATTTATTCACGGCATAATTGCTAGCCCTCTGCCCATGCTTTTTTCCCAGCAAGTCGCGCCATCCGCAGTTTGCCCGGCTGCTATGCTGGCAATACCCAAGCAGATCTAGACAGCAAGATTCCAACTAATTCTTCCTCACCAGGGTCTTCTTGCGATGTCGCAAATGAGCATTGCTGTCCGATGCCAGATGGAAGAAGCCCCAATCACAGTAAGCAATGAGGAGGATACAAGCTTCTCAAAAAAGAAATTTCAGAGCTTTCGAGTTTGCTGCTGGTCGTCGGCGATCTCTTCCACCCATGCAAAGACTGGTTTTTTTGTAGTTTTTCATCGGGTGACCATATTAGTGTCTCCCCTATATTTTCTGAGTGAGTGGCAAAAGCTCTCTCGGTGGGGCAAGGCCCTCGCATTCCCAGAGAATGTGACTTTGATTTGCTATGGCATTTTTATCGCAATTTTCGCATACTGAGTCAACCTATCCTCCTTTGAAGATCGCTAAGCGGTGAAGAGTGGTTAGGGTGTTAGTTTGAATTCGGTGGAGTATGGTAGCCTGCGTTCTGGTGAGGCAGCTGTGCAGCATGGAGTATAATCTCCTGTCATCTCTGTAAGTGGTTTTAGAATTCGGCAAAATTTTGCGGTTAACAAGGACCGGCATTATTGTTGACGATGTCGTAATATGTTCCGCGATTGCTGCAGCAGGAGCTTTAGAATACTCGAAAGCAAATTTGTCTTGCTTCGCTTACGCGAGCGCGACGAAAGTGTGGGCGTGGAAATTGACTAACCAAAACGGCGTTATCATCGATTCCTTTGGCGAAGCCTCGCTACACTCCGACGGAAGGTTCCCGCCACACACGGATCCCATCTAACTGTGAGAGCGCTGTTTATACACCGGAGTGTCAAGGAAATATAGATAAAGTGAAAGTTCCACAGCTGGACTGAAATATTTGCAATAAAGACAAACAGCGAAGTGTAATGCATGCAAGCCACTGTAGTATGTTGTCACATGGCCTCCGTGACTGTGCGGTGAAGGGAGGCGCACATTTTTTTTTTCAACATAAGCTTTTATTCTGTCTGCAAGAAAAATATGAAAACTTGTATATTTCACTTGAAAGGATTACAAAGTGCCTTTCGACCACTACGCGCGTATCTATAGACTAAATATCCATTAGCTAGAACCTCCACCCTTCTTTGGAATTAGAATTGATGTTGGCCTCGCTTGAAACATGAAATTTGCCAATCTGCTGAAGGTCGTGGATCGCCAAAACATACTTTGCCCTTGTTCTTTTTTTTTTATTAGGTCGATTACGCAGAAGTCGTGCCGCAAGCAGGAAACGCTGCATGTTGTTCGCTTTTCGTGAAATTACTTTTCTTTGTGTAAAACTGCGTCCGTGTGCTTAGATTTCTCGATGAATTCGCCCTCGCGCTGCCATTTGCTAGCTTCCTGGTTTGCTGAGTTGGTAGAGCGACCGCCCCGGAAAGGCGTTGGTGCCGGGTTCGAACCCCGGACGAGGACGAATTTTTCGGCAACTAAGAAGCTTTTCTTTTGGAGAAATCAGTACGGATTTCATTGTGGCTTCATGCCACAATAGCGTGGTCGTCTATTTTCCCTTTCTTAACCCTTCCGCCACCTTGCCGGATTCCGCAGAACTCATTGGCATTGCTTGTGTCCATGTGCTTCGAGTTTTCGATGAATTCGCCCTCGCACTGCTAGCTGCTGGCTTCCTGGTTTGCTCAATTGGTAGAGCGACCACCCCGTATAGGCGTTGGTCCCGGGTTCGAACCCGGGACCAGGACGAATTCTTTGGCAAACTAAGAAGCTTTTCTTTCTGAGAAATCCGTACGGATTTCCTTGTGGCTTCTGACTAAAATCGCGTGGTTGCCTATTTTCCCTTTCTTACCTATTCTGCCTGTGACACCGGAAATGCCATTTAGAGTACTTAAAGGGGTACTGACACAAAAACTTTGGTCTCGCGTTTTTTTGCTGCAATGTGTTGCTAGGGGCCTGTTAGTGATAACACGGCACCTCGTTTGCTGCAGCGCGCGACAGATATTTAATTACAGGCTCCTCATTACCGACCAGTTTCAGTTTCGGTTTCAGAGAGCTCGAAAAACGACAAGCCGCCGGGTGCAACTATCACCACCTAGCGTGCGCAGCTCTCGATCACGTCAGCACACAGAACTGTGACGCACTTCCGCACGGTCTGCATCAAGAAGTCCTTTCGAATAGGAAACGGGACAGCACTGTCGCCAAACACAAAACTTTCAACGCGTGCGCCGCGGCCACGGAATCGCGACCAGCCGCCGAGAAGTATAGACTGCTGGAACAAACGCGGCAAAAGAAAATGGCCGCTATGACGTCATCATAACTTGTTGCAGCGTGGTCACGTGAGGGAAGTAGGGAGGTCACCGAGGGTCACCTCTGATGGTGTTACCGCGAGGGAGCTACCGCGAGGGAGTCGATCGCTCACGCAAACTTCAAAATTAATTTAAAATACCTTCTAAACTATATTCGCTGTTGATATTTTGCAGATGATGTACACATGTTCACGGGAATCGAACCCGCAGGCTGTCTCGGCCGCGAAATTTTGTGTCAGTACCCCTTTAAACAAATAAATTTACTTTGGTGCACGGGAATTCCGTGGTAGATGTGGTGTGTTTCTTTTATTTTGTTCCGAACACTTGATAGAAAGTCCGGGAAAGCATCCAAAATTCGTCCATTCAGTACGCGCTAACTAAAGTTGTATCGAATGTTGGACTTTTAAGAAGGCAATAATGAACTTTTTTAGCCACGATCGCACCACGTATTCAGACAAAGACAACTATTGTGGCAGCTAAATTACAAAAAAAAGTTAGCTTATGTTCTGTACAGTTGCGTTGAATTTATTTTACACGGCAAACCAGTGGATTCCAGAGCCTACTTCATCCTCCCTTTTTCCGCCATATTCACTAAGCTAACATTTGTTTCAGTAATCACATGCAGTTCGATGCCGGCGCCCACAGTTTAACTGCAACGTGTTGAAGCGATTCGAAGTCCTATCGGCAACCTTCTTTCAAGGCATAACTATCATTGTGTGGTCGCAAGCGTTTTCTTTTCCCGACATTGTGGCTGGTGGCTTAACTGTGGAAAGGCGTACGAGGTGTTCATTATACGTACGCCTAATCACTGAGTAGTTAATCAACGACAATTAAAAAAAACAATTAAGGAGACAATGACGTGGACGAGGTGGGTCCGTAGAAGCGGACTATGAAAAGGAGCTGTGATGATGAAGGCGGGGCGGATATTAATGAGTGTGTATGTGGGCTGGCCTCCCGAAACCGTGGCACAGCAGACACAGGCGCTTACTCAATGGAACAAAGGACGTAGTCTGCGCTGTGTGTCGTACAGCGCAACGGGTGGCTGTGGGCGCGTACCAGAATAGGTATCTGCGATCAATGGAACAAGTGATGCTTAAGACACTGTAACGCTTCGTGAATACGGACAAAGCAGCAGCCCGTTTATACCTCGCAAACGAAGCTGCACGTGACACACTCTAAACACAATATTACAAGTAACTCTCCCTTTCAAGAGTGGGCGAGTTGCTGTGACGTAGTCTTGTGTTGTTTGAGCGCAACTCAGGCGCCGTGTGAACGAAAGAGCAGAAAGATAAACGTCAGGAAAGATGAAAGACAGGAGGCACAAGGGTTCTAGGCAGGATTAACACTCGTCTTGGCTCCTTTCTGTCTTCTTTCTCAGCGTATGTCATCTTTACTTTTGCTTCACACTCGCCTTAAATTGCACTGACACAACAGAAAACTCCCTTTTTTACTTTGATAAGCTCCCGATATGCTTCTGCACAATTTTCACTCTCTTGTCAGAAGTTAAAGGACTTCACAATGAAAAACGTTTGGTGTCATATCAGTACCTTCTTACATTAAACCTCCACTGTCGAAGCGAAAACAACAAAAAACGTATAAGAAGAAAGTGCGTGTGACAACGCCACCTCGTGTTTCCCGCACAAACATGACTTGACGCAATTAATTTTGACGGCGTCTACTATAGTGCGCACACATGGCTGTCTTAAAAAAATGTATTACATTTTAACGCGACAGCGTTAAAGAGCTCGTTTCGCAGAAATTCTGGTGTCAACGTCGGTGTCGGCGTCGGCGTCGTTGGTTGTGAGCGAAAAATCATCATCTTGTCCGTGACCGAAAAATCGAGAAAGATGCAAATAAACTAAATAATAAAAATTTCCGGGTCCGAATGAGGATCGAACCCGGGCCGTCTGCGTGGAAAGCAGGTGTTCTACCACACAGCCACGCGTATGCTTGAAAATACAGCAAAAATGATGGTGGAAAATGATGTTGATGACGAGGGTTGAGGGCGAAGCATAGCATAGCAATGTATCGGACTACGGGTAATAAATTCTCGATCACGGAATATTAGCGAACTCTATAAATCACAGTTCTTTGCAGCCGGAATCAATATTACTCCTTGGGAAGGGGAGGTGAAGGTGAGGAGGTGATAAACGAGGAGGGGAACGCATCAAGCTCCGCTCTTTTCAGTCTTCGCACCGCTAGTGCATAGCTGTCCCAGTTTTATCATGATTTAGCCCTTCTGTATGTATTTAGCATTCATCAATCATTTGCGGAGGCGCCGTGAAGGCATTAAACGTCCTGGCGTCTTTCGTGGGATCAAACAAAGACTGATGCTCTTCCAGCCCTCGGAGGAATTGTGTCACAAATCAAAAGCTTTTAGGATACGGTGCCGTGATTATCAAAAAACCGACACAATGTACCCACTGGAGAAGAAAAGGCACTGCGATACATTCCAGCGCTTCCACAGGACAAAGGCGATCATAAAGCACTTCTTTTTAGTATGTGTGTGTGTTTGCAGAGGTTATTCATCGTGACACTTCCCCAGATCGATCGCCGACTGTGGTCAGGGTGACACGGCGAAGTGCTTAATCGATGATCATAAAGGAACGCTAGGTTTCCTTTACGATGATCTGATAGAAGTAGCTGCCTTTCCGGGAACTTCCTGTGCGGAAGGTACGAGTCCTGCTTACGAGTCCGAGAGGATGTGATGACATTATACTAAAGCATAAGAACTTCAGACGATAATTTGATCATAGTGTACTAAAGCATAATGCAGAGCAGAAACACACCGCAGTGCACGCCGCACCATGACATCGCACATTCATTTGCACGAATTGTGACACCTACCTGCGCTGTACTGTTGTACAGGACATTCGTATAACGTAATATTAGCTCATTATGTAATAGAACATGGCGCATTAGGGCACTCCAGAGGACAGTATCTGGTATGAACTTCTTGCACACTCATGTATAATACATGTTAGGACGACAGCCCATGCGTGAGCACAACCAAGTAAAATGAAATTCGTTACTAGAGTTGTTTGTATTGTGCATTTATAAAACTGTCATAATACATCGCCTGCTGCCAAGTTACAATATTCACTTAGCAAATTTTACGCTAGGAACTTCTCAGATGTGAAATTAGCATTCTCTTTTCTGCCATCGCTTATGTAATTTGCGCCTTCCACGTCACAGGCGGTAACACCTACTTCCTTCATTCGGTCGTCTAATGCAAATATGTATTCGGTATTTTATTTGCAGTATATTAGTACGATGCTTCATGGTCCACGCCTTGATCCGAAACGGCTTGGAATCTTTTTTATTGTTGCTATGATTTCTATATCACCGCCATGCTTTTCCTGTCATGTTCATTTTTATAATAGTAAATTTAATTAATATGTACGGCCGCTATAACCAGTAATTTGAGCGGGCACTTTTTTTACGTGGCCGCATAGCATTATCAGCGCAGCGGACGAGCCCTCGAAGCGATAGCCACATAGATTGTGTTGAACTTGAATTTTTATTTATTCCGCAACAGAAAAAAAATGTTACAATGAGGACAGGTAAAAGCTGTGACAACACCGTGAGGCATCCTGACCCTCTAGTGCACATAGTAGCATGAAAGTGTGCGGAGAATAACCTACTGGGAGAAATGTGTCTGCGTTTGTGTGAACGATGGGAACTTCGTTACGAAAGGAGAGATTATACGCGTAAAACAACCATAACGAAAACAAGTGATATACCTAAGACACACACTGCATCTAACAGGAAAAGCCTAAGATCATCTAAGGTACGTTTACATAGCATGTGGAAAAAGTGAAAAAGAAATAATATTCTAATAAATTAAGGGTGGTCGTACAACAATAATTCACCCATAAAGTGCCAGAGAAAATAAATATGTTGGTCGGCATTAGGGCATGCAGAACACTTTTGCTTCACAAGCGCAGTCTGATTACACAAAGACAGAGACTGGCCTTTTTGGCATTACACGATCACACTTCCTACCACGCGAACAATACAAGATACAGTGGGTAAAGAATTAACCCACGCGCATATTCGATCCGTTGATAACAACCGCATTGTCTGCACATTATATGAATACTTCCACGCTACACGCTATATATCGGTGGCGTCGCATCAATTATGGACTGCGTGAATTTTCTTAAGTGCGTCAATGCCGTGGAAAACGCGCCCCTCTAAACACTAACGCAATGTTCAAATCACGATAACGCAGTCATTGCACTGTTGTACTTGTTTGCCGGTTCCTAAAGCTACCGAAGTGCCGCTGTTACTGTAATACTGCTCTCGCCGAAACCGAGCTTCTTTAATCAAAATATTACCTGTAATTGTACTTGCATGGTTAGCAAGATAGATGGTGGAATATTTCTATGTAGTGTTTCTACCAGGTCCAAATTTCGACGGGGGCATTCGCAGTAGTCTTTTTGTTAGAACGCCCACTCCCGAATTTCACGTTTTCAAAATGCCGAAGCTACGTTTAAGCAGTGCGTCAGCATGTAATTTTATTTTTTTTAGTTTAAAAATGCCTTACAACCCTCAAATGATGCATTGTGTAAGAGGAGAGGGGGGCTGTAGTAAACTGAGCTATACTTTGATAGAACTCGTCGCTCTATCCTTCACGTAGTTTTTTTTTTTTTTTTTTTTTTTTTTTTTTTTTTTTCATTCTTTTTTGTGCACTGAAGCTATGCACTGCCATGCGGAACTATGAATCGCGTTTACAAAAGGGCTTGACAACTGCTGTTGAAGCACTTCAATCACAATTATAAAGCGCTTCTGCGAGTGACGCACAAAACACGGCGCAGCCACGTATCATAGAAGCAGCCCATGCTAAAATGAACGCTTGTCTTAAGCTAGGCTCAAATTCATGAGCCTTCAGTCACTGTCCTCAAACATGCCTGCTGTTGCTGTTACACTGTATCCGCACCAGAATTGACAGCCACGTGACAATGCATCTAAACAAGCGTAGTATACTAATGTGTTCGGAGCTTCAAATCAATATATAGTGATAGAAATCTTTCAGGCTGCACTACATGGCACCTCAGTATAAACACATTAGTTAGACATATTAGTGACTGTAGTAAGGCTAAACCACGTGCCAAATCGTTTTTATTGGAATGAAGCTTAGCTTTACTATAGACAGAGACCGCTATGAACATGGATTCTCAAGGCTCCTTAAAAGAATTTTAACAAGGACTATCTGAAAGAAATCTGACTTTAATGACTGTGAAAGCAGGTTAACTTGCTTGTTTATTGTGTATCTGGCGTTATTTTCGTTCACGCGAAGGTGGTATACCGATTTAGGTGTGGTACCTCCGAAGAAACCCTACAATCGAACGCTAGCCATGCAGTGTCACGTGCGTGTTTCTGGGCGGTCACTTTCTCTCATAAATTTCAACTAATGGATCCGCAGTAAAACTCGAAATATGTAAAGGTAGGAATTTGAGAAATATGAGTTGAAACTCTCAAACGTTTTGCTCCCAGTTTTGTTTTGTATTTTGTAGCTTTCGAACCTGTAGCCTCTATGGTGAAGCATGCGAGCAGTTTACAGAACTGCCGCTACATAACGTATCTGAATGTGTGGTATGTTGACGCAATGGATAATAAAGCATGCATACTTGATGCGTGCTCCCTCTCGTGCGTTGTTTTTGAAGAAAACACAATGATCTGCACACAGCATGTTGATGTAACAATCTTGAAAACCCTCTTCATTAACCCACCTCTTGAATGCGTCAGGTCCACATTACGCAAGTTATTAAGGTGTCTCTGGGGAATGGTTGGTGCGCTACATTCCAATTCGCTGTTGCTAATGCTGCAGCGGTCGACGGGAGGTTTCTTATAGAAACTTTCGCGCACCGTCCAAGGGCTGTGGTGGCTCTGCTTGTGAAGACACTACACTTTGTTTCTCGTTTCTTTGGTTTGCAAAGTGTACATCGTGCGCCTCGGAACCGGCGTCGGAGTTGCTAGCGAGAACTCGCAGTGTACAAAGGTGATTCTTACTAAGATGATTTAATGGGCTGAGGCGCGGCGCCCTGGTTTCGTTGCCTCTCGCTCGCGCATAGTTATAAC
>JALIZH010004803.1:0-17094 GCA_030522465.1 Rhipicephalus appendiculatus
CCGTGAGAATGTCAACTATACAGGATAATGTGCAATGTAGTTTTTGGTACATCCTATGGTCCAAGCAAACCAATGAACTCGCCAGTGGAGTCAACATAATCACTGGCCATGACAGTGATTACCGATTATTTGTACCAGATATTATGTAATTTGTAATCTCCTGTTCAAATATCGCGTGTAAGCGAACACAACTAAGTGAAACAAGCATGTTCTTAAAGCTATTCAAGAGATCACGTAATGTTAATTGCAACATTGATTTTTCTAGCAGCACGAACGGCTAAACCGCGGAAACGGTTCCCAGCTTGTGCATTGTTTTCGGTCGACTGTTTTCTTCTTTGAGCAGCCAGCACATTTTTTGCAGAAATAACTAATAACTAATGCTCTGAAGGTGGCTGCACTTATGTCCGCTTCACATAATTTTTGTTGTTGGTAAAACTGTGAACGATTTTTTTTTCTTTCAGATACGTGTGTACTACTTCGTCAGAGACTCTTTTGAGGAATCTACTTTTGCACTCGATGACCTGACATTGGAAAGTGGCGAATGTCCTCCAGGTAATAACCGAGGGATCATGAAAATGTGTATTTCGAAAGCTACGGAAAATGAGTCATTCGTGTTTTCTCGCGGTCGTCCGCCGATTATGCTTTAATATTATCAAGCAGAAGTGAACAATCATACAGCGCTGGCGAAAACAGCGCAGTAATCGATGTTAACAAGAAGAAAGGTTCGCCATTGAAGTAGAAAATCTCACCATGGTTTTACTTAACGGGATTTACTTTATGTACATTCTTTTTCAGTACTCAATGGGACGTAAAACCCCAGATATTATTACTTCAGTACTCAAGAATGGCTGCTTGCCGGGCTAGTTGGGTCATTGTAACTCATGCAACCGAGAAAAATAGTGGAAAGGACGACGACAGCAACAAGTGTAAAGAGCACTGTACATAGACAGGTGCTGACACTCTCTCCGCAACGCGTTGAAAAGCGCAATCCCCGCGCGTCCAGATTATGTTCGGGCCGTTATCAGTTTTCTTGCACCTTAGTCGGTGCCTCCTAAGTTGGCGCTACGAAAAGCGGTGTCAATTGTCTCGGCAGCCACGCGCGAGCTGCTGATTGTACTGTCGGCCGCAAAAGTTTGCGGGATCTGCAGCGCGTGGCGGAGCGGCGGAAAACTAAAGTAGTGACACTCTCCTCCATATCCTCTCTGAACAGGCCGACCCTCCTCCCCCCAACAGGCCGAGCCTCCTCTACATCCTCTCCCAAATGGCCGCACTGCGGGCGCCGGCCGTAGAACCCAGATCTCGCCTCCTTCCTATCAAGAATGCTATTCGCCTCGAGATCTTGGAGTGGCGCCCTCTCGCGTGTGACGTCAGGGAGAGGACTCGGATGCAGCTCTTCGCGCGCGCGTTCGCTACGTGAAGGCTGCTCGACGCTGCCAGCCTGTCTATCGCGCTCGAGTTATTGAAACATTGGTGGGCGAGTTGATAAAGCAATTTGTACTGAATGTTCAAGCAAAATGCCCATCGAAATCGAGCGGAGTTGCCATCAGGAGCACGTTCTGTGACGATTGCTCCTGTTGTCGTCTGCTAGCCATCCATGTGCACATCTGCTTCTATGGTGAATTTTTCTTTTCGCGACTGTTCTATGGCCGTGGCGCACTCGAAATGACTTTCCTGCCCGTTTTCGATCACTGACTTCAGCGTTCGGGCTTCAGCTTCCATGTCTGCGTTAAAGCGCAATAAATGTATACCGCGTGCTGCGCGTGTTCGGTTGCCAAGCCTGTTCCTTCGATTCAATTCATATGTTCGGAGCATGACAAACGACGTGTGATGTCATTCAAATAAATTAAGTGGCGTTACCGGCAACAACGTTTGATTAAATACATATTTTTAGCAGCTGTTGTGTAAGCGCGTCGTAAGTACTTTAAATTGAAACACGAAATAAACAGGGTGAGTCTAAAGGGGATGCACGACGGGGATATGAAATATCGGTAGGTTGTCCGAAGTGATTTTCTTTTGTTTTTGTTCTATTTTTTTGCAACATATTTTAATCCTTACGCTAATAAATCGACGTTTGTTCACTCGTTCACGGTGGTCTGAAAATATGCTGAACAGAATTAGTGTAATCATACTAACGTTGATAAATATAAAGCTTTCGCATCGAAAGATGTATTTGCAATAAAATACTGTAAATCAGTCTCAATGGTCGACTCCTGATGTGGCTTGGTGCGATCACTGTACTAAAGAGACTCGAGTTCCTTATGCATGTGCCTAAGTTGACTCGAAGGCGAAAGCCATCTTTTTCTTGAGTCGATGTATTGTTCCTTCGCCGCCCCCCCTCCGAATGCTTTCTGGACATAACGCGGTTTTGCATTGAAGCTTTCTACACATCACCTGGTTTTGCATCGCCTCCGAGATCGGCCCACCAATCACGGAGGCAATGCAAAGCGACGATGTCATGGGATGACGTAATCATGTGACATGACATTATGACGTCACAAATTTTGTCGGTCTGGGATGTCATGATGACGTGATCATGTGATGAATTTTCGCATCACTCGTGTTGACGCTGGCGATGCGGGACGCCGACGGTCAATTTTCGCAATTTATGTGGAATCTAAGGCTCCCACCTTAAAATATTCAATCTTGTTACAGCACGGTAAAGAATCACAATAATCAGCCACAGGGGCCAAAAGAAAGGTGGGAAAGAGCTCTCTTTGTCCTCTTCCTGGACACATTCGCCGGTTTTTCCTAATGTTTACGAAGCTGTACTATCGGTGTCAAGTGAAACGCGAACACTGCAGCGGATCGCGTTGCCCAAGCATTAGAAATATAGTGCGCGCCATCCTGTCATTACCATTGGCAGGCTCGCACAGTCGAGTAGGCAGCACTGAGCGATCGAAAACGTGAATGCGGCTCATGAACGTATCTATCTCTAATCATAAGAGTCGAACTGTACCACGCGCACCACTGCTGGCGTTTCATTCCGAGCAATCTTATGTGCATCCAGCTCGCCCAATCTATGCTAGTGGTCGGCAGTAACCTGCTGGTCCATGAAGTTATCGATTTCATTTTGTCGGCTGTCGTGTCTGCACAAGTCCACACGACTACAATTGGGAGTGGAGCGTGAATTTTCGTTCATCTCAAGTCTGTTTACACAACGCTGATTTTTGCGAATAGGCCGCAAAATTGATCGCGCTGCGATTTCAAAGCAGCGGAGACTCTCTTTAACTCACTTGGCGGGGGCGTTCGCGCTTTCACGTAAGCTATTTCAACGCCGTCCAGCCCAGTGAGCGAAGCTACGAACTCGGGGGGCATGAACCTGACCGCGGTGGCTTTCGGTATACAGAAGATATGTTAAATGTTAACGTTTCTTAAACTCATGTAATGCTAGCAGTCATCTCAAGAAATATCATAACAAGAAAATGCAGCTAGTAGTCGAGGAACGCCGTGCGACGAGAGCGAACTATAAAGAAAATGCTGCTGTTTCAGCCAGAGCGTAGCAGACGACAAAAGCCGAATCCCCGCCCTTGCGTCACCGGAGCGCCGTTCGTAGCGCCGCCATCGGTCGCACACGAGGCGAATATCACGGTGATAACAGGCGCGATGGTCGTGACCTTTCCCGGGCGACGGCCCGAGAGGCGGGAGAGGAGGGCGCGCGGCGGCTCGGTTTATAGAAAGACGGTACTTTCAAAAAAAAAAAAAATAGCCAGGAACTTTACGGAAGACTGCATTGCTGCGCCGCCTATCGTGATGGGGCGTGGTGTTGAGGCTATCGTCCGCGTCCTCGGCGATTGGTAACGGCGCGTTTAGACAATGCGCCGTTGCTGGATCTAATCTCGGAAGCCGTGGTAGATAACCTCAACAGCATGCCGCGTCATGGTAGGCGGCGCAGCAATGCAGTTTTCCGTAAAGTCCCTGGATATTTTTTGGAAAGTACCGTCTTTCTTTAAACCGAGCCGCCGCGCCGCGTGCCCTCCTCTCCCGCCCGGGAAAGGTCACGAACATCGCGCCTGTTATCAGCGTGACATAGCACTTTTGATAGGAAGGTGGCGAGATCTGGGTTACACGGCCAGCTCCCGCACTGCGGCCGTTTGGGACAGGATGTAGAGGAGGCTCGACCTGTTGGGGGAGGAGGGTTGGCCTGTTGAGAGAGGATATGTAGGAGAGTGTCGCTACTTTTTATATTCAGGGGCTTTAGTTTTCCGCCGCTCCGCCACGCGCTGCAGATCCCGCAAACTTTCGCGGCCGACAGTACGTCTTTTTGCTGGCATGTGCGACCACGGTGTTTTGAAGCCAGGCTCTTGCGTTCGCGTGCGTTCTATGCTCTCCCATCGACGAAGGTGGCATCGAATTGCTGAGAAGTGTCTCAAATGGGTAGAACGTGTATTGTACCGAACTGTCATTCTGGCCAACGGACTTGGGTGGAGCGTCTCCTTCTCCTCAAAGTGCCGTCCGACAATGATCGCCTGTAGCAGTGGCGCCGTGCAATTCCGAGGACAGACCGAACTCTAATGCCTACTGACCATGTCAGCGCTAAGCATTTTTTAAAGGACACGATTTCAACCTCCCATCACGCGGAGTTTAAGGCAAGGGTACTACTTGATGTGCCAAAGAGGCATGTTCTATCTATAAATGCAATTCCCAGCTAATTTGCGAACTATTGTAAGCACCTCAAACGGCCAAGTAAAAGTAGAGAACCACCCCGTAAGAGAGAACCTCCCGTATAAGCGCCCAAACGATGTCTTCAGGATGTCGGCAACATCGATGCGACGCTTAGGCGTGCGCAGGATCCGCCCCCCCCCCCCCCCTTTACTAAGTCAAAGCATGGGGCAGATTTTGCACCACACTCTTTCTTAGGTGACTAAGGAGGGAGACTGCCCCGCACGCACACGCCCATGATGCGACGCGTCAATGGTGTCGCGTCGATGTTTATAAAAAGTCACAGTTTCGCCACAAGGCGAAGCAATGAATGCGATAGCAACAAATTGGAATGTCAAGCGACGAATGGCAAGCAGGTCGAAACGTGCAGCGCGCTGCTCACGCACACATGACGCACGAAAAGAACACGCACAGGACGAGAGCGAACTAACAACATTCACAGTTCGACACTTAACGCGCTGCTCAAACAAAAACGACGCACGAAACGTATTCACGGGTACAGACGAGCGCGAACTAACAAGTGTCACAGTTGTTACTTCGCTGTGTTTGAAAAGCGTGCTCTTTTCGCAAACGGGGAGACTGCAGCGAGCGAAGTGACCTTCGTGCGCTCGGTAACTCCAACGAAATCGTTCCGGCCAAAGCCTGAGGCGTACTATTCTCCCGACCGCGAGATAAGCGCGCGCGCACGGGCGTCTACCCCCCCCACCGGGCAAAGTACGCGCCGGAGAGAGGCGCCGGATAGCTCGCGTCGCGACAAACGGGGCGCCGACCTAAATGCCCGCCGAGCGCGTCCTTTGCGCCATCTCGCTGGTAATGCTGAAAACACGCTGGAAACACGCTGTATATAAATAGCTCGCCGTTTGAACGTTGAAGGACGTGCGCTTTCGTGGCTCAACGGTTAGCGCCACGCGCTGCAGAGCGAGAGGTCCCTCGTTCGATGCCGCGCGTCGGAAACATTTTTCTGAATTATTTTTCTTTGTGGCTTTTATAAATATATAGATACATATACATGTATGGGACATGACGGAGACGGCGACGCCGACGCCGACGGCGAAAACCGGCCGAGAGTGTCCATATAATCGCTATCGCAATAATATACCAATATACCATAACATATAATAATATATAATAATATATATAAAAAGATCCCATACAATATCCCAATAGAGAGATATTAATTATTGCTGAGGGTTTAATTTCTAAAACCAGGATTTGATTACGAAGCACACCGTAGTGGAGCACTCGTGACTAATTTTGACCACCCGGGGTTGTTTAACATGCTCATACATCTAAGCACACGGGTGTTCCACGGGTGCATGGAAGTAATGCCTTGAAGAGACGAAACTACAAGTGCGCGCAAGCAGTACTTGATGGGCTTTGAGTGCTGCCCGATCGATCAGTTTTCACGACATTCACACCCTGCACGAGGCTTTTTCATGTAAAAAAAATTCTTAAAATCTGTCAACTTTTCATTTCAATCGGAAATAACAAATTTCCTTCGCGCTTTGTGGTGTTACCCACACCACTACGAGCAAAAACGTTGGAAAGGCAGAGGAATTTCAGGTCGCCACACGCCAGCACCGCTTCGCTGGGTCCGTTGATCGCGGCCCCATCTAATGGGTCGCAGCAGAATGCGCCCGGGAGACCGAACATACTGTGGCCGCTCACGCGTGGGCTGTGTACACACCTGAATGTTCTTACACTGCGGTAAAGAGCGCTGACTTGTTTATTCTGCTGACGGTACCAATTATATATTAATACGAAGCACCAACAGGTAAGGAAAAGAAAGAAATGCAAAAGATAGAATACTATCAATGAGCATGAGAGGCAAAGGGTGATGTCGGCATGATTCTATTCACCAATTTTCTAAAAACTTGAGCTTATCTTTGGTCACTACAAGCGATAGAATGATAACATCCCTCTTCTGCAAGTGCAATATCTCGTGACGCACTTGTCTTTGTGCTGATAAACAATGGCACTTTTTATTTGAACTCACTCTTGTAAGGTTGAAGTCTAGACTTATCACCACATTTACCGCAGTGCGTAGGAGTGACCATCAGGGGCACAGCCCCTGATGGTCACTCCTATGCACTCCCCCTCCCTACCCCATTTCTGGTCATTTGAGGGAGGCGCCAAGTCTGCCCCATACGTTTACTCAAACGGAGCGGTCCCGTCATAATTTGAAGTGCGATGTTTGGTCATGCAGTTTGTGACCATAATGGCTGCCTAGAACCACTGACGTTGCATTCCAGAGGCTGTTTACTTCCAATATTTGCCCCGGAAACTTGGGGACCATTGAGGCCGTTGTGGGAAGCACGTAACCGCTTCAATTTTACATTCAGCGCGAAGTTTGTTTTCTTTCAAGCTCGACCAACAGGGGGGTCTGCAGGGGGGACTTAGCCCCTCCATACTGTCCCTGTAATCAGGAACCCTGAGCACGCCTATGCCGCAGTGTAAGCTAAGCTGGTCCTGGTTACCATAACTTGCAGTCTTGTTGCGCTCTTTTAGTCTAGTGTTCATGGATCTGCCTGTCTGCCTGACGTATTCGCATCCGCAAGACGAAACTCTTTGCGCTCTGTTTCTATCGACCTTTACATTATTTTTCGATTTGTTACATGATTGGTTGTATAAGTACGTTTTACCACTGTATGGACTTTTCGAAACGTTATTGCACATAAAGTACTCCTCGTGCTTTGCCGGAGGTTCACAGCTCTCCTGTAAACAATATATATATATATATATATATATATATATATATATATATATATGATAAAAGATAATTTTCTTGACACAACCTTAATTAAAACCAGCTGATAATGCAGCCAAGAAAGCTGCAGGGAACATAAAGTGTGCTGTTTCAAGTGCATTGTAACCATTGTGATAGATATGTGAAGAAAGTAAAGTGGACGAAAAGACAGCTTTCCAATGGCATGGATCGAACCTGCGACCTTCGGATGACGCGCCCTATGCTCTTACCAACTGAGCTACTGCTGCAGTTGTTCCCGCGTCCACTTATAGGGTATTTATGTGCATGCAAACCCTGGCCAATATATAGAGTGAATGTTCTCTTGAATGTTGACTAACTGGAGCAACTCTAGGCAAGACGATGACCAATAATTGGAAGACGTTGTCGTATAACCTGGTGCCTAATTCTGATTTTGGTCGTAAGCACTCTTATGTTTATGAATGGGAAGACCCGGATGTTTGAAAACACATTTAAAGTCCATCTAAGGAAACCCAATTTTACGAAGTTCCCTACCTAACAAAGAAATTTTTATTTCGTGGCAAGTACCTAAAGGACATACAGTGCCGTGATCAACCTGAGTTAGTGAACTATTTTGAATTGAATTGAATTGATTTCATTCAAGTGCATGCAAGGATACACTTAGGAAATAGAGGACTAAACGCGTTGGTGCTTGACGAGGTCCTCCTACCTGTAACAACAACAGTCCGCACACAGGCACAGGCAACAAAACGAAAGTAGCCTAACAATTTTATTATAAAACGTACGAGAAAATAAAAGTAGACGTAAACATTTTGTAAATATATTATTGCAAAATGCACCATCATTGCCGCAAACGCAAATCACTGAACACAAACAAAAAGCAATATAGAGTGCAAGTAACATAAAAATAACTATCAAAGTACCCGACTTATATCTCTCGCTTTATTGTTGTTCGTGCTTGGTATTTTTGTATTGATGCCCCCCCCCCCCCCCCCCCCTAACAGGACTTGACGAAGCTTTTCCTGAAGTAACGTAGTGAAAAAGCAATGATTTTTTTTTTCTAATTTTGACCAAGACGGGTTTTTCTTCTATTGTGTGGTCTAACCATATCACGTTAAAATGTCTAGGCGCCATAGTTACAGCTCCAGCGTTATCTTAACGAAGCTACACTCCGTGCTCATACAAGGAACAATATAATCGTCAATCGACGTGCTATTACGTACTGAATCGTCAATCGTGCTATTACGTACTGAATGGCGATAGAGGCAGTGGCGGTTGCTTTGGTTATTTTATGGCTTATGCGACAGATACCGCTGGTCATATCCTTGCATCTTTCTTGCTCGGCCTGCTCGCACAGTCAATGCTTTCGTTCTTCGCGTCGTCGCATATCGGTAGCCTGTCATAGGTTCACCTGGCCGTCTAGCTGGCCGAGCATCGACCGGCCACGGTGTACTCTATGCCTGGGCCCCCTCGAGTCACCCTCGCCGACTTTTGAGACGCCTGCGCCGCCAAAAAAGTATTCGGTAGCTTTTGGGTGTCGCTAGGTTACAAAATTAGATTTCGACGGACCGAAAAATGATTCGAGTGCCGTCATCGCTTCGTTAAATTGAGTTCCAACACTACAACTATATAGCTATGTAGCGTTATACTGAAGATCTGGAGTAGCCCGTCAAGCAAGACATGTGTTCGACGCGCAATACAAGAGCAGTGGAATTCGAACGCTATCGATTGAAACGTCGTCGTTGTTGACATTCACTTACAAAAACGATGTCTAGAGCCTTGAATTTCGTGATTAAATTCTCGTGTTTTTAAAGCACCGAATGCGTCTTGTTCTGAAGCAGGAAGAAATACGCAGTTCACAGCTAAAAATTTCCATCTCTTGGTGAAGAATACAATTTATGGCTGTTGCTTTATTTTTTGACACTACCATTTGACGCATTACAGAGCCTGCGGCTGGTTCTTGCAACTTCGACTGGGACGACAGATGCGGCTATGATCTCGGGAAGGGTGAAAACAGCTGGAAACTTTTAGGCAGCCAGCGAGAAAGCTTTTTCTTGGCTGACTATTCTACTGGCACTAATCAAGGTAAGGCCATGACACCATGCAGCATGTGCGTCAGGGTAGAATATAAGAAATGTGTTTTTTCTTTAGTTTCATATATTAGTCGTTCTTTACATTTAGTAGAGATGCACCTTTTTTTTTTTTGGTGGCGCAACTTTTTTACCGTTATTCGAAAGTAATAAAGTCTCTCATACGTTGCATGTCCCAATCGCCCGAATCCTGCACCCGCCGGATGCAAGACAGCTTGTCTAGACAAAAAAAAGTGGGTGCTGGACGCAGGGTATACCTTGCTCACGTTTCCCTGTCAACGGTGGAGAAGGCGTTAAAACAGCAAAAGGAACAAGCAAACTCGTGCAGGCATAATAAAGATAGGAGAGAGAAAGCATCTGTGCATGGGTTATCCGCCAGCCTAAAGAAAGTTGCCATCAAGGAGGAAGTGGATGTGTTTGTTTTTCGCTTCACAAAAGACACATAGCTTTTATAAGGTTACCCACCCTTTTCGCAACAAACTCCGAAGATGCGCGAGAAGCACCAGTGCCTTTTGTTACTTGTGCATACGATATTGTTTACTGCTTCCCATTCTCGCGCAGTAAGATGTAGACAGACAAGCAGATGCCTGAGTAATTAACAAGCTAAGCGATCCCAAGAAGTTAAACTGTTACCGTGACGGGCAAATGTCAGCTCATTCCACCGGCTGTGGTTGTATACCGCTGTTTAATGAATGAGTAGCTTTGCATGAGAACTTTGATAACGATACACGCGAGATAGTTGAGGCCTATTTGACTGAAAAAAAAAAGGTGCCTACAGTGTCAGTGCCCCTCGATAACTCTGATTGTGAACGAAATAGCACAATTGGATGATGCTTACTCGTTCTTTTGACAGTTATTTCTCTATAAGTAGGTATAAGTACAACAGGTTTCAGAAATAAAAATTAAAATTCGTCTTTTGAAATCCCTGTTGCGGGGATGACTGGAAGTGATAAGCGTTTGCTTTTGCTGCTTACACATAAACGTAGTTGGTCTACAAGTCAGGCGGTGGTATGACATACTCTTCTTGTACTCTGGATGCTGGCAAATTAATGTGACTTCTTGTTTTGTGTGTACTGTCGCGTGGTTACCTACAATGACAGTAATGTATTTTTGCTGCTTTACATATGTAATGTTTCATAAATACAGACAGTGTAATACTACGGAATTGTGTCTATTCCTGCATTATACGTCGTGTGTAAGGAACTACATGGGGCAATGAATTAGCTTCATGCAAGTGCCTTTCTGCAGGTGGCGTCATGTACCTGGGTCTCAAAAATAACTATACATCAGCCGTCTTGACTTCCCCAATGCTCACTGGACGTCCTGGAGCTCAATGTCTTCAGTTTCAATACTACATTCCATGGACTGAGGCGGTTCCTCAAGCAGCGTACGCTCTCTCGGCTACGATCTCAGGCAAGATATTTTGATGCCCCATTTTACTAGTTTGGCTAATGCTAAAAATAAAAAGTATAATATGTTGCGCAGACGCTTCAGTCCCTTTGTACAGACCTTGCGATATGCCCCGCGTAACCGCTGTTTCCTGCGCACATGTTCACTGAACTCTAAAGCTCGCTTTACAACAAGTTAGGACCATCGCACAATTTTATATCAAGGCTGTCTCCCTGCTCTTTACGCAACGTTTAAAAATAGCGAAGTCCAACATAGGAAGACGTATATACTTGTATGTAATTGGCTATTATATAAATCGAGTCACCGATTTTGATATTGTGTGAAATTGCACAAATAGTGATGAAGGTTTAGCAGCCTTTCAAGTACTCTTTTCAAAGCAGTACATTTAATGTCAAATAAGTAGAAACTGCTAAAAAAACATCCTATTCGATAATTCCTCGTTCTTTACAAAATGTTTATCAATGTGCTTGCGTCGTAAGAAAACTTAACGACATGTATAAAAAAGAGACTTCTAGAGCGGAGAGGCATGGCCTTCCGGCTCCAACATGGGATTAGCCGACAGCAAGCCAGGGGTCCTCTGTAGGACTGCACTGGCTGGCTCCTCAGGACCTTAATAAAGTTCCTTGTCTGTCTGTCTAAGTTGACCACTTCCACACCGCAATTCTACTGCGCTCGATCGCGCCACGTATCGCAAAAGTTTTACCATGTCGATATTCCTAGCCCTACCCTATTTTTATCGAAATTCGAACTATTCTTTTTGAAAAGCCTAGACTGGTTTCCTAGCGATGTTTTACGAAATCATGTGAGATAAGTGTGAACCCATATGAGAAACCATATAGCATATCCTAACTAATAGTGGCTCTGAGCACTTCTAACAATTCGCGGTACTAATGGAACACGAATGAAACAACGTAGGTTTGCCAGGGTTCAGAAATCAAATAGGTGCCGTTCTAAACTTCTTCAGCAAAGATTTAGAAGGCATCCTTCCAGACGTACCTTTTATGGCAACATTGTGCTTTTGCCATATTTTTTGAAATATTTTCTTTTTTGTATTCGTCACAAGTATAAAAAAAGTATTGACCTAACTCTTTCAGGTAGCACAGCTGGGCGGAAGCGTCTCTGGTACCAGCCTGCGCCGGCCTTAGTACGGGGCAGATGGACCGCCGTTAACGTTGCCTTTATAGCAGAAAAGGATTTCAAGGTTAGTATATGATGTATTCCTAATGTGCAATGACTGCGCGCGTATATGTTTTTTGTAGAGTTACACTAATATTTTAAACAAATGCATTGGTTTCTCAGCAGCCAAAAGATGCTTGTGATAAAGTAATTTTGATTGCTACTTCGTTCTATATTTTGTTATTTGCCTCACAAAAGAAAACAGATTACCTCACGTAATCCTTCTGTCAAGTGGGTATCCTCTGTATGACCCTACAGAGTAAACAACGAAACATAGCTGTAAATGAGACCAATGATTAGAGTTTCATAAAATATAATTAAGCGGAGAAAAAGGCATTTAATCCCACAGATATTTACAATAAAAAAGGTGGCAATATTACGACCGGATAGGTCAATAAGGCGCTGCGAAATTGATTCTGCGCAGATCGAATTGAAGTGCATTCTACAGAGGGAGCAGTTTATTGGAAGACCCTTCTGCGTGATCGACGCCATTGCTCTGCAAGACTGCAGTGGAAGGAAAGGTAATCTGGAATCTCATAATTTATATACCTAAGATATAGCATGGAGCTTTTTTCCAATGTGAGTACGGTCTGTACATTAGAGAGTTAATGATCGGTATCGTGTATATAGTGAGATTAATCATGAGATGTGATTTGAATCTGAATTGCCTCCAGCACGTTTGGCGTGCCCTAGCTTTATTTATGGGAACATGTCGCTTGAAACGTACATCTCGAATCCATCGCTCGTATATCTTGCACTGCTGACGATTTACTAATATTAGTGGCATGTGAGTAGAGCCCTATAAAATATTCTTCTCAGCCTTTACCAAGAGTGGACCTAAATCGTGACAATCATCGGGACGTTGCACGCCAGTTCTGTCGTGCCAGATTGGGTATACATCCGCCTGTGCGTAATCTGCTTATAAACAGTGGTTACCTTTTTATTTGTAAAGCTGTTACACATTGGGGGGAATTGCGCGAACTTCTGAGACGGAGCTCAGAAGCGGTCGTCACTACGTTGGCACCACCATAGCTGACCGGGTTCTAGCTTTGCGCGGTCGGTAGCTATTTCCCTCATCCAAATCACTACGCTCCGTTAGGAAAAGTAGAGAATATTGTGTATAATTGTAGTGACAACAAGATTAACTTACAACAAGATTACCTGCACCAAATGCTGTACGTCGTATATGCGAACGCAGAAGCCAGATAGTTATAGCGATGTTTTGAATGGGTCGATTGTAGTCTCCTCTACAGACGTTTTACGTCACAAAATACTTTTTTTTTGTCTGTTTGAATGCAGCATTCAACTGTTAGTCTGCGCTCGTGTTGTTCAGTCCCATTCGATGCCTGGTGATTTTTCGCGCAGTTTTAATGATGAGCTGCAGGCCTATCAAAAGCTCGTGACTACATTTCTTGTTGCAAAACTAAATTCAGTCTAGTATCTACAACACAAAAAACGGAAAGGTTAATTGTATTATTTCCTTGATACTCCTGAGACGTCACTACATATATCAGTCGTACTACGGCCTTGATCAGGAACCTCTCGCATTCATTGAATTTGGAATACGTACCTGCTCCTTATCAATTTAGATTAAATTACTCTCTTCTGTATTTAATAAATTATCAAGATACAAACCCACTGCAAGCGTCTTTCACACTATTGCCACGAATTCAACGATGCGGCGTGTCTTTTCCCGGCGGTGATTGCAGTTACTTGTATTACGAGATTGAAAGTATTCGAATGCATTGAAGATAGTCTGGATGCTTATACGTATATATATATATATATACGCAGTGTTATCTCCACGCAGCTCCTCTAAAAATTGAGGAGGCATTGACCCATGTCACACGAAACAGTTTAAGGTTACTTGTATTGAATGACATTATGTGCATCAAATGACATTAGCTGCTGTGCGCTGCTACATGGCAGGACATCAACTCCTTAAAAATTGTTTACAGCAGATATCTCTCAGACTCTCTTGACGCCATCGGTGGAACGCAGGCTGCAATTTCAAGTGAGCACATGCAATCACAGGGCTACCAACGCTCGTGAGAGTGTCGCTTGGAACAAGGATACTCCAACTAGTGAGGGCAAAGAGGTATTGGAGAACAAAAGAGCCCGAAAGACGGAGCACTAGAAAAAGGGGAACAAACAACAGCGCTGTTCGTGTGCCCTTTTTCTAGTGCTCTGTCTTTCGCACTGTTTTGTTTTCCGAGATGTCGTACCAACCCGCCCAAGCATCCACTTTAGCGGCAAAGAGGTCTGATTTTTTTGGCAAAAATAATACAACACGCTTGAAAAGGCTTGAAAATGCTTGAAAAGGAATACACATTAACTGTTCTATGCTTGTTTCCTTTTAATATATAATTTGTTCGCGGCCGCTCTTCAGACAGAGTACTTTATTCGCGACTGAAACACATTGTAATGATTTCTGCAAACACATTAGTTTGTCCAAATGACTTTCATTTAAGTACATTAGATGTCTCCATCTTACAGCCAACTAATCGCATCAAATGTAAATGCAAGTGGCTACTAAACCCTTTAAGATTTCTTGTGTGTCAAGGGTATTATACGCCGGAAATAAAAATAATCACATGTAAAAGAGACAAGCAGAAATATTTCAAGCGGGCTTAATGCATGATCTACTTCACCTACGCATGCACGTAACTCTCCAACCACTTTGTGGCCTCGTGGCTGCGGTGTGGCACTGCTATGTTTGAACACACCGGCTTGAGTCACGGATTTTCTTGGCACTGAAATGCAATACCCTCCCGCGCAATTTGTCTAAAGTATCCGTTAGATATTTACAGGTTCTGTAAATATGAGCCTGCTATGGCATGAGCCTGCTACGGCATGGCTCATTATGAGCCTGCTATTATGATCCTGCTACGGCATGGCTCATTATGATATCGCTGTTTTGACGTCTAATCCAAATATTTTTTAAAGCACCTACATCCAGATATATTAAAACACACATAAGCGAAAAATGATTTCGCATGTTTATGTGCAATAGAACTGTTAGTGTTCACTTATATCCCGAAATAAGTGACTGAAAATAATTAACTCATGAGTGAAATAAAGTTCATGTCATGTCATGTATACGGCCCCGCCGCTCTAAGAAATTAGAAAAAATGTTCTAAAAAAGAACTTCTGTTTTTAAGTTTACACGGCACAACTGTTGTGTGATCAGTTTATCACAGTAGCAACATCTTGGCGGAGAGGTACTTAAGAAGGCGACCACTCAAGTGTATTGTACTTTGCGCTGGTGTCACATAATGGAGATGTACTGCTTCGAGAGACCTGCATCGACAGCATTCTTTGATCTAAGCAGTCATCTCCGCAGGCGAGGAAGCAACTAATTTCTTTGTCTCAGAAATAATTGTTAAAGAATTGCAATATGTTACCTTCAGTAGGCTGTCATCGTGCTTAAGACGAAGTTTCACTGCTACCTAATCAAAGTGTGCAAATTGCAAAATTGAGCAAACAGGATATTTAACAGTACTTTGCTGTTAGCATGTCGCGATCAAACATAAATGTCATGCTATAATACATAAATACTTCAGTGTGACCGAATAGAGCAAAAATCCAAATGATGGCATTTTAGACATTGTTAATGTGTTGTATTTTTTAAATAGAAAGAGTTTGCCTTTCAAATTGATGGAAATACACAATACCAATATTAGCTCACAGAAAGGATGGATGAATGGATGGATGAATACACCTTAATTTAAAACAATCTAAGTAAATGTGGTTGGGCCCCTACACGTCCGGCAGCCCCATGGCCAACGTCTCAAGGCAGGGCCCGTTCAACAGCCACGAGTGTTCGTCCAAGCCAGTGCCCAAAGAGTGGCCTCCCACGAGGAAGGAAGGAAGGAATACAAATGGGAGAAGGCAGGGAGGTTAACCAGACAGCAGTCCGGTTGGCTACCCTACACTGGGGGAAAAGGGAAAGGGGAGTAGAAAGATGAGAGAGACAGAGAGAAAGCACCACAAGAAAAAAATAAAGGAAATGATCAACAAATACGCAGACACTTCTGTGGAGTTGGCACAATAGTCACAGACGTTCACAAAGGCCCGTGGTCCTTAAGAAATCCAATAGCGCTTTAACTGCCTTGTTGGCCGACGAGCGATGGGGACGGTGCTCCAGCAGCATCTGCACGGAGAGCGGCCGATCGTCCAGTCGTCGCATCACATCAGAAAGCGTTCGTCTTTCAGAGGCAAATCGGCGGCAGCGGCATAATAGATGATCAATGTCTTCCTCGGTGCCGCAGACCTCGCATGTCGAACTGTCGGTCACTCCAATTAATGTCGTGTATGCTTTCGTATAGGCCACCCCCCAACCAAAGCCGACAAAGAAGTGAGGCTTCACGCCGACGAAGTCCGGCTGGAGGTCGGAGTTCCAGCGTTGGGTTGATTTGGTGTAGTCGAGTGTGACTTATGCTTAGCGTGTTCCACTCCTCCAAGCATAGCATAGACGAGGAAAGGAAAAGATCAGGATTAGGGCCTACCGCCAAGAGCTTGGGGCAGCTCCACAAATAGTGGAAAAGATCTACACGGGGCGCCCCGCAGGTTGTGCATTGTGGTTGATGGAGAGCGGGGTACAATAGAAGTGCCAGATCGATGGAATAACGATATCCGCTCGTAATTTACGCAATAATTTCACAAAAGCCATTTGAGGCTTATCTCAACGCTTGATTGAAGTCCAATTTTCCTCTGACAATGTTATTTTAGCGGCTGTTTCCTGCAGTCTATGATCTGCAAAAGGTTCCAAACCTACGTTAATGTCGTTCTCAGGGCATATTTCCCCGTTAAACTGTGGCCGGTGCCTTCTGTCGAATAAATATGAGCACGTCATTTCATAATTTATTCGCCTTCATCTAAGTGCAGCGCCTCGCAATGCGTTGTTGCAGATTTGCGGAACCGCCTCTGCGATTTTGAAGATGGCTGGTGCAGTTGGAAGAACATCAACGATGCAAACAGCGGAAAATTATACTGGGCTCTTGGTGGGGGGAAGCATGAAGACGACGCTACTGA
>JALIZH010004804.1:0-13624 GCA_030522465.1 Rhipicephalus appendiculatus
CGTGCTGCACCTGCTGAAAATCAACATTGACCCAGCGGCCAAGGGCATCACAGACATGGTCCTGCGACACACCAGGTACGGCCTGACCATCTTTACGAACAAACACGACACGATACACAACCTCGTACAGGCGATTCAGGAACACGCGGTCACGCGCGCGTCAATCTCCGTCCGCGTTCCGGGCAGGCGCAACCCCCACGTGAGGTTTTCGGGGGTGGACCCCGACATAGACCAAGACCGGTTCTTTGCGATCCTCAACGAGCGAAACGCAGGTCTGGGGATTGACGTGGACCAGTGCAAGGTCAGGGTCGCTTTCAAATTGAGGTCAGGCACCTGTTCATACGTCGGGGAGGTCGATCCCGAAAGTTTTAAAAAGATAATGTCGCGGCCGCGGATCTCGCTGGGAGGGACAGTTGTGCAGGTGTCGGAGGACCTGCACGTGCCGACGTGCACGTTCTGCGCGACATACGGACACGGCCGAAGTTCCTGCCCTCACAAGAACGACCCGTCGCAGGCCACATGCATGAAATGTGGCGGCAACCATCAGGCGGTGGATTGCTCGGTGGGTTTGGGAGACGCAGCTGTGTGCTGCATAGAGTGCAGGAGGGCGGGCAGGCTGGCCGAGAGCCACCCAGCGGGTTTCCCGGGCTGTCCGCTATTAATGGAGCGATTGGCGCGCCTTCGGGCTCGCACTAACCACGGACCCCGCGAGTAGCAAGGAGCGGGGGGTCCGTGGGTGTGGGGATGGAGGAGGAGCGAGCGGGAGTGGAGGGGGGACCGGGGAGACGGGGGGAGCGGCCAGGCACAGACGAATGTGCACATCGGTGCCCGCCGGCGGCGCGCGAGGGCGAACCGGCAGTCGGCCGAGCGGGGGCGTGAGGGCCGGTGGCGGTGAAGATCGTACAGGTCAATCTTGATCACGCGCGGCTCGCGACCTCAAACCTTTGTGATCGTATGCAGGAGTCGGGGGTCACGATGGCGGTGGTGTCAGACCCGTAAGGCCCGGCAAGAAATTGCCCAAGCCGCCTTCGGGGTTTCAATACATAGCGGTGGATAGGGACCCACTGCCGCTGCGATCCTTGTGCAGAGGGCGCCCTTCGACATCTGCCCCCTCGTAGTTGCCGAGCTCGTCGTGGCGGTGTACTGTGAGGCGCGAGGTTTCGAGTTCACCTTGATATCCGCCTATGCCCCGCCGCACAGGTCCATGGAGCCCACCCTGGTGTTGGTGGAGCAGGCCATGGACATGTCGTGCACCAACAACATCGTGGTCGCGGGGGATTTCAATGCGAAGCACAGTGCGTGGGGAGCGCGGATCTCCGACCCGCGCGGGTCCCGTCTGGTGGAGTTTGCCGCCGCCAGGGGCCTCCTCGTCCTTAATGACTCGAGCTCGTTACCGACATACGAAAACCGCTACTCCATGAGTTGGATTGACCTCACGCTCGTCACGCCCTCGACGATCGTTGCCGGTTATTCGTGGCGAGTGTGCGAGGACACCACTTACTCGGAACACCGGTATATAGACGTGGTGATAGGCCAGGAGCTGGTGACAAAGAGGAAGAGGTTGACCAAGGTTTGCTCGCGAGCAGATGCTCGAAGCTCTGGGTCGCGAGCCGTGGTTCGGACGGGTGGTTCGATCGGAGCTGCAGTCGGCCGACGCACTCCAGAGGGTGGTCGCGCAGTTCTACCGGCTCTTCGATGCGTATCGTCGTAAGCACCTCCGGCCTCCACATGGCACAAAGTGGGGCAACCCCTGGTGGACGCCGCAGCTGGCGTGGGAGCGAAAGCAGTGAACGCCATGCGCCGCAGGTTCCAGCGGTGCAAGGACGAGTCCCTGCGAGCGGTGTTTCGGGCGCAGTATAGCGCGACCCTGGCCGCATTCTGCCGTGACACCGCGCGAGCCAAAGACGCCTACCTTCGCGGCTTCTGTGCAGAGTGTGCGAGAAAGTCCATCTTCTCCACACCGTACAAGGAGGCGTTTGGCAGGCAGCGCGTCGATCTGGTTCTGCCACCCCTGTCGAGACCGGACGGGACTCGCACCTCGACGCATTTGGAGGCGGCGGCTCTGCTACTGCAGACGCAGGTGGCGGTAGATGACCCGTCGACCGACGATTCCGGTCACGCGGAGGTGCTTGAACCGTATTGGACGCGGGAGCAGGACGCTTCTTTTACGCGTCCGGAGCTCGACGACGTGGTGAGGCAGATGCGAGACCGGTCGGCGCCGGGCCCGGACGACATAACACCGGCCGTCGTGAAGGGCCTAGTGAGAGTTCAGGCGTCGTTCCTGCTATGGCTCTTTAACACGGCCCTCCGTCTGGGCCATTTCCCATCGTGCTGGAGACGTGGGCGTATTATTTTCATCCGGAAGCCCGGCCGTGCACCCGAGCTCACGACCTCGTATCGCCCGATGTGCGTTAACTCATTGCTGGGCAAGGTCTTGGAGCGCTTGCTCAATGGCAGGCTCTATTTCTTCCTGCACAGAGGCGGCCACATCCACCCTCAGCAGTTCGGTTTTACCCACGGCAGGAGTGCCGTGTTGGCCTTACACGAGCTCCATGAGCGCCTCCTGCGTCTCAAGGCCGAACGAACCCCCCGCTGTCCTGATGAGCCTCGATTTTCAGGGCGCTTTTGACAGTGTATGGCACCCCCCTGGCGCTGCAGTTTTTTCGTGACCGTCGGCTGCCGTCGTGCCTGTATCACCTTCTCCGCACGTTCCTTAAGGATCGTGCGGTGGTGTTTAGCTCGAACGCCGGGCAGGTGCAAGCGCACCCATCGTTGGGTAGTCCCCAGGGCTCGCCCCTTTCCCCTCTCCTCTGGAACGTAGTTATCCACGGCCTGTTGTCCCTGCCCATGCCCGAGGGCGTCGTCGTACAAGCCTACGCAGATGACACGATCATCATTATCCCCGGGCAAGACGCGGCAGGTGCTGGGGGACGTAGGTTCGGAGGTGCTGCGCAGGGTCGAGTCATGGTCTACGCGCTCCAAGGTCAGGCTCAGCCGGGAAAAGACGTCGTGCGTCCTCTTCTCGCACGGGGTCGGCGGAATGGAGCGGGTTCGCCCCTCCATCCGGGTCGACGGCTCCAAGAGCATGAAGTTTGTTGACACGCTCCGGGTGCTAGGAGTTGTTTTTGATCGTCGCCTGTCGTTCTTCGCGCACGCGGACCACCTGCGCGACAAAGTAAACCACCTGTCTGCAAAAGTAGTCGCCTTCAAGAACATGGCGGGCACCCTCCGGCCAGAAGCAGTCAGGCAGCTGTACAGGCAGGTTAATCCTTCCGGCGATCGCATACGCCTCGACCATCTGGTGGCCTGAGCGGCCTGACTGCCGCTTGAAGAGTCGCCTCATCTCCGCCCAGCGTACGGCCCTGCTGGCCCTTACCGGCGCATACAAAACCACCCGTACGGCGGCGCTCCAGGTGCTTATGCACGCACCCCCCCATCGAGCTGGAACTTCAGCTCCTTAACAAGGAGTTCCAGCTCCTGCAGCTGCGCAAACCCGTCACATGGGAGGGCACGACAGTGGATCCGGAGAGCGTGGCGCTGCCAGTGGACAGGTGGGGCAGGCACCCGGCGGAGTTGTTGCCGGTGGCGAGGGCATGCCGCTTGTCAGTGGGTGAGGCCCGGGAGATGGCGCGGCGTGCAGGCCTGCACGTGTACACGGACGGGGCGCACACGGCCTTTTCGTCGGGAGCGGCGTATATCGCGTTCGGCCAGGGTGTATCGATTGCCGCCGTGGGACGTTTCCGGGTGCAGCACGCCACCAGCGCCTATTGTACGGAGGTGGTGGCGCTGGCAGAGGCTCTTCACTTCCTGGCCTCCAGAGAATCCCGCGAGCCGGCGTACGTGTATACCGACTGTCTGTCGGTATTGCAGGCCCTGTCCAGCCCGCACTGCTTTGATCCGCGCATCCACCACATGCGGGAAACGCAGCGCGCGCATCTCTGCCCTAAGATCGTTTTACATCTATCACGTCCCGGGCCACCGCGGCATCTTTGGGCAATGAGCTGGCCGACTTTCTGGCAGCGCGGGCCGGTCGTTTGGGGTTGCCCCGAACGGCTCTGGTACCGGTCAGAGTGGTGAAGGCGCGCCTGAGGCGAGTCTTGGAGCGTATCTGGGCTGCGGACTGGCGGGATCCCACTCTGGAACAGAACTCTTCCGCTGGGTCCCCGACATCACGCACCTGCCGCCATTCTTCCCACCGAACCGGCACCTGGTGACAATTCTGTCGGGGCACGGCAGATTCCCAAGTTATTTCCATCGATTTGGAATCTTGAGGGAGCCACTTTGTCCCTGCGGCATATGCGGCATGCTAAAGCACCTCTATCGAACACTACTACGGCGAGTGTGAACTAACGCGATCGCTGGCGGAGCATGTTCAGCCACAGGACGCCCTCGCAGGAAACGACCGCTCGGCCGTTCTTGCCGGCAGCTGAAATCGCGCGCTCCTGACGCGTATCGCGAGGGTTATAAGTGAGAACATGCCGGACGTCGCGCGCTGAGGCACGTAAACTGCAATACACATGCACACGTCACACACGCCTGACCCGAGACCGGTTGCCTCACCGGGCGCACAGGGCCTTTGGCTGTGCAAGGCAGGGAGTTAATCCCTACCTGTGCGCCGTGGGCAACGGTCGACGGCAGGTGGGACGGTCGGGCCGTACCTCAGCCAACGGGTCACCGTCATGGCATCCTGGACGTCACCGAGCAGCTGGGTACGGGCACAAGGACTGCGGACCTGCCGTTGCGGCGACAGCACGTGATGACAACCTGGCAGCGCCGGCTACAGGATCGCCTCTGGACTCCCGAGGAGAAGTATGTTACGTGGGCGCCGGTACCTGAACTGTGTTTTTTCTTTCTTTTTTCTTTACTTTCCTTTCTGTTAGCTTAGTATGAACGCCTGTCGTGGCGTACTGCCAGTTTTCTTTTTTCCCATTTCGCTTTGCCTGCTTGTCTCCTATCCCTTTCTTTCCACCTCTTGGACTTGTCTCCTCCCTCCCGCCTTTCTCACATGCCTCTCTTCTTTTCCTTTTCTTTACTACTACGGCATGATGATGCCAAACTGTGTGGTGGTTTATTGAAAATGAAAAAGCTCCGCCCGTTTCTGTGCTCGTCGTCCCAACGCCTTAGTGCGCACAACCGTTACCGTTTGCCCCAATTTTTCTTTTTCCAATTGGTTTTTTACGAAAATATGCGCTTTGGGTATACCTACCAATTTGGTTGGCTCCGGAACATACTCTCAGCCGTCAGAGAGCCGTCTACAGAGTGACAAACTGGGACAAGTTCCGTCAGCTGCTTTCCGAGGCGCCATCGCACGACAAGCTGTTCAAACTGGTGAGCGAGTGTTTACAACAAGCTACAGTGCGACGAGTGAGAAGCTTCAATAAGCCAAACCCAGATCTTAAGCTTTTGAGGCTACGTGCCTGTCGACGCCACGCCTACAGGAGGGCCCAGCGCTCTAAAAGGAGATTGAGATTGGACGGTGTATAACCGCTTAGATGCAGCCTTACGGCGACACACAAAACAACTCCGTCGGAAAGAGCTGGGCTGCACTGTGTAGTTCGCTGCATATGGCAAGCGGCTTTGGAAATGTATGGCGCATACTGAAAGCTCTCCGAACTCCTTATATCTGCAGGAATCCAATTGCAGCTTTGTGCATAACGACCGGACGGGCTCCGAAAATTCTTGCGGAAGAGTTCGCCGACCTCTTTGCTTGTCCTATGTCAAGAAACAACGCAAACGGCGACCTTGATTCCCTAATAAGTCGCGATACCACAACGTTTTACTACGGCCCTGCCTGTCGGATGGATGAGGCAGATTTTACTCTCGAGGAGTTGCGCCACGCGCTGTGCATATCATATCGCCGCAATGCCCCAGGTGAAGACGGCATTACGTACCAAGCCTTACGAAACATCGATGAAGCCTTCCATCAGTACATTTTGGATGAATATAATAAAATGTGGCAAACATCTCTGATCCCTGTTGAATGGAAATCATCTATCGTGAAACCAATCTTAAAGCCCGGTCGCCCTGCAAAACTCCTGAAGTCATACAGGCCCATTTCACTAACTTCTAATATTATGAAACTGATGGGGCGAATGGTACTGTTTCGCCTAGATTGCAGACTACAGGAGTTATTTTTCCCTGATGTTATGGCGGCTTTCGTCGGCTTCGTTCAACCATCGATAGCATCGCAGATCTCGCGTCGTCGCTTGAGGCTGCTCGAGCAAACAGGCACTCTGCATACGTGCTATTCCTGGACGTACAACAAGCCTTTGATTCGGTTCCACATGAGGCGATTGTTCTCGCACTTGTGGCTGCGGGAATTTCGGGTCGACTGCTTAATTTTGTGCGTAACTTTCTATCGGAGCGCAAAATGAAAGTACTCGTTGGAGGAGTAACGAGTGAATCGCGCACTCTTAGGTGTGGTGTCCCTCAAGGCAGCGTTTTATCGCCGCTTCTCTTCAACAGCGTGCCTTGCTGGGCTGCCGAGCCGATTACCTCAAGAATATGAGTTCCCAATAAGCATAGCCATCTATCCTGACGACATCGCACTGTGGATCAGTGGTCCTTCACAGCAGGGTCCACGTCTTCGAGGAATTTTGCAGAGAGCGCTGGATACGACTACAGAATACCTAGAAGAAGTTGGTCTTCAGATTTCACCTGCGAAGTCAGCCGCCATTGCTTATCATCCAAGGCAACGTGCTCGAAGAAGCATGAGCCGGCTGTACATCGGAGACACACCAATAGAGTGGGTACAACAGCATCGTTACATGGGCGTAATTATCGATGGCCGCCTGTCTTGGCGTCCTGCTGTTATCTCCGTGAGGCGGAAATCACCGTCGCTCCTGAAATATGTGGCCGCCTTGACTGCTAGGGGCGCTGGCTGCGACCAGACGACAGCGCTACAAGTGTATCAGGTCAGCTGTGCTCTCTGGATTGATGTACGCTTTGCCTGTTTTGAACGTGCCGCCAAGTTTGATGTCTCAACTGGAACGAGACCATCGTGTTGCACTCCGAATCATACTTGGTTTACCGCGCGAGGCGCAGTCTGTTCCTCTACTCACCAAAGCGCACCAGTTGCCCCTGAGGCTGCAGGCTGATCAAAGAGCGCTGCACCATATCCAGCGCATGTACAGAGCACCAGACGGTAATGCACTTATTAATCGCCTCACTCAGCGCCCGAACTCTCGCATGGGGAAAATGGCGGCATTGTTTACCACGATTGCTGGCAGTCCAGAAAATTCCATTTCCTTCACAGCTCCGAAAGAGCGCAGCAAAAGCATCTTCCCCATTTATCTTTCCATTCCCAGAATACTCAAAAAGTCTGACCAGCCTGTTTCGGCACTATTTCAGTTGGCCCAGTCGCACCTATTTGAAACATTTCACGATTACCTTCAAGTTTTTACAGACGCATCTGTACACAACGGCGGCCAAGGTGGCTCTGCAGCTTTCTCTTGCCCTACGACAAACATCCGCCGGGTGTTTCGCATACCGCATCCATCCTCATCAACAACTGCGCAACTAGCTGCGATTGATGTTGCTCTGAAATACGTGCAAAGAAGAATTAGGAGCATCGAAGGTTATCATACTTACATACTCTCGTGCTGCCCTTTGCAGATTGTTGAGAACAGACTCCGATGTCCCAATCATGTGCAGCATCGTTAAATCTGCCTCACAACTTATTACTCGTGGGGTATCCCTCATTTGCCAGTGGATACCTTCACATGTTGGTATTCCGGGGAATGAAGAGGCCGATCACCTTGCTTCAAGTTGTGTCCACAACGAGTGTGACTGTCAAGAAATTTCATGCCTGTTTGACAACGCTCGTCTGCTGATCCGCCGACATCTTCTAAAGCAGCACCCCGAGCAGCGTGTCGCAAGAGGATTGTACCCTCCTCGAATTCGTGGTCGGGGATTGCATCGTCGTGACATAGCCCTGTTATATAAGTTCAAGAGTTGGTGCTGTATCCGTGCCCGAACGATTATATCGTCAAGGACGTGCGGACAGTCCCCTTATGTATGTCGTGTGGCTCCTGCGAGACACTAGAACACATAATTTTAGAGTGTCCAACATTCGTTGCGCAGCGAGCACTGCTCACGAAGGAATATGGACTTATTGGACTTAGGTGCAGGACACTTGACGATTGCCTGTTCCCGGGTGGATGTGCTACTAGGCGTGACCAGGCCCATCCGGCCCTACTAACTTTCCTAAAGAAAACCGATTTGGCCTCGCGCTTATAGACATTATTCCATGTGACTACTTATTTGTGTTTACGTCTGTGTTATTTGCTTTGTTTGTTTGTTTTTCTCTTTCCTCTTCTCTCTCTCCTTTTCTTCCCTCACTTCTTCCTTTCCTCTGTGTTTCCCCTTCCCGAAGGAGCAGGCAGGCGTTGTGCCCCCTCTAGGTGGCAGTTGTCAGCTGTTCCCTCCCTATTTCCTCTGTGTCTTCGTGTTTTTTATATATGCAAACCAAATAAATAAATAAATTTGGGTATTAGTTAAAAACTCCCCAATTCATTTATTTTTTCATTGGCTTTAAACCTGGTATGCGTAAGCAGGGACAGGTTTTTCCCACACCTTTATTTTATTGGGAATGAAGTTTACCGGGGCGGAAGAGTTCTTTCAGCCAAACAGCTGGACGAGTGTATTCAGTGTCGAGCGGGGAGTTTGACCGCTGTTACACGGATACACTCCCGTGGATGTCAGTCAATTTTGATTCGTACATCCAAATTTTAGCTGGGCCGGTCCTTCCCTTTTAAAGGTTCAGGGACCGATCCGGACGCGTTGGGGAGGGCAAAAAAGGGCTGTTTATTTAATTTCGGGCCGTTGTTAAGGGCGCGACCCACTATGCCTCCTAAGAAGGCATTACACGATGTTTCGCGCTCGGGGACGCCTTCTCCTGCGCGGGCGGTGACGCCGGTCGATGCCGATGCCGCGGGCTTCTCTCCCGAGGGTCGACGACATCCTCGGGAGGTTGCAGGCACTCACGGAAGGGGCGGCGCCGTCGGTGTTCGCGGGTCCGGTCCAGGCGAGTGATGAAGACGACGACGATGCGGGGACCTCGGTCTTGGGGTGGCGGGGGGGGTCGCTTCGAACGCTCGCTGCGACCAAGCAGGCACCGTGTCTTCTAACGTTGGTGAAGTCGCTTACGGGGGGCTTTATTGGTTCTGTAGCCGGCGGTTACTGTTATTTTTAGTTGATTTATTCCCTGTTATATCGCAGTTAAGTGCAGTTCCTACTTTTTCTTGATGTCCGTCTCTTCTCCAGGCCAGAGGGCCTCCCCCTGGTCTGCTTCTATTCCCTCTCATGATGTACCTTTGGAGATCTTTCTGCGCAGTGGAATCAGTAGCGTTCCTGTTGCTATTGTGCCGACGAACGGGGGGAGTCGTTCGCATGAAGAATCCCAAGGCCATCCAGACTGAGCTTCGCACGGTAACCCCTCACTTCCCTCACTTTCTACAAATCACCGAGGTCCGGCAGTTTGGCCGCGGCGGCATTCTCTGCTGCTCACCAGACCAGGCCTGTATTCAAGACCTGCTTAATTGTTCCTCTTTTGCCACTCATCCGGTGAGCTGCTTCATACCTCCCCACCTTGCATGCTGCAAAGGACTAGTCCGTGGAGTAGATGTCAGCCTAAGTCCGGCGGAAATCTTGGACATTTTTTCAGATGCAGGCGTAGTGTCCATGTACCGATGCAACAAGCAAGTAAATAACGTGAGGATTCCCACCGAGACAGTTATTGCCACATTTGCAGGGACATCGCGTCCATCAGAGATTAAGGCATGGCCCCTAATCTACAGGGTGGAACCCCTGGCTCCGCGCCCTTTGCAATGTAACAAATGCTGGCGGTACGGCCACAGCGCAAACGGGTGTCGCTCTAATGTCCGATGCCGCATATGTGGGGCTGAACACAGTGCTGGCGACTGTAAGTCTGATAATCAGTCATGTTGTCTATGTCAAGCCAATCGCCCAGCTGACCACTCCGATTGTCCTGTAAGGGCTAAAGAAATGCAGGTTATTGAGATCATAGACAGAAGGCGATGTTCGCGAAGAGAAGCTCTAGCTGAGATTCACAGCAGGACTCAAGGATATGCAGGGGCTACAGCCCGTCAGCCTCTCGCCATGGATGCCTCAGTGGCTCAGTCCATTGCTTCTATCGTAGAGAAAGCTGTGGAAAAGTCACTAGAAAAACTTCTATTGAGTTTATCAGAGACATTGGCTCAAGTGATATCCTCGCAGTTGTCTGGCATTTCAGAACAATTAACCAAGACTTTACACAAGCCCGTCAGCCTAATTAATTCTTCACCGGGGTTTCAGTCAGATGCTTCTAGTAGTAATGAGATTCGGCCTTCCAAATCACAAAGAACCGATCAGGAATGTCTGTCTGATTCCAGCTCGCAGGGTATTCAGGATATGGACATGGATGCTCGAATTCTTAAACGCACCAGGTCACCTACAAACAAGAATCAGAGTTCTAATCCAAAATCCAAGAAGTGTGTGAAAGAATCCTTGACCAAGAATGACTTTTTAAAGGATAGCATTTTGGATCAAGCAGTTGCAGCTGCTTGCCTGCCTCCAAAATATGTTATCTTAGGCTTCTTCAATGGAACTGCCGTTCTATACTTTCTGCAGCCACAGACTTAGTATACCTAATTTCCCAACAGTCCCCCCGACGTCATTTTATTACAAGAAACATGGTTGTCATCGAATCAAAACTTTTATTTACAAAATTATAAGTGTTTTCGATTAGACAGGAATACTCGAGGTGGAGGAATAGCGTTTTTTATATCGTCCAAATTTTGTCATCGAGCGAAAGTGGTATATCAGGCAATATCGAGTGAACATGAGGTTTTAGTATTAGAATTAGTACTTCCAGGCCGTGCACCACTTACCATTGTTAACAGTTACTTTCCGATTGGCGTACAAGATGAAGGCGTACAAGATGAGCTTCTGTGGAACGCACACAATTTTCGCACGAGACTTTAATTCGCATCATGTCTCTTGCGGTTATCGCACAGACTCACCTGGTAAACTATTGTGGAACTGGATAAGTAAAAATAATTACACATGTCTAAATTCTAAAGTACCTACATTTATTCGAAGTAATACGAGATCTGTATTGGATTTATCATTCGCCAGCTCAAGCCTTTTTATCTCTTCTTGGGCTGTGGTTGACGCTGCAACAAATAGTGATCATCGCCCAGTAGTCATTGACATTAATATCCCATTGGTCCCATTGGATTGTCAAACGCATACTTTTGTAAACCACTCACAATTTAAAAAAAGGTTACAATCAGCTTTATCCTGCCTTACCAGCTCAGAAAATGAGATTAAAGCAATGAGTCTTTGTTCTGTTTTAAAATGCACTGTGAAAAAATCCCAGTTCACTGTTCCTTCAGCAAAAGGAAAGCCTGTAAGTGCCTGGTGGAATTCAGATTGCGATCGAGAGTACAGGCGCAGAAAGGTGGCATGGAAAAAGCTGCTTATCAATCAGAGCCCTACTAATTGGAGTAATTATAAATATTCCAAGGCTATATTTAAAAGAACAGTTTCCAAAGCGAAGGATAATCATGAAGATAATCGGTATACCTTTCTATCAAAAAGCAGAAATAAAAAAGCGCTTTTTAGATTTCTTAGATCTCGTAAGGCTGTTCCTACGCCCATTACCATAGAATCAGTTGTTCTAACTGCAAAAGAATTGGCTGAACTATTACATGAAATTGCATTGGGACTGAAAAATCGATTTGCCTCACAGTTACAAGTAATATTCCCCAAGCCTTTATATGTGAATGATTTTGTTAACGTAACCGCAGAAGAACTTGCGCATGCAGTTCAACTACGCATCTTTGAACTAGCAGCGCAAGAAACGAGGACACAAGAAAAGTACAACACACCAACAGCGCCTTCTCACAACTAACTTTATCGAAAAGAACGCATAGTATTTAACCCATGACCAAGTACCACGTGCCCATACATCGCTGTTGGTGTGTTGTACTTTTCTTGTGTCCTGGTTTCTTGCGCTGCTTGTTCAAAGATGCATAACCAATTCCAACTTGCCCAAATGTCAATTCTTCTGCAGTTCAACTACTCCCGAATTCTGCTCCTGGTCCAGACGGTATTACGGCAGGCATGCTAAAAATATTGCTTGACGTGTCTCCCGAGGACCTGCTTAATCTTGTCAACCACTCTCTCGGAAATGGTTGGATTCCTCCAGATTGGAGAATAGCAAAAATTGTTCCCTTGCTTAAAAAACAAGGTATAGGTATGCATATTGATAATATTATACCTATTGCTCTAACTTCGCATGTCATTAAATGAATCGAAAGAGTGTTATACATTAGAATCATTAAATTTATTGCAGATAAGTCAATACTTAGCCCATGTCAGATAGGATTTAGACCTGGATACTCCATATGGCATGCACATGTAGATTTAGAGGGACGGATTAAACTTGCTCGTCACAAGAGGCAATACGGAGCATTAGTAACTCTTGATTTGGCTAAGGCATATGACAGTGTCGAACATGTCATCCTCCTCAATGCCTTAAAAAAACTTGAACTTCCCGCAATATATTATTAATTGGGTTTATGAGTTTCTAAAGGATAGGAAATTTTACTGTTCCCAACGTGGACTATCATCTTCGAAATATGATCAGTCCAGAGGGGTCCCTCAAGGTTCCGTTCTCTCCCCTGTTTTATTTAATGTTCTCTTAAGCACAATCCCATTGCACAATAACGGTAAAGTGTATGTATATGCAGACGATATTGCATTCTTCGCTTCGGCATCTAATATTCACTCATTGTATGCGGTACTTCAAGCGTATTTAGGTACTTTAGAAATGTGGTTTCAACATATTCGAATGACTTTGAACGTTAGCAAAAGTTCTGTGATTGTTTTCCCTTTCAATACTCCAGTTAGCATTTCTCTTCAGTATCGTCAAGAAATAATTCCCCAAAATGACAGTGTTAAATATTTAGGTGTAACTTATGATGATAAACTCAGTTGGCGCAAACACATTGAGCATGTGAAAAGTAAGGCGACACGCGCTGTTGGGATGTTACGTAAACTAGGTCAACACCCCTATGGGCTACGCAGAGATAATCTACTTATGATTTATCGTATGTACGTTCGACCGATTTTAGAATTTGGTTGCGTTTTATACTCAGGGGTGTGCAGTTTACAAGATTAATCCCTTGGCTGTGTTCAGATAAGAACGTCGGTGCATGTCCGCTGACCCCCTTTAATTTCGCCGAAAAAAAATATATTTTGTTGTCCGAGTCCCCAGGACCACAAAACCACTTTTGGTTTCGCGAGAAAAAATGTCAGCTTCTTTAAAAAAAATTCACAAGTCTCCACTGAGCCGCCACCGCCTCCTTCGGATTTCGCGAAAATGGGATTTCGATGAGACGCTACAAAAATACTATTGTAGCTGTAGATCCGAAAAATTTTCTCCACATACTATGGATAGTTTGTGTCGAGAAAAAAATTATTACTTTGCAGTTTTGATGTTGTGCTGTTAAGAAAAAAAATCGCGAAATCGACACAAAGCTCAATAATGCTCACATTTAAGATTTTTTTCCTCCGCAAGTATAAACGCCAGACTTCCCAAACTTTTTGAAAACATTGC
>JALIZH010004806.1:0-41571 GCA_030522465.1 Rhipicephalus appendiculatus
TGGCCTTTTTTTTGGAGAGCTGCATCGTCTTCGCTGTAAAGAGTTCGTCTGTTGGAAGAATCAAATAATCCGGCACCTCTTCCATTGGTTGCGTTCTCGCCTTCACTACAATTCTTGCAGGTGATATCTTCTCGGCGCTTATTTCTTCATAAAACACGTGTACAATGTTAGCGCTGAGCTTTGAGTCTATCAGGATTTCAAGCTTGTCGGCTAGACGCTGTTATTTGCGCTTGCACAATCGGAAACTCACAAAATGGAGCGAAATCAGTTCATCGCGCACGATAATCTTGCGAGGGGAGGAAGAACAGGTGGGTGAATCCATGGCAAAGCAGGATAGGAGACAATTTACAATTGACATTTCTCTATTGACCAGTCGAGAGTATGTGCCCTAATTCTGTTATGTGGATCACCATTCTGGCGTCACTAAAAGCGCCAAAAAAAAGTCCCAGTTTCGCCGCAAGGGCGAAGCAATCAATGCGATAGCAAGAAATTGGAATGTCTCACGAAGAGCGACAAGCAGCTCGATACTTGCAGCTTCCCGCTGAAGCACGAAGAAGGATGCTCGGACAGGACGCGCAGGTATACACAGGACAAGCGTGAACTAAGAACTATCACAATTGTTACGCTTTTGTGTTTGAGCAACACGCTGAAAGTATCGACAACGCAGAAGCCGACGCTCTTAGATATTTCTAGTTTTAAAGTGCGGCGCGCGGAATGACCCCTCTACGTGTCCTGCCACGCGGTGGCGTTTGACTGAAGGTGTTCGCGGTGTTCTTTTTTTCTTCGTTCTACATCACGAGTGGGTGCAGAAAGGGGCCCCTTTTTTGTGCGTGTTACAAGGGCATTTTTCTAATTGAAAGAAAATACAGGAGCGTTGCGTGATAGAAAGTACGCTGAAGCTTCTCCGAAACCCGGATACCGCCAGCGGCAAGTGGTGTCTATAGACCTATTCCACGTTTGTAAACAGGGGGTAGGCACCGTCGACATTACGGGAAAATTATAGCGACGTCCGGCTTGTAAGCTCCGCCCACCGTGTCCGGCGGGAAAGCCTGACACCGTGCCTCCGCGCCGCCATAAGCGCTGGCGCAGCAGGTGCAAAAGCTGCCTCCGAGCGCCGCGCGTCGGGGCGCCTCTCGCTTGTTTACAAGCGGCGGCTGCAACCGAGGAAGTTACAGCGGCTGTAAAGCGGACTCTGAAATGAACATATGAGCCATGTTGACGTGGAGCTCTAGCTCTGAGAACCTCATCAGAACGTTAGGTATATTCACGGCGCGAATGCGACTCATTTGCGAAATGTTGCCGCCGTTGCGGCAGTCTAAGTCGCACGTGTACGTTTTAATTTGTCAACTGATGCTAGAACCACCGACCCATTTGAGCGATTTAAGAGGCTCTTGGGTACAATATGCAAATGGACGGAGTAAAATACATAGTTACGCGAACCGTTACGGCAAATCCTCGCATATAAGAAATGTGCCGGGAATGTTATTCATGCAAACGAATTGGGCGATCTCGGCGACACTTTCATCCGGGTGACGCTTGCGATAATGCTTCAACTACATGCTATGGATAATGCGGTTACGTACCTGTCAGGTTTGCGGCTCCCTTCGTAGGCTCAATTCGAGACCGCGAAATGCGTACATCTTGTAAACAGACTCGGCAAGTTTCCCGGTCGGGTGCTGTTTTTCTGTGAATTCCGACAGACGTGAAAACCTCGTGAAGCGCCCCGCAGCCAGAACAACCCTGCCTGATATACTTGTGTCATCGCAGCCGCATACAATCAGGAAAGGCATAGTCGAAGTCATCCTTTCGTTCGCTGCCGCTTTAATCAAACGCAGTAAGAAACATGCTCCGTGACCGAGTGACGCCTTTAGTTCACGCGAGTATAACGAAATCCTTTTGACGCGTCTAAGACTTCTGCAGTTATATCAACAATTCGCCTCGAGATCTTGGAGTGGCGCCCTCTCGCGTGTGACGTCAGGGAGAGGACTCGGATGCAGCTCTTCGCGCGCGCGTTCGCTACGTGAAGGCTGCTCGATGCTGCCAACCTGTCTATCGTGCTCGAGTTATTGAAACATTGGTGGGCGAGTTGATAAAGCAATTTGTACTGAATGTTCAAGCAAAATGCCCATCGAAATCGAGCGGAGTTGCCGTCAGGAGCACGTTCTTTGTCGATTGCTCCTGTTGTCGTCTGCTAGCCATCCATGTGTACATCTGCTTCTATGGTGAATTTTTCTTTTCGCGACAGTTCTATGGCCGTGGCCATGGCGCACTCAAAATGACTTTCCTGCCCGTTTTCGATAACTGACTTCACCGTTCGGGCTTCAGCTTCCATGTCTGCGTTAAAGCGCAATAAATGTATACTGCGTGCTGCGCAGTATACATTTATTGCGCCCTTGCGTCACCGGAGCGCCGTTCGCAGCGCCGCCATCGGTCCCACACGAGGCGAATAGAAACCGCGAAGAATTTCCCGCATATCACAACGCTATCCCCAACGATAACGTGCTTTGAGGACGTGCTATGCCTCCAAAGAAGGCTTATTACAAAAAATGCGGTGCGGCACATTACAATGACAAACGCTTGACAGAGCTAATCGTTTTTGCTGAGTAAGTCGCTCCCAAACATAACCGATAAACCGGCATCGAAGACAAGTTCTCGATCGCGTTTTACAGCTGCGGCTAATTTCTTGCGACGGTCTTCGTTAACAGAAAACTGAAAAAAAAAGAAGACTTATTCCATCTTTCCTGTGCCTTCCCGCGTAAATCACCGTGACAGCCCGTCGTTACACCGTTTGCACGACGACAAACAGCGCACGCACTAGCGAAAACACAGCAGCAACTACGGTAGGCGCCGCGGCTTTTGCCTGCCACGCGAAACTAAACGCCCGACGACAGCGCCACCGCATCTTCGTGACGTATGTCCGGTGAAATAGGTCTATAGACAGCTTGCCGTTAGAATGCGGTGCGTGGCTGAGTGGTCTAACGCAACGCGCTGCGGAGCGAGGGGCCGCTGGTTCGAATCCCTAGTCGGGTTCATTGGTCTTCTGATTTATTTTTCATTGCGCCTTATATATACATATATATATATATATATATATATATATATACACATCCGGGGCATGACGGCGACGGCAAAAATCAGCCGAAAGTGTCCATACAAAAATAAGGACCGCCACGAGAGAATAACGAGCTCGATGTTGTATTCTCAGAGGCTGCCTATGGGCCTTATAAAGACGGGGTGTGCAAACACGGACGCAAGAAAGTAGTCAAGACGCCGCTAACTGAAAAATCGTACAGCGGCGGAAATGAAGGTAGACAAAAGAAAAAAAATTACACCATCTCCCGCTAAAGGGAACCATGTGTAGATGTGAAGCAGCGGGCGCTAACGCTTACACTGGCGGTGGCGTTGACGCTGGCGCTATCGCAGCTTTGCGCAGGAGAGAAAACTGAGGAGGCGCAAAGCACGCAGTGATGGAGCGGTGTTTCCTACTGGAACATGCCAATCGCTGCTAATGGGCAATGAGAGACAGAAGACTCCGACTGGACACAGAGACCCGCAGTCGGCTTTTAGTTAACGCGCACGCTGCGAATTTTTATTGTTCAACAACGCACAGGAGAAATCTCCCACCGGCACCACCTTGGAGGTCAAGATCCATTGCCATATATACGGGATGGACAATGAACGGTTGTGCAGCGCGAGCAGTCGGTTTTTTCAACCAAGAAACTCGCTAGCAGATGCTGCCTGCGTCGGCGTCGCGAGGCGAGAGAGGGGGGTAGCGTAGGAGAGGAGAGAGAGGGGGGGACGCGCATGCGCAGTGGGGGTGTGGACGCTGTGGGCAGGGATGCCTAGAGGAGAGAGGGGGGGGAGCGTATTAGAGGAGAGAGAGGGGGGGGGGACGCGCATGCGCTGTGGGAGCTAGAGGAGAGAGGGGGGGGGAGCGTAGGAGGGGAGAGAGGAGGGGAGGCGCATGCGCAGTGAGGGTGTGGTTGCCGCGGGGGAGAGATGCCTAGAGGAGAGAGAGGGGGAGAGGAGGTTTTTTATTTTTTTTTTTTGAAAGGTTTGCGCATGCGCAGTAAGGGGTGGTCACGCCGGCACACCACCACCGGATTAAGCTTCGCCATAAGATGCTTCACATCTAAAAAAATTAAGGCAGCTTTGCACTAGCGGTGCCAAACCTGAAGGAAGTGCGGAACTGGGCAGCCCTCTTTGTCTCTCTTCGGTTTTCTCTTTCTTTCCTCCTCTTTTTTTTTCTGTTTCATTTTTTTCTGTGTTTTGTTTTCTCTATGTCTTTTGTTCCCCTATCTTTATCTATTTCTTTCGTTTTCTTGCTCTTTTTATTTGTCGTCCTATTTCTTTCTTTCTCTCCGTTTCTATCTCTTGCTTGCTTCCTCTTCTTTCCTATCTTAAAGGGGCCCTACAACACTTTTTGAGCCTGGTCAGGAAACGCTTCCGATCGGTAGTCGAGGCTCCCCAGAACACGCGAGCCAAATATTATAGCGCAGCACGCGGCCTGGAATTTACAATAAATTCTCAAAATCACTGAAAATCGCTTTCTCTTCTCTCGACAAATGGCGCTACAAGCTGAAAAATCACTCGTCACAGCCATTTTATCAGTCATTGGCTCATTTGAGCATGGCGCGCTCGGTCGTCACTAGGGCCGCCGCGGGAGCCCGCGACTTGTCCACGCGGGGGCGCGCATGATCGCACTGACAAGCAGCGTATTCGAAGAAAAAAAAAAGACAAAAAGTGCTCAAGGTCACGAGGCGCGCGTGACGTATTTTCTTCCTCCGTGCCATCCCTGCCTGCTTAGCTTCCAGCGCTTTCGTCGGGACGAGAGAAGAGAGAATGCAATCGCAGCGTGCGACAAATCTTCCTAACACCGCTCGTACTGGGTGGATTCTAAAAATTTTTGCGGCAGTGAATTCATGAGACAATAAGCTTTTTTAGTGAACCCATTCCAGGGCTACTTGGGAAAGTGTTGCAGGGCCCCTTTAATACTTGGTTTTGCCTGTTTTACGCCATGTGATGACAGCATATTGCCACGAGCGTTTCTTGTACCAGTTATACTGCATTCGATTTGCACCCACAAAAGACTGTCAGCAATGCTCGGCGCAGACCACGCCTCAGTGTTTGAGAAGCTTCGCTATTATAGTAGATCGTTTTGTTAAGATTGCACGGAGTACGCGAACCGTCCAGCTTATTCTAGAGCTTGCACGACCACCAGTGATAAGGCTGGAAAGTTTCGACGCGTGCTGTATAAAAGACGGTGCGTCCCCAACGATGATAAGTTTTTCGACGGCCGACGCTCTGTTCGCCGCTATCATTGTACAGCGTGCCTTGCTTGCTGTAATCTGACTTTCCGTTTCCCGGCCACAAGTTCGACCTAATAAAGAGTTTCATCTTGGACACGTCGCCTGCTGCCTTCGTCGACGTCACAACCACGTGACAATATGACAACATACGACAGCCCGGGCCCCTAACGTGCTCCGCACTTAATATTATCAAGGCGCTCGAAGACCAAGACGAAGAAGACTTCTTCTATAGGCGCGAACGCGCTCTCAATATCCTATAGATAGCTATGCAATAAGTGGTTTTGGCTGCGTTTCGCCAAGCTACGACAGCATATTATGAGAGCGTACGATGTCAGCATACAACAGCCCGGGCCCCTAAAGTGCTCCGCACTTAAAATACTTAAATACTTATTGGCGCATTCCCAGGCAAGAGGCGATACCTATCAGTCAGTTGCGCGTGACGGTCTACGTGAGAGATAACTGGTTACTTTCTTGACTTCACTCTTGTGTCCAGGTTTTCACGTCGTGTCGTTTTAACATGAATACCTATCAAAAAGCTCAGTGATCAATTATTCTAATATTTTTTTGCCTTAATTTCTCTATTTATCCATTTACTCGAGTAAAAAAGAAAAAAAAACGTGCGTTAGCCCATCAATATAAATTACTTATCTATTTTGTTTATCTATGCAAAATGTTGAAAGTCCAAAACTGCACGAATACGCTCTGCAGCTAGTTGGATCGACGCCGCAGCGTTGAGGTCAGGCAACACTCTTGAAACTTCTGGAGGAGAGATAGAGACAACTTCCGGGGAGCGATTCTCGATGTGTCCATCTAAAGATGTCCACAGTCCATTTCGGCACAGCGCATTGAGTTACTTGAAGAAGCGGTGAGCCGTGGTGTTCGTTCTTGACCACGTCGATGCACCGAACCCGCCAGCACATTCCCAGTGTAAGAAGAAAGTGGACGAAATGTACAGAAAGAGGAACTTTTCCAGTCTTAACTTGCATGAATGTGTCACAGACGTTTGACAACGATGCAGAGAATGCGTACCGATCTTCACAGGTGCGTTGGAAGGGCGGCCGCATTAAACCTTATTCGATGGCTTACGCGATCAGAATTCGCACGGCCTCCGCGATGTACGCAAAAAAGCGGGTGTCTGGGCACTGCGTTCGTTGCGTTGAAGCAGATTCTGTCCCTCTCATTATTGTTAAGAGTTGTGAAAGCGTCGTGATATCAAAATGACATTGCAGAAGAAGAACAGGAAACAAAGGGCGCACAAGTTGCCGAACTCCTGCCAATCAGCTGCGGCCAAAATGCACAGTCTACTAGGAATAACCCCGCAACCATAAAAAAATGAAACAGGAGCATGCTGGGAACTGTGACCAGAGCATGGAGCACGAGGGGGGAGCGGCGTCGGATGAGGTTGGTTTGTGGACGCTGGGTGCGCGCGCTCATGAATAATTTTCTTCCCATGAAAGAAATTTTCTTCCCACCAAGAAAGAGGAAACGAAACAAGGGCGTGGCTGGAATTACGAACACGAGCCCGAAGAGGTAGCGCCTTCAGAGGAGGTTGGCTTATAGATGCTAGGCGCACTCTCTCCTATTTTCTGCCCCTGTATGGTTGAAGCGCATTCCGTTCCTCTAATATGAGTGAGAGTTGTGAAATCTTCAGGATGTCAAAATGATGTTGAAGAGGAAGAACCGGAAAGAGAGGGCTCGTTGCTGGGCGAGCTCCCGCCAATCAGCGGTGGCTGAAATGGAGACTCCATTACATGGACACAGGCGAAGTGTTGTATTTAATGTCCAGATTCCCCGTTCGGGTTAAAATAAAAGACTAACGGCGGCGCGCCGCAATTATTGCGCGGCCGCGGCGGCGGCGTGGTCACTCTCCGAAACTTCGGCGGCGGCGCGACCGGCGTGAGCAAAAATCGGCGGCGGCGGCGCACAGCTCCACTTGATATATTCGAGGTGGGCGGAAAGAGCTTTCGGTGGTGCGGCCATGTTTTTCGGGCGTTCTTAGCGTATCGGGCGTTGCTGTATTAACACGACGGACGTGATCGCGGACGAATCAGTCACGTGGTATGTGACGTAATTCGGGTCGCTCTGCAGTCAGCATTCCCACGAGCGAGGATAAATCACGTTATAAGGGAGGATTTCGGCATTTCTCCACTAGGATACGAACTGCAACTTCTGTCGTTTTGCAAATCGCTGCGCACGTACCCAAGAATCACCGCGGGAGCGAATGACGTATGGTGACGTAATACGCAATGCATGGGCCAGATCGCGATTTGGTCCATCGTGTGAGTACAGCCTAAGGTGCGCACATGCGCAGTTCACAACCGGTGTTCCGCTATGCCTTGCGTAAAGCGGAATACCGGACAAACTAAAACTGTCAATGTATGTAGTTTAGCGCACGAAGTGACGAGGAGACAGAGAGACGTGGGACACCGGGCGCATACTTTCAAGCGTGTTTGTTTCGAGTCGAAGAACCAAATTTATAGGCAAGGTTATTGCAGCAATTATCAAAAGTGTGCGAACCGCAAACATCACATATCTTTACGCAGATACGATAAATATTTGCGGGAAAGTGCGACTAAAGGCTTTGGAACATAGTCATCGCCGTGACTGTCGACCATTTCCGCTTCCGCAATTTTGCGAGTTAACAAACTCCCGCTAGCACCCACAGCGAAAAAAAAAAATAGAGATATTTAGAACGTAAGGTTTGTGCACCTTGGGCACGTACGCTATTGTTGAAATATTACGTGCGTGCATAGGCGTGCGCAGGGTTCCCGTTCAGGGGGGCGAAGGTTTGTCGCAGCGCTCCCCCCTCCCTATTAAGTCAATGTATCGGGCAGATTTTGCGCCACCCTCTGAGGTAACTACGGGGGGCGGCCGCTCCCCCTTGCCCCCCCTCGTGCGCATGCCTATGCGTACGTGCCCAGGAGCTTAGCGTATGACGCCCGTTCAGTGGCGACAAACGCCAACGCAGAGCTTTGGGTACCCTGTTTAAAACAGCCTGATATTGAAATACAGGGTTGCACGGGGTCACATATCAGTAGAAGCTTGTAGACGACCACCTCAGCGCATTCAAATAATCTGTTGCGATGTTTCTTTATGCACACGGGGTTTTCTGGTTGGACAGACTTGGGCAGTCTGCACAGACAGAGCGATTTTTTTCTGAGCGGACAACACTTTATTCGTAGGTTGTCCTATATTTTATATTCAGTGCTATAAGTCGTGGGCGTACGGGACCACGTAACTTTCCGCAATTCTATAACCGGCAAGATATCTTCAGCCGACTTTGAATTTAAGAGACACTCGGCCCCGCAAACAAGCACACATGCGCAGGGCACTCCGCCAACTGAAGAGGGAGAACCTGGTCATTGAAGCTTAGAGTCATCAGCTCAGGACATGATTTACATAATGACTTGTACGGACATGCACAAGCGATCTACTTCCGCTTGGTATAAGAAGCTTGCCACATTTGGCCGCGAAGCTTTTTTTTTTCGTGCCTAGATAGTTGACATATAGCGGCCTAAAAGAGCGACGAGGGCGGAAAGTGCAGGGCTCGTCACGGAACTGGCAAGTCTTTTTTAGGAGTACAGTAAACTGGGCAAGTTGGTATTGATTCATTATGTTTACAGCGCGAAAAAAAACGAGGAAACTTACTAAGGCACACATACCAGCGATGTGTCCTGTTGTATGTGTGCCTTGGTAAGTTTCCTCGTTTTTTTTTTTTTCGCGCTGTAAACATAATGTTTTTTTTTTTAATATTACCTACACTTACGTGCGTAGTATACTGCAAATTACGTCAAAACGATTGAATGCGACCTTTCTCGCACTCTATTTCAGCATGTTTCTGTCACATCTATTCAAGGCATACACGTGAATTCCGGTTTTTGAGGGCGAGACTCTCGATTGTACACGTGAAAGTGGAATAGCTTTACTTGTTCTGTTGCGAAGCTTTGTCTGAGTTTACGCGCTAAACCCTCTTACATCAGCACTAGCGTTGTGGGTTTCGTTACAGATGTAGCGCGTTTTGCACTTGCGCTCTAATCGCAAGTGACTGTTATCAGGCAGAGGCTGTGAAAAAAAAATAGCAAATTAGTTGTTTTACAACAGCTATCTTTATGAAATTCGCGACTAACACAGGCTAACAAAATTATTCAGTCGGTGTAAAGATGTTACAGAGCTCTAAACTTCCGGAAAAGCTCATTATTTTCGTTGTATGTCCACGGAGGCAGTCTGTTTGTCCCTTTCCCAAATTCACTGTATGGGAATGGCGCAGACAGGTGGTGTTTTTGCTGTGTACAGCATAACACACAGGAGAGTCTACTGCACCTCAACATCTCGTGGTCTCCTTACTTTAGCCGTAATTTGAATGGATGGCGAGGTTCTGCCTAGTGTTGCATTTGGATAGCTATTTTGCCGGTGTCATTGGTTGGCGCATCACTGGAGTGGGGTATAGGGTGGACGGTGGGTGGGTGGGGGTGTAGTAACCTGCACCATACGGCTTCGTGTTTCTTTGCAAGCGTTGCTGCTACTGCAAGCGCTGCGACCGACATCAACGTGACGCTCTACCAGTGACGTCACGCGTGACGTTGCTGCTCAGGTCACGCGACTTCGAGCTTTGAGTGGCAAACTGGCTGCTCAGAAATTCGATTTATTTCTTTACTTTTGTTACTTTAGCCTTGCAGACCGATGTAGCATACCGATGTAGCTACCACTGATAGCATGCTTGTAAACGACCGTATTATCCGCGAGGCGGATCTTTCAAATGTTCTGAATGAGGGGTCGGCAACACACAGCCGGGGGCCGCACAGAAAATTGGGGGGGGGGGGGGGTCATTTGTAGGCAAAGCTTAAAAATTCGGCGAATTGACGCTAATTTGTAAAACTGCATCAAAAATCATGTTGTCATGTCTGCCTTCAGATAGGCAGTGGCAAGGGAAAAGGGGAGGGGGTCTGACGCCGTGCCGGGGGGCCGCATAAAACAGCCACGCGGTCCACATGCAGCCCGCGGGTTGCCGACCCCTGTTCTAAATGATCATTTTATAGCCGTTGGCGGTCCTCAAAGTTGTAATACAAAAAGCATTATCTCGATTCTAACTCTGCAAGCTTTTCCGGCAGCATGGCGTTTTTTCCCACAACTGAAAATGAAGTTAAAAATTTCTTCCACTGCCTAAACAATGTCAAGTGAAGTGATGCTAATGACGTGCAAGTTAAGCCAATTCAATTTGCTATAGACACACTGGCGCCGATTTTAGCTGAAATTGTTAACTTATGCTTAGAGCAGCGCTGCTTTCCAAACGAAATGCGAATTGCAAAGGTTTTCGTAATCCACCAACGTGGAAACAAAAAATTCCCCATCTCCCGCTAAAGGGAACCATGTGTGGATGCGAAGCAGCGGGAAGATAATTAGCTTGAGCGGGAGGAACGTCGCCGCTCTCGTTTCACGGACGCGGTCCGGGCGCTCATCGCGGCGCTGCACAAGAGAAAGAATGAGGGGCGCGCGCTCCGTCATTTTCATACCGCGGAACTACCGTGGCGCCCCCCAGCGGAGTATGCAGCTGTCACACCACCTGTCGTGCCCGCAGCTCCGTAGAGGATTCCTAGATGAAAGGACGGGGGGGCACCGTAGGAGAGGGGCAGGGGACGCATGCGCTGTGGGGGTGTGGGACGTGGGAGCCGCTCCGTAGAGTAGAGGATTCCTAGAGGAGAGAGGGGGGAGAGGACGCGCATGCGCTGTGGGGATGCCGGAGCCGCTCCGTAGAGTAGAGGATTCGTAGAGGAGAGAGAGGGAGAGGACGCGCATGCGCTGTGGGACGCGGGCGCCGCTCCGTAGAGTAGAGGATTCCTAGAGGAGAGAAAGGGGGTGAGCGTAGGAGAGAGAGGGGGGAGGGGACGCGCATGCGCTGTGGTGGTGTGGGACGCGGGAAGGAGGGACGGACTAAGCCCCCCTCCAAACACATGCAAGCAATATTAAGGAATGAGGTCAACCTGGGCGACACACACCACCTCCCTAGCCATTGCTAAGCAGCCTCTATGTGCTCTCGGCCATGACTCAAGGAATGGGGTCAACCTGGGCGACAGACACCACCTGCCTAGCTATTGCTAAGCAGCCTCTCTGTGCTCTCGGCCATGACTCTGATGACTGTGATAGGGTTGACGGCCTTCATATTACTACAGTGTTCTCGTTCGCATAATGGGTGCTTCCCTACTTCATGAAAGTGGCCGGACGCGGGACGGGGGACGCGGGACGGACATAGCCCCGAGCATAAGATGCTTCGCATCTAAAACGACCCTAACAACTTTAGGCGTATTTCAATTTTACCTGTCTTTTCGAAGGGCTCGGAAACGATCATGCATAAGAAATTATGCAGTTTTTTAGGCAAACACTCGCTCACCTCGACAGCACAATGTGGTTTTCTCAAAGGCAGATCGACGGAATTGACTTAATTGACGCAAACGGAGGTCATATGTACTGCGCTTGTTGCGAAGCAACAGGTCCTAAATATATTTTTAGATCTCACAAAAGCATTCCATACAGTTCATCATATCACACTTTTAGCTAAGCTTGAACAACACGGAATACGCGGTGACGCAATGAAGTTCTTGTCTTTCTATCTCCAGCATTGGTCTCATTACGTTAGCCATACCCATTCAAACTCAAAAAAAATTCCCCATCTCCCGCTAAAGGGAACCATGTGTGGATGCGAAGCAGCGGGGAGATAATTAGCTTGAGCGGGAGGAACGTCGCCGCTCTCATTTCACCGCAGTGGTCCGGGCGCTCATCGCGGCGCTGCGCAGGAGAGAGAATGAGGCGCGCGCGCTCCGTCATTTTCATAGCGCGGAACTACCGTGGCGCCCCCCAGCGGAGTATGCAGCTGTCACACCACCTGTCGTTCGCGCCGCTCCGTGGAGGATTCCCAGAGGAAAGGACCCAGAGGAAAGGACCGTAAGAGAGGAGGAGGGGACTTGCATGCGCTGTGGGGGGTGTGGGACGCGTGAGCCGCTCCGTAGAGTAGATTATTCCAAGAGGAGAGAGGGGGGAGAGGACGCGCATGCGCTGTGGGGATGTGGGATGCCAGAGCCGCTCCGTAGAGTAGAGTATTCCTAGAGGAGAGAGGGGGAGAGGACGCGCATGCGCCGCTCCGTAGAGTAGAGGAAGGGGGTGAGCGTAGGAGAGCACAGGGGAGGGGACGCGCATGTGCTGTGGGGGGGGTGTAGGGACGCGGGGGGCCTCTCCGTAGAGTAGACGATTCCTAGCGGAGAGAAAGGGGGTGAGCTTAGGAGAGAGAGGGGACGCGCATGCGCTGTGGTGGTGTGGGACGCGGGAAGGAGGGACGGACTAAGCCCCCCTCCAAACACATGCAAGCAAGATTAAGCAATGGGGTCAACCTGGGCGACAGACACCACCTGCCTAGCCATTGCTAAGCAGCCTCTCTGTGCTCTCGGCCATGACTCAAGGAATGGGGTCAACCTGGGCGACAGACACCCCCTCCATATCCATTGCTATGCAGTCCGTGCTGTCGGCCATGACTCTGATGACTGTGTTAGGGTTGACGGCCTTCATATTACTACAGTGTTCTGGTTCGCATAATGGGTGCTTCCCTACTTCATGACAGTGGCCGGACGCGGGACGCGGGAGGGACGGACAGAGCCCCGAGCATAAGATGCTTCGCATCTAAAATAAAGCCTGCTCTACATGGTGTACCACAATGGAGCATTCTACGGCCCCTTCTTTTAATTGTTTACACGAAGGAACGTTTTTTGATGCGAAGCATCTTATGCTCGTGGCTATGTCCGTCCCTCCCGCGTCCCACGTCCGGTCACATTCATGAAGTAGGGAAGCAGCCACTATGCGAACCAGAACACTGTAGTACAATAAGGCCGTCAACCACCATTACTGTCATTAGAGCCATGGCCCAGAGCACAGAGTGGCTGCTTCGAAATGGCTAGGCAGGTGGTGGGTGGCAAACAATAACGCGCACTACCGCTGGTGTCTGTCGCCCATGTTGACTCCATTCCTTGATCTTGCTTGCATGGGCTTGTGGGGGGCTTTGTCCATCCCTCCTTCCGGCGTCAAGTGTCCGACAGCTTCTCTCTCTCCTCTCCTACGCTCCCGATCTTTCTCTACTCTACGGAGCGGCGCCCACGTCCCGTTGACTCCAATCCTTGATCGTGCTTGCGGGGGCTTTGTGCGCCCTCCTTCCGTGTCCCACACCCCCTCTCTCTCCTCTCCTATGCTCCCCACCTTTCACTCCTCTAGAAATTCTCTACTCTACGGAGCGGCGCCCACGTCCCGTTCACTCCATTCCTTGATCTTGCTTGCATGTGCTTGTGGAGGCTTTGTCCGTCCCTCCTTCGCGCGTCCCACAGCCCCTCTCTCTCCTCTCCTACGCTTCCGCCCTTTCTCTCCTCTAGGAATCCTCTACTCTACGGAGCGGCTCCCGCGTCCTACACTCCCATAGTGCATGCGCGTCCCCTCCCCCCTCTCTCTCCTATCCTACGGTCCCCGCCGTAGCGGCGCGCACGACAGGTGCTGCGACAGCTGCATACTCCGCTGGAGGTGCCACGGTAGTTCCGCGGTATGAAAATGACGGAGCGCGCGCGCCTCGTTCTCTCTCATGTGAGAGTCATGGCCGAGAGCATAGAGGGGCAGCTTAGCAATGGCTAGGCTGGTAGAGTCTCGCCCAGGTTGGCTCCATTCCTTGATCTTGTTTGGACGTGCTTGCGGGGGGCTTAGTCCACCCCTCCTTCCGGCGTCCCACAACCCCACAGCGCATGCGCGTCCCCTCCCCTTTCTCTCCTCTCCAACGCTCACCCCCTTTCTCTCCTCTAGCAATCCTCTACTGTACGGAGCGGCGCCCGCGTCCTACACCCCTCCAGAGCATGCGCGTCCCCTCGCGCTCTCTCTCCTCTCCAACGCTCACCCCCTTTCTCTCCTCTAGCAATCCTCTTCTGTACGGAGCGGCGCCCGCGTCCTACACCCCTCCGGAGCATGCGCGTCCCCTCCCCCCTCTCTCTCCTCTCCAACGCTCCCCGTTTCTCTCCTCTAGGAATCCTCTACTGTACGGAGCGGCGCGCGCGTCCCCTCTCTCCTACGCTCACCCCCCTTTCTCTCCTCTAGGAATCCTCTACTCTACGGAGCGGTGTCCGCGTTCCACATCCCCACAGCGCATGCTCGTCCTCTCCTCCTCTCTCTCCTGTCCTACGCTCACCCATTCTCTCCCCTCTAAGAATCCTCTACAGAGCCATATAAGAACCCCTATCCCTCCACTTCACCGACCACAAAGCCGTTATAATGAAGGGGGGACCGGAAGCCACGTCTAGCGACCATTTACGAATAAATAAAATTTCTTGTAATATACACACAGTGTTTGTCACGTCTTTGATGATGTACTGGACGAAAATTCACGGAAGATTCACGGTTTACCGATGAACCTCCGGAGCTTCGCCCACTCATCATCATTCACTCCGTGGATATGCTGTGATTTTTTTTTATCACCGAAAATATTAAATGGGTTGCATATGCAGATGACACTGCACTTTTTTTAGGGGCACAAATTCGGACACTCTCACAAATTGTGCGAACACTGTTCTCTGGGACATCAATAATTGGTGTGATAGAAACTATATAAGAATTATTGCTAAAAGAACACACGCGATCATGTTTCGCCCAAAGCATAAAACCCTTGCCACACGGACAATAGAAATGACATTCAGCAGTTAAGGCATTAAGTTCGTGAATGACATTTTCTTCAGCCGAGCTCCAACATGTAAATTAAATGGCACTTGACCTCACGATGTCGATAACGGCGACTTTTGAAATGCGCAATTGCAGGGTAATAATAAAATATAAACACGCATTTAACAACTCTAACCTGCTTCAGGAATGGTGACACGTTACAGTAAGCACTTATATTGAAATTACCTTGGCTTTGTTCTTGTATTTTACAATATTTCAACTGACCACAGCACCTTCGGCCATCGCATGTTGAATCCGAAGCCTAGAATCCGACATGGTGCCTGTCATGTCAAAACCATTGCAATTCCGAAGTGAACTTCTGTATGGTGCAACCGGGAAATAACATGCTTTCTCTTATAAATCATGTATCTAACGGCCAGAAGTAGAAGAGAAATACCTTCCCGCAGGGCAGAAGAGAAGAGGGAGACGAAGAAGATGTCTGGTTCCGGGTGAACGTTTACGATGGTGAATTAAAGAGGAACGTTACATTTTGGCGCAGCCGCATAGGTTAGGACAATGTGGGTGCTGTTTACAATCGCCCAGGAAGACGACGGCCATCTGCTTATCAAGACATGCCAGGAAGACGTAAACGTTGCCATCGACCTCCCAGAAAAGGTCAGCACACCGGACTTCTTAGCGTTTGTAGCTAATAAGGCTAGCATCACTCCAGAAAAAATGACCTCTAAGGGTTCCGTGAGAGTCGATCTAGGAACGGCTGAGCTCCTACAGTGGGTTCATGGACCGATTAAGCACGACGCAACAACTGTGCATAAGAGTGTCCCTCTTATATTGGAGCATGTCTTGCGCGCGCAAGAACATCTAACGCAACAGAACTAACTGCTGTTGACCATCCTGACGTCAATAGTGAACTCTCCAGTGCATGCACCACGAGATGTCGTCATACCTGACTGTTTCGACGATACAATGATGAGACCATCACTCTGGCTTCAGTTCTTTGAGTATGCGTGTTTCCAGAATAACTGGACCAGTGACAATGACCGAACCGGAAATATGCGCCGTTTTCTCGTGGGAAACGCAATGAAGTGGTACGACTTATGCATATCATGCCATGCATGTGAGCCATGGATTGAATGGAGAAATAGCTTTATCCATTCATTTGACCAGAATGATGTTGAATGTTGGAACAAAGCCGTCCTTTACAAGCACCAAGAAGGAACAATTGTCGATTACTACTTCGAAAAGCGCCGCCTATTGCAACTCGCCGATCCCGATCTTTCGCAGTCGTCCGTAGTCGCGCTAATCATTCATGGAATGACTCGGAGTTCGCACAAAATCATGCCAAGGCCACATGCAACGCTGGAAGAACTGCTGCATTCTTTAAAGAGCATGCCAGCCGACGTTATGCCACCTTGCCACATGACACATCAAGACGTCTCACCCCAGCCGTCAAATCCAACAGAAATTATTCATTTGGCAAAATCCGCTGCAGGCTTGCTCTACGCGCAAATGACACAGGGTCCTCCGTGATGTTTTAGTAGACACAGGGTCCTCCGTCAGCATCGTCAGTGCTCAACTGATTCCCCCCTGAACAAACGTTTACTGGTAAGACAGTTAATGTGCGAAGCTACGACGGAAGTTCCCGAATACTTAATACATGGTCCTTGGTTTGTGTCGAATACCAAGGAAGCAAGACTGATGTCGAGGCACTAATTGTACATGACACCACATTTCATTTTCTTCTGGTCCGGCCTGATATGAAGAGAATGAGAATAAATATATCATGGCGCGACGACGTATTGGTGGAACATTTAGTTGAAACTGTGCATAGGGAGGAAGCATCGACGAAGCTGGTAACATCAAGCGAAGAGGTTTCAATGCAATACTCAGAACTAATATGTATTGGACAATATCCACCTGCGGCCAAGGTTGCGAGAGTGCCTTTCAAGCTCAGTGACACTACTGTGGTACGTAGAAAACCATACGGCATGTGCTACGAAAAAACGAAGTTGTTGAAGCAAGGATTACAAGGCTTGCTTGATGCTGAGATTATTCCGCCTTCTACATCCTCGTTTGCATCACCGATTAGTATAGTGCCGAAAGAGGATGGTACATACAGAATGTGCACCGACTACCGGCTTGTCAACCGCCAGACCGACCTATTTTCATACCCGATGCCCAGAATTGATTAAATTATTGATGAAACGGGTGGCTGCTCATGGTTCTCCCGCATCGACCTCTGCAAGGGATACTGGCAAGTTCCACTAGAGGAGGAATCTAAGCACTTTACAGCGTTTGTCATGCCCTTCGATGTGTTTGAATACAACAGGCTGCCATTCGGGTGGAAAAATTCGGGGGCGTGGTTCCAAACAATGATGAACAATGTGCTTCAGGATTTCATCGGCACCTTCTGCAATGTCTACGTGGATGACATCATCATCTACTCAAAAACACGTGACGACCATTGCTTGCATCTATCCAAGGTGTTAAACGCATTAAGTCAAGCAAGGCTGAAGATCAATATCAAGAAGAGAGACTTTTACAAGAATGCAGTTGTCTTCTTGGGAAGAGTTTTTGATGTACGTACAAAGGGCACGAAAGAGGAATCCGTGAAACGCATATCCGAGCTGACGAAGCCATACGACGTGCATGCCATTCGTGTATTCTTGGGATTAGCTGGACATTTCAGAGCTTTTACAAAGGACTATGCCATAAAGACCAAGTGCCTGACCTTGCTAACACAAAAGGACACTCCCTTCGTGTGGACACAAGAGTGCGAAAAAACGTATCGGGAGTTTGTCAAGACAATTTCATCAAACCCGGTTTAAACAATTCCGTATTTCACCAATACATTTGAACTCAGATGCTTCGCATTACGGGACAGGTGCAGTGTTGTGCCAAAGACACGAGAACGAGCCCGCCAAAAGACAACTGAAAGTGACTGGCTACTACTCATATACGTTCACCAAGGCCGAGATCAACTATCCGACAACTGAGAAGGAAGCACTAGCTGTTCTCATGACTCTTCGATATTTCAGAACTTACCTAGCGGAAGACACTTTAAGCTATTTACGGACAACCAAGCCTTGACGTATATACACAGCCTATCGTAATCCAAAGGAAGGCTCGCTAGGTGGGCCAGCGAAATACAACAATTTACATTCGATGTTGCTCACAGGCCAGGAACCAAGCTACCGGACGCAGATGCGATGCAGAGACTGCTTGTATCTGCAAGCTCAGAGAAATTTGTCAACCAGCTTCTTGGGATGGTACAGAGGAAATGACTTTCAAGAATGATAGGATGCTGGTACCTAAGACGAGTGTCACAAAAATCTTGTAGCTTTATCATGACTCTCCAGACTCTGGCGGCCACGATGGTTTCTGGAGGACATATTGGAAGATCAAGCAAAGATTTCATTGGAACACAATGAAGCAAGATATTTCAGAATATGTCAGATCTTGCCACCGGTGCCAAATATTCAAAGCAAAATATAAGCCCCGCGGGGAGTGAAATCACTTTGACAATGCATTCGAAAAAGCCGTTCGAAATTGTGCACCTTGATTTCGCGGAGCTCAGAAAGAAAGGAGAGGGAGTGAGAAGAACAGAGGCTTTTCTTTTGGCTATCGATGAATGTACACGAATGGTGGCATGTAAGGCAGGAAAAGAAGACAGTGACAGTGTCATATCACTCCTCAAACGGGAGATGTTCAAGGACTGATATCAAAGTTATCATTGCCGACAATGGCCCCGCTTGCAGAAGCGAACGCTTGAAGGAATGGGCGGAACAGCGAAAAATACAACTACGTTTCGCAGCTCCATATCACCCTGAGGCCAATGGACCTTTCCAGAAATCGCAGCGCCACGCCTTCCCCTGGTGGATCGGCGCTGGGGCATTATGAAAGAGCGGAGCGCCGGGTGGGCAGAGCAGACGCCTTCTCGCTTTCGCCTGCTTTCTTCGCGTGCCACGAATGGTCTCAGATGGTGTAAGGTGCTGCTGTTGTGAAGAGACGGCTACTTCCGAGAGCTCCGACTTTCATGCACACAAACAAGACTGCGTTGTTCGTTCCAAATAGCCATATTCATCACTGAACATGCCGAAGGAGAAGGAAAGCGGCGGGCAAACCTGCTCTGTTCTTGGATGAGACAACAGGCGAAAGACACTGGACGTTTCGTTTCATTGCTCGGTGCTACTTCAGGACTTGAATTTTTGTGATGCTGTAGTTAAGTTTGACTTTTGTTAAGATGTTTGTGTTCTCATTCATTGTGATTACGTGGTTGGGATTTTACACTTGAAGCATCCCTACTGAAAAAATCCGCATGCCCTCATACGGAAAACATGCGGATTCCGCATATTTTCCGCATAAAATATATGGTTTGTACGGCCGTATACGGCTGCTTACGGAAATTGTAAGGAACATACGGAAGTATCATATGGTACATAAGGAATTCCGTATGGGCGTACGGATGTAGCCTTAAGGAACATGCGGATGTCATTTCTGTTATACGGATAGACTCATACGGCGATACGGAATATACGGAAAGTATGATACGGAACATGCGGAAACCGCATGGGATACGGAAAGAACAAACGGAATCCGTATGTGCTATGCGGAAAGATCCACGTGGCAATAAGTAGTATACGGAAAGCATGGTGTTCTACCTGAACCCATGACCATAGGCGAGCGCACGGGTGGGGGAGTGGGGGCGCCCCCTTTTCCCTCTTGTCAACTAAGAGGGAGGGCCTCCCTCCCTCTGTGCCCGTCAAACGCTCCCTCGGCGACCGTCGTCTTTCCCTCTCACCCACCATGGTTTTACGCTACATTCCACCGCGGCGCGCCGCCACCTACGTTGGGCTTGTCTTTCGTGGCCTGAGGCGCTCCTGCCAGTGTATCGCACGCTGCCGCGTCTAAGAAATTGCGCTTGCGACGTTTCCTTGCTGCTGCTATTCTTTATTGATATACCTGTAAGCGTTTGTAGCCATCCTGGCCGGATACCTGGAACGCCAGTGCTGAAGCGGCTGCCCTGCCCTTCGCAACCATCTAGGCGTTGGATGTCCTGTGGTTGTGCGGCAGTGAATAGGCTCCCGTCGGCTAGCTGTTGCCTACATTGCAAGTAAATGGTAACAGGTGTGTGTGTGCCTGCAGGAAAGGTTTATAATGCAGGATCTCGTAACACCTTGGGAACCCGAAGGTGCACGACGCGACCTGCCACAACTCTAGTTACATCGGAGAACCACCTATTTTTGTGTCACCATGGACTTTGCTTGCTCCACCACGTTTCCCGCTTGCTTGGCATTACAGCTTCAAAGGATTACCCGCCAGTGAGAATGCCATGCCTTCATTGCAGTTAAGGATGGCGGGTCAATGCGATTACCTCGCAACGGCAGGACCTGTGTGAGAGGTTCTGCTGTTTCTACATCCTCATAATATTGTGCTTGGTCAGTGGTGGCAGACGTGAAGAAGTGCGTGTGTGGTGGTGCGTGTCAGTACAGTGGTGTCGTGTCGTCTCGCATACAGTGCACATTGTTTGTACTTATTCTGCATACGCAGGCACGCGTGCAGAATAAAGGTTCAGTTTTATTGCCAGTGTGAATGCTAGGCCTTCGTTGTAGATAAGGGTGGCAGATTAGGGCCATTCCGTTTGCAGTGCCGCGTGAGATCTGCTGCTGTTTCTACATTCTCGTCATATCTGGCATGGTCAATGGCGGCCGGTGTGAATAAGTGCATGTGTTGTGGCGTGTGCCAGGCTGTCGTGTCGTCTGACAGTCTGCATTGTTTATGCTTACTCTGCATGTGAGAACTGCCACTGTTTCTACATTCTTGACACATGGAGCATAACCAGTGGTGGCAGACGTGAACAAGTGCGTGTGTGGTGGTGCGTGCCAGGGTGTCGTCTTGTCTGACAGTGCGCATTGTTTGTGGTTATTCTGCGTGGTGCATGCGAGGGTGTTGTTATCTGACAATGCACATCGTTTAGGCTTATTCTGCGCGTACATGTGCAGAATAAATATTATTCAGTTTACTTTGATCTCACGCTTAAGCTGTCCTCTAACAAGTTCTGACTTAATGGAAGACCTTGTCTGCATTGTATGGACTCGCTAAACCAAAATCACACAACAATTAACCCTTGTACAAGTCAGTTTTGCCTTACAGAAGATAGATTTTAGTATCCCGAAATGGACGGTACAAATTCATATGGCATCTGATGCGGAAAAGGTATACATGTAAGCCGTATCATGCGGTTTCCGCACGACCAGCCGTATCATACGGCATCCATAATACCATATTTCCATATATATGGAAGCCGTATATATGGAGGATACGGATCCGTGTAATCCATATATATGGATTATGCGGATTCGTATCATGCGGATCCGTACCATGCGGATCCGTATCATGCGGATCCGTACCATGCGGATCTGTAATACCATAATTCCGTATGTACGGATCCGTATCTTCCGTACATACGAATTTTTTCACTAGGGATGCCGTGTAACTACGCGAATTTATTAAGGCGAAAGCCTTAGATGCCTCATTAAAAACTCACAGGGTCCTCTATGCATTCAGCTAAGATGACTCGAATGCTAAAGCCATCTTATGTTTCTTCTCAGTCGATGTACTGATCCTACCCCGCCAGTCCATGAGTGTCAGCAGGATTTTCTTGGGTGGAAACCCGTCTGGCATCGCGGCTGGGGGAGGGGGCGAGCACTAGTGTAGCTTGGGTGTGGGCAAGTGCTGGTGTGGCTTGAGGGGGGGCCGGTGCCCCTTCTGCACCCCCCCCTGCCGACGCCCATGCCCGCCTCCATTCCCACCACCCTTCGTTAGGTGCTTACTACCTAACGAGGTTTTGCACTGCCTCCAAGATCGGAGGCACCTCATCTGATTTTGCATGGCCTCCGTGATCAGAAAATCTTTGACCAAGCTTGGATGTCATGCGATGACGTTGTAGCGCTATCATCATCGCCCTACATCATCGTCATCATTTTACTAGCCAGCGGACGGAGAAGGCACCGGAGCGCTGTGGTTATAGACAAGTGGCTCCCACGATGACCTGGTGTGACTGTTCGAGAGCGCACCAGGCGGCACGATCGGACGCGGCTGACAAAGGTGCCCGTAGATGTGTCGGTTTCGTCGCTAACGTCGGCAGCGGGTCGGTGGTGCTGGTGTGGACTGCGGCGTCGACGCCACACCAACCTCGGCGTTGTAGGGTGTTCGGTGCGCTGGAGCACGGCCGGACTGGAGAGGCGCGCGCGCTTTCCTTCTTACGGCCTTCTCATTGCGGCTGTTTTCTCCTCACGCCGCGCACCCATGGTGTCGCTGCGACCCTACTGCTGCCGCCGCCGCCGTCGTCGCGAACTGAAGGCCAGCGTGCGCTCGCTCCCCTCTCGGCCGTGCATGCTCGCATTATTTGTAACTGCCCTGCACTGATAAAAACTTTCTGACACTTATTCCTTTACAACCACCGCGCAGTTTTGTCTTGCCTGGTAATGGGTCTGAGTCGGAAAATAAATTTCCGCGCAACGTGCAGTGTTTGCACAGAACGGAACGCCAGGCTTGGATTTGCGTCATAGCTCTGAAGCCGAAGTGCTGGCATTTTTTGTTTGAGCATCACTGGCATTAGGGGTGGTGCTGCAGGCTCGGTAAAAACAAGTATTTGTTGACGATGAAAATAAAAACAAACTGAGAATTTCCTTCACTAATGCCGCATTATTTGAAAGCTGTCATGTCGAACACATCACTTCTTGCTGAAATAACTCCCACCTGGGACACAAATTCGAAGCCTAAAGTGTTTCCTGGATGGCTTGTGCGCATAAATGATTGACTTCTCGTTCTTGTCGGTTATCTTCTGGGTGTAGTTGATCAGAAGTATTCTGACAAACTTCTCGGAAATCAAGCCGGCAGGCCTTATCGCGTGGCTGTTGTCGACGCCTTCGGGACAACGAAGCAACGTGATCGTATCCCTTACGCGAAATAAAGCGCCACACCACACACTCTCTGATTATCTCCTCTGGGTAGCACGGTCGCTTCTGCCCATAACTGTCTAGTTGATCAAGGGGAAAGATTGCCTTCTTTTCACCCTTTGCAGAATCAGCAACAACTTCTTTGACAGAAGCATGCCTCTTATTCTCCCGATAGAAAGCGTTTGCTTTCCTTTCAGCGTCATGCTGCTGTTGGAGTTTGCTACACTTCGAACGGTGGTACGCAGCTTGTTTACGAAGCCTGCCGATAAGCGAAACATACGCACTTACTCGCTGGGCGTCTTTGTTTGCCGTTTGAGTGCAGACACTATGTTTCTTGTCAGCGAAGTCGTCCTGCGATTCAGGAAGGTCCTACTTGACTGCGACTTACAGTGCAGTACGCAACAGTATACCATGGTCTCGCTGGCCGGCCCACAGCAACCGATTCACTGGTTCGCATTGCAAGACATCCCTTAGAATGCAAAAGCTATGAGTCGAATGCACTCAAATCACGACGTATCTGGCCAGCAGCATCCACTCTGTCGAACGATGCAACACACGGCATAAAAAGAGAATATCAGGATGGCAGTAGCAAGAAGCCGGGGCGTAGCCAGACATTCTTTTCGGGGGGGGGGGGGGGGGGGGCACCTCCTTGATTTCGGGGGTGGCACCTCCTTGAAATGGTTTTTTTTTCGCTCCGTGGCGAAAAAAATCTCAAGGAAGGGGGGGGGGGGGGGGGGGGCACGTGCCCGGTGTGCCACCCCCTGGCTACGCCACTGGCAAGAAGCTCCCAGAACTACAACAGCCACGGCCGGACTGAAAAGGCGCGCGAGCGTTCCGCGCACCTTTCCTGACCGGCCGTGCTACAGCTAGCTACAGCCTACAGCAGGGTCGCTGCGCCCTCACGCGGAGAGCAGTGACGTTACCCGCGGAGACGCGCTCCCATTGCGCCCGAAGCGATAGCGAAGGCCGTAAGAAGGAAAACGCGCGCGCCTCTCCAGTCCGGCCGTGGCTGGAGATGGTACACAAGTCCACGGATGTAGCGACGTCGGTCTTGAACAACCGCACCACGTGCACAGCGCGTATTGAGGTGCAAGGCAAGTGGGTGGCCAGTGCCTCGGGTAGACGTAGACGCTGGAGTCGTATCAGAGACCCTGCCTGCACCGCGTGGAAGCGTAAGAGATCGGGTGAAAAAATGCCGTCTTGATTGACGCCGAGTGCGGTGGTTTTGTCGACGTAGAGCCACGTGCGATAGAGATGGGGTCCAATTGGGCGTCGTTGCTGTTGTGACGAGCGCGTTTGCATTGTGGACACCCGTTTGGTGGCTGCCGGCCTGCGTCAACGGTTCCGGAGGATGGAAACGCTGCAGGCGTGCACTATAGAGGAGGGTTGGTCGGCGCACCTGTGCTTGTGGAAGGACTCGGTAGTCGGCGCACGAGGGCTGGTGTATAGATCAGCATGGTCACTGGCTGGCTCTGTGGTAGGTGGGGCATGAGTAGTCTGCTCTGCCATAGCAGGGCCAGGCACGTTGTCCTCAGGCGCGTCAGTCATAGTTGCCGCGTCGTTGAAGTTCGGCCGTAGTTGGTGGGGGCTGGAACTTCGGCTGCGGGAGACTGCGAGGGTGAGGCTGGTCGCTGCTGGCAAATGACGCAGAGCGATGCGGTCGACGGAAGCTCGCGTCCGTTAGTAATTGTCGACGGCGACGCCTCCGCAATTGGTGGGCGAACAGCGGGTGGGAGATCGTCCGCGGCCGTGTCAGACTCCAGGGCGTGCGGCAAGGTAGCCGTACTGCAGTCTGACGTCTTCAAGGCATCACGAGCCGTCGAGGTTGGGGAAGACGGGCAAGTGGCAGGCATGCGGGACGGACCCTCGTACCTTCGGTGACCCTCGGGGAGGTCCTCGGGAAGGTCGGTCAACGCAGGGGCGTCTTCTACCTTGTCGTCGTTGGGCGCAGGAATGGGTGCTCCTGTGTCCGGACCCGAGGTAGGAGTCGTAGCCGGGGAAGAAAAGACGTAGTATAGGGAGAGCTGCGGGCTGGCTTGTAGAGCTCGAGTCGACGGAGGGGAAACCCGGAACTCGCGGCTCATCGGAAGCGGGCGGTAGATTTCCCCGTAGGAGGCCAGCACCGCAGTGCAGGGGTCGTCGTATGGCTGCTGGCTGGATGTCGACGCGGCCGCGAGATGGCGGAGCTCAACCGGGAGGGCGTGTAGCAGGACGGCGTGCATCTCCGGTTGTGCGGTGACGCCATCCACCATGAGAATGGCATCCAGCTGCTTAAACCACACTCGGGGGGAGACCGGGTTGAACGGCGGCACTTGCGGGTAGGGACGTCGAAAGGCGTGTTGTCCGGGTCACCACTGTAGCGATGGACAGAGACGAGAGACGTCGTCGTGAAGGCGGCCAACGTGGCCGTGCCGCTGTCTCGCCACTTTATTGAGCGAAGGCCAAACGGAGCGGTGGCAACTGCCGTCGTCCAGTTCCGCCAGGCGCGTAACCCGTTCTAACTCTCTCGCGGCTCGAGCTCAGCATGAGCTGCACGAGAGGCGCGGCGCGGTGGCTAGTAAAATGATGACGATGATGTAGGGCGATGATGATAGCGCTACAACGTGATCATGTCAAGTCACGGGACGTCTTAATGACGTCTCATTTTTTGGCGATCTTTGACGTCATATATGGTATCGTCATCACGTGATGACGAATTTGCGCATCACTCGACGCCGCCGACGCAGGACGCCAATGGTGAAATTTCACCTTCAATGAGGCATCTAAGGTTTTCGCCTAAAAACACACAAAGTGACCATCGGTGGCTTTGGTGTCTCGCGGCAGCGGCGTCAACAGGAGTGATGCAAAAATCGTCACGTGATAGCGTCACGATATGACATCGTCGTGACACAGAACACCAGAATGTTTGAGGTCATCATCACGTCGCATGATGACGCCATCACGCGATATCGTCGCTTTGAACTGCCTCCGTGATCGGTGGGCCGATCATGGCGACCGAGCAAAACCAGGTGAGGTGCTGAAAGTATGGAATGCCTCCGGTCATAGAACCAGTGCAAAACCACGTTACGTGCAGAAAGCTTTTGGAGGGGGCCGGGAAGGTCCAATACATCGACTGAAGAAAAAGAAGGCGGCTTTCGCCTTTAAGTCGTCTTGCGCGAATGCATAAGAAACCCTCCGAGTTTGTAATGGTACTCTTACGTAGTGTTTATTTTGTTATTTACTGCTTGGTTATGTTCAAACGAATCTGCTTGTTATTCACAATAAACCTAGAGGCCTCACCTATATTGGCTTCGCGCATCTCTCTCTCTTTTTTTTGTTTCCTGTGTGAAGACAAAGAATGCTAGTTGTTTCGTTATTATCGATACAAAATCAACAATCGAAGCCAGCTTCTTTCACATTACCAGCTGATGTAAGCTGACCATTACTTTTAAAACCACGGTCTCACCATTAACAGGCTTGCACAGCAGTACTCCGTGAACTTTTTCTGACTTAACCATTCTGTACAGATACGGAGTGCTTATTAACACCACGGGAATGCTCATGCTGCAGAATTTTCCGTTCTGAATACGCCTGTGGCAAGTCCTTCAGATTTTTTGTTCATGGCTCTTTTGGCAGAGGTGACAGGAACGGCTGTATGTTTTCGGCAGCTTGGAGGGGAATCTGCATCCAAACGACAAATCACTAAATTAGCATAATCCTAAACTGTAATGAAACAAGGGAATCTCAAAGAGTAAATTGTAATATTGTGTAAATTATGCACACGAAGGCTCATTCTGTTATATATTCCTTCCTATTGCTAACTCGGGAGTCACGCCATTTTGCGCAATCAGGTCCAAAATTCTTGAGTTAATTTCCAAGTCATGGTCAAGGAAACAGGCGCGACACAGAGACAGCATGTTTTACGTTGTTTGAAAACAAATGCGGAGAAGTCCAATGTGCAGAACATTCTCGCTTCATGTAGCGCGACGCTGTGCCTTGATTACGCGATCTCCGCAACCGACAGCGCTCACTTGATGTCCGATCTATGAGCGTGTTAGTAGCTGGTTGTTACTACTCTCACCGTCCCAAGTGCAAAGTTTCTAACACGCAGCATTTGAAACAGGCAATTAGTATCCCAATCTACACAGCGTAGTTGGGCTCGAACCCATGTATGAGGGTGCGATGTTGACATCGATTATCATGCGAAAAGTGCCACGGTCCTGCGTATCGTGCGGAAGCGTATCACAAGTCTCGGGATATCCTTCCGAGCGACGAGCGATAGTGCCCATCACAAAGTACTAATAATGAAGCTGTACGGTCATGCCGATAATAAAACAAACGAAGAAAGCTTCCGCTACTTGTAAATGCGATCATCGAAGCGCAGGGGACTCGCCGCGAAAGCAGTATAATGTTTCCAATTCAATGGGCCTTTTCGCGGGTACGTGAGCATTTGCGCGGGTCATTAATAAGTTAAGGATAATTACTGTTTGCTGGCTATTATCCATGTTGCTCTGGATTATGCCTCTTCTGTGAGTGCAGATTAAAGCAGGGTTATCACGCGCGATATTCCTGCAACGACGCGCTAGTACGCACGCACTCTGGAAAGGAGGTGAGCCAGCGCTTCCGCAAGCAGACGACACTCCGCAGGCGCTCCGGCTTACCACAACGCTTTGCGGCCGCCGTAGGTGGCGCGCGGGAATTTCTGGAAAGGTTCATTGTATGGCTGAAAGAGCCATAAGAGACATCAAGCAATTCATCTCGCTTTATCCAGGCTTTCAGGGGGTTGGAAATGTGCTCTTGAAGCTGCTGTTCGTCACCACAATCATTCTCATACAGCTGCTTTGGGATGTAGTCCGTACTACGCTTACCATGGGAAGTCAGACTGACTTCCAGCTGATTATCTTCTTGGTCTCACAGATCTCTTAGTACTTCACGAACGCAAGAAATCCGCTGAAGAAAATGAGAAGTACAAGGTAGCCATGAAGAGGAACTACGACCGTGTTCACTCCACAAGGACACCTAACATAAACGTGGGAGATTTCGTCCTGGTCTGAAGGGGATTGCAAGGCTCAAAAGCTCCTTTCACCGGACCGCATGTGGTAGTGAAGACAGCCCACCAACAGGGAGTTCTGAGGTCCATTTGGTACAGCGCAAACCACAACACCACAGAGATGGCATCTGTCGAGAACGTGGTGCCTTATCAACCCAGGAGGCTTGACGATAAAGGGGGGGGGCCTGTGTAACGGCCAGAGGAAGAAGAGAAATACCTTCCCGCAGGGCAGAAGAGAAGAGAGAGACGAAGAAGTCTGGTTCCGGGTGAACGTTACGATGGTGAATTAAAGAGGAACGTTACAATGTATCAAATATTTTTGACACAATACATGTTATTTCAAATATCTTATGTGCACTGCACTGAGCATGCTTTGGCGTCAGAGTACACATTTCTTAGTCGAATGAGTTCTATTGAAGCCATTAGGTGATGAGTGATATTATCACGTTGTCGTGACGTCGACGAAGGCAGTAGTCGGTACACTCTAAGAAAAAGGGAGTCAAAAGCGGATCAAAAGACCGTGATTCCCTTCGGGTCGTCACTTGACCCCTTTTGGAAGGTAGAGGCAGAGAAAGAGAGTTAGTATTTTTAAGGGAGTCAGAACACTCTCGCGAAGCGTCTTTCGATTGGCTGCCGGGATGAAGGCGCGGCCATACACATCGCGCGTTTGCCGTTAGGCCAGTTCGGCGTCGGTGTGGCGGGCCCGCGAGCCCCGACGCCAAACTGTCGCCGCTGGCGCGGCGCCTCCGCCACCTCCGCTGCCTGCTCTCACCCTCTCCTCCGTCTTTTGGAATGCGCTGCGTTGGTTGTGCTGGTCGTGTCAGGGGTCGGTTTCTTTGTATACCTCCCATAGGGACATAGAATTCAAACGCTCCGCCGCGGTAGCACCGAGAGCGCCAAAAAACCCGTAGAGTTACGCCCCTTGCGAGTGGCGGCTCGCTAATGGCGATGATTACCTAGCGGTTACGTAGTGACTACGCTGTTGGCGTCGTCAGGGCAACAGTAACAACAGCCGCTCGCTTCTCGCCTTCTCTCCCTCCCACTCCGCGCGCCTTTTTTTTCTTTTTGGGGGGTGAGAGAAGGGTTGCTTTTTCTCCTCTCACGCCGCGCGCCGCTTTTTCTTTTTTTTTTGCCGCTCGCTTTTTCTCCTCTCATGCCGCGCACCGTTTTTTTTTTTTATGCCGTGTGCGTGGCGCGCCTTTTTTTTTTTCTTGCGTGCGCTGTGCTTTATCGCGGTGCGCAGTGCGTTTGAATGCACGCAGCCAGTAGGTGCCAGAGCATAAAGGACGAATTCCACCCACAACGTATCTTGACCTCGTTTTATTGGTCCGTTTCCGAAACAAAAGATTTGTACACAATGAACACGATCAATTTCAGAACAGAAGGGAAGAATGCACAATGTGTCCATGACTAAACAGCACAAAATCTCATTGCAAAGTTCAGAATTTAGAAATTAAAAAAAAATCAAACACATTGAAATGTGAAGGCCCTTTGGCGATTACACATATAAAGAACATGACTTTCCTTAGGTGAAATACTGACCTAAGCGCAGAGGAGCCTTTGATGAGACTCGGTCGCGAAGTTTAAAGAAATTTTAATGCATGGCAAAAACAATAAAGAATCGCAAGACATCTAAATATAAAATAATAATGCAATGATCTACTTATTAACCATTGTACTGATACGAAACACACAACAACCACTCATATATTTGCTTAGATGTTGCTAAAATATATATGGAATGCAGGACTTCACTGCTGATAAACCAAATGAAAAAAAAATGCAGATTTGGCGGAGTAAGTAGTACATTTCACTAAAAAGAGCAAGACACATTATTAGGAAATTGACCACTGCTTAAGAGTTAGCTGGTGGCAACGGGATGAATGGCGATTGTCAGTTTATGCAGCAGCACATAACGTTCGAAGAAAAGCGTATCACTCAACGGTCAGGTGAAATAAGACTGCTACACAGCTATTCTTATACCGGGAATACAATGTCTAGCCGAAGATAACGTCATTGAATGGAGGATGTCATGCCGGGTACACTGAGCACTTCATTGTGATAAACACAAACAGTAAAACTCTACATATAGGACACTCAAGGCTCACAAAAAAAAAATAAAAAAAAACTCTCTCATGCCTACACATGAATTCTTAGAGCAGTTTTTGCATAGGTAATTACAGAGATAACACATAAACACGAAGAGCACTTCTTTAGCTGTATGTATACTGACATAGAATATTCACGCACCGAAAAAAAAACACCGGGGGCAGAATAGAAAGCTGGTCCAACTTGAGTTGCGGATGGACACTTCGCAGAGAGAAGATTTCACAGCTGTTAACCCCTCCTTGGGCGAACGCATCAGTTGTTGCCTTCTCCAATACTCGGACAACGTTCGCGTCCTGGAAAAAAAAGCGATTGAAAACTATGAATTCCAACGCTACAAATTACGCAGACGCATAACGGAGTGTCGTTTCCTCGACTCGGCTGAGTGCAAGCTGCGAACCATCGAGTCGCAGGAAACGCGTATTTAAACTATGCGGAATGATAAACTGGCAAATAAAAGCAAAACGCACTTCCTTGCCCGCAGTCATGTCAGAGACGCAAAAGTTAAACTATGAATGCTTTAATTTCATTGCTTCTAGGAACAGCGATATTAACCGTAACCTCGTGCTCTCCACGATTCCGCTATATTGAAAAACAATAACTGTTGTCGAACTGCAATGGAGCTATGCATGTGTGGCTGCGAACGCAAACCGCATACTCACCTTTAGTTTTTCGGAGCATGGAAGAATTTTGCGAACTCGGATGGTCTTGAAGTATCCGTGCGCCATTGCACGATGTACGAATTCTGCATGCCGTTAACCATCACGTCGCAAGAGCGCACACGCAGACACCGCAATAACTACACACGCCGGCCAAGTAACGGAACATAACGAAACTTTGCGTAACGGCCGGCGGCTTCGACGGGCTCCGACGGTGGCGGCGAAGCACGGCTGCGCGCGGCGCGCGCCGGCGCAGGGAGCACGGCTATGCCGGCACGGCGCAAGCGCTGCCATTGGCTGCTTTAATTTTGCCTCGCCATCGACTCTAGCGCCAATTTCGCCTTCAGTTATCGCTCCTCTGGCTGGCGGCAAAATTTCGAGATGGTGGTTGTGACGTAGGCTGTGACCAGTGGCGTAGCCAGGAATTTTGTTCAGGGGGGGGCTCGCATGCCAGCACTCTCTCTCTCTCTCTGTATATATATATATATATATATATATATATATATATATATATGCGTATTTTCTTCTCCAGCATTTTAAATGTTGTCTTAGTTGCATGATGGCGCTGTTACAGCACAAAGACTGTTAAAAACTGTGCTCTAATGAAATGCATAGTTTTAGTTTTCCTTTACACTTCTCATCATTCACAGCGCCTGTCCTGTGAAACGTGCCCGCTTGCAATTGCGGAGGAAACAATTAAAAGTCTTTTACATAGGGCTGCACAAGTGAACTAACTAAAGTCTATGCAACTCTGGAAACGCAGTACTTTCTTTGGGACCCATTCGCACAAGAGAACGTTGTTTAAAGGGACCGACGACTGCCCAAACATGAACTGAGATGACTGCACTGATGGAAAGATTGTGCGGCACACTGACTCAAACCAACCCTGTTTTTTTCGTGAGAGGCGGATTTGCATTTTCATTTCTTCATCGAAAGACGCGAAAAATGACCTTTGGCGCCTCTGGTGGCAAATACATGAACGAATCGATGTACCCTGTCACGTGACCGTTGATTGCTGCAGACCAGTTGAAGATCTTTTTGTTGGTACTGAAATATTGTTCGTTTCTTTATATCAAAAGATATTACTCCAGAAAAATGTACACATAGGCCTGCATTAGTAGTATACATTAAAGCGGCGCTGCCTGGGCGTGACGTAATGATACCATGCTCGTAAGCGCGTCTTGAACAACTTTTCAGCGTGTTCATGAAACCACGCACGCAGATTGCAGGTCGCTAAGATTTTTGAGCGACATAATTTTTCTACCTACACTTCGTCTCAGAAATGACGCGCACTGCTACTCGGAGCGGCCGTGCATATGCTTAGTGACGTTTTCGGTGACTTGGCTTGGCTCGTGCATCGAGAGAGTTACGGCGCCGGGACAAACCACCCATGACACAGGCGCAGGCAACCTTTGGGCGCAGGCCACACAACGTGGTTAACGCGGTATAAATACAGGGAAGGCGTATAATGCCACATCATCTCATTGTAGCAGCTTGTTGTTTTCAAAAATAGTTGAAAAGCTCAAAATAAAGGTGGTTAAGCGCAGTTACAGGAACTCCTGCGAAAGCAGAGCGACGACAGCTGTCACACATCGCGAGAAGGGCTGGCGGCATCACTATCAATTCTCAGAGTTGCTGGAGGAAAGGTACATGTGTGTTTAGAGCCTTTCAGATCGAAAAATACTGCTTGTAAAATAACTACGCGCTTTTGGGATTAACTACTGCAGCTACAAACACTACGAAGGGTGAGGTTTCTGTCGCGCCGTAAAAAAATGGGTCGAAAAAAATGAGTTGTCGGTCCCTTTAAGTGGAATTCTAGTGCTACCGAAACTTTACTTTTCGCGCTTAATTCTACTCACATGACATTGCTGCATCACACGTTTCCTGAGAAGAAGGCCCTCATAATTTTCCTCTCCAGCTGTTCACATTGAACAATAGTTCCACCAGGATCTATTACGTACCGCAATCGTCATGTATTTTTGCATGATTACTGGAAATAAATCTTACTACGACTTTGGAATATGAAATCTTCATGTGGGAAAGTTCGTATACTTACGTTACAATCACTAGATCATTTAAGTTGAGTCATGTGAAGAAGCCATTTAGAAAACACAAATTTATTACTGAAGATATAAATTATAATACAAAATGATGCACTTAATTTACACTTGGCTATATTTTGCTATGCGTTTGCATGCTCCTGTTTTTCCGCTCGTGTCTGGAGATAATCGAGCGAGCATAATTCACTACAAACGTCACAATTAGTTTCGAAAAGCTAATTGATGAAAATCTGTTGAAAACGGTGATCGAATCAATTTTTCATGCTGTGTGCGCATGTTTTTTTACCAGCTATACTTCGCACTGTTACTATAAGCTAGCCCACGGGATCTGCCACCTCACTATTGAAGAAAACAATAACGAAGATCAGCGTTACGTCTAGCAAACCTACATAAATATATAAGCTTTGCCATAGACGCAGTGATCAAGTTTACCTTCCGGTAGTGCATTGTAACGAAATACTACGTAAGTTTGTCTACCCACCAGACAGTTTTGTCCAGCTTTCCACCAGACGTCCCACTAAAAATATACTGCTACGCTTTCTTAGAAAGTGCAACTAATAGCATTTATCTGCATGAAAACTAAGCAAGCGTTCACCCTGATTGCGAACCTTAATAGTGCATGGTGCATATATTGCTGAGATGAACTGCCGGCGAGCGAAATTATGACCTGTGACTAGAACTAGAAGTGAAATGTAAAATTTCCTTTGGAATATAGGATGCTACCTGATGCTACCTAGAGGACGAGATGTTTTGCGAATGAGCCCCTATCAGACTGCTTCGTTTCGAGAGTTGTATAGACATCCATTCACGTGCTTTATGAGATATCAACTTTTTACGCAAGGCCTTTCAACACCACTTATCCCAAAACCTTACGCTACTAAGTCACGAGACAACGTAGCTCACATAAAAGCTGCAGTTCTGTGGAATACTCATTAAATATAGATTTTTAATTACCTCGTGATACTCGCATTTATAAAAGACAAGAAAATACAAAGCAAACAAAATTTTCAAAGCGCAAGTCACCGAGATGGTAAAGTAGTTACGGCGTTCAACTGCTGGCACGAATGATGTGGGTTCCATCCCGGCTGCGGCGGTGGAATTTTTGTGGAGACGAAATGCTTGTAAGTGCGCAAGCCTCCTTGATTTAAGTGCTTGTTAAGGAACACATGCGCTACAAATTTTCGTAGTCCTCTACTACGAAGTGCCTGATAACCATTCCGTGGTTCTGGGCGCGTCAAACTTCACAAATTATTATTATTATTAGTAGCATTTCAAAAAGCCGGGCTAACTGAGCTCGAAATAACAGCGCGGTAGAAATGGAACTGTTCTAGCCAGATTATATATATGTGGCGCTTTTCTTCTAAAAATGCCAAGTCCGCTTTAACTGAAACTGAAAAAAGCGCAGTTTTTTGCTAAGGACAATATGGTCGGGCCAGCTCCAACAGTTTTTTTCGCCAGTGCGCTCATGTCATCAAAATACCTCAAATTTATATTGCGGCTAAAATCTATGTAGCCTAATATCGTCAGTATTCCAGAGTAAAATTTGTGTTTGGCTTTTAGAGATTTTAACATTTCGTTTGGGCTTGATGTAGCTCGTAAAAGAATTCTAAATCGCAGCAAATGAACGATAGAGCAATATTGTGCGACAACATTCACACCATGATTGTGCTTCCGTTGGTGCCGCCTTTTGTTGCATTGGCGTAACGACGATAACTAGACTTGTAGAGCGAGTGGTCCTACCAGGGGAAATGCGTACCATTCTGGACTGTCGGCAGCGTTTTGTCGTTCTTGGAATCTGAAAGGCCTTCCGAAAAATTCTTGGTTGTTTCTTTGTTTGTTTGTTCGTTCGTTTATTTGTTTGGCCTGAAAACTGTTTCAGCTCTTCTTCATCTTCTTCTTCGCTCATTTGATTTCACGCCGTGTCGGATCACTTGTTCTTCAAGGAATAAAGTGGTGTCCAATATATTCATTTCAGTTGTCTTCTATTTCAAATATACCGTCTCGGAGTGAAAGAAGGCTATGATATTCGGCGCAAAGATTGTCCAATGAAAGCAATATAGGAAAGCTACTAGGGCCCAAATGAAACAGATTGGACCCGGTCACGTTGATTGTTTTGGTCGTGTTTGTTGAAGCTGATTTAATGCATCTGACTCAGTTTGATCCATGCAGATAAAGGATTTTGCTGAATCTTTTAAATGCAAAACTGCCTTTTTGAGTTCACGTTACGATGAGGAATTGTCCCATTTTGATTACGATTCGTTTAAAAAAGAAATGTATTTTGGCACTTTTTTTGCTCCCGTGCAAGTGAGCCCTTTTCTGATTTGGTTCTTCAAGAAAAAAAAAACGCCACATGTATAGCACAAGACAGACATCGTGCTTTGGCCGAAAGAGGACTGTTCGAAGCACTTTGAAATGACTCATGCAGGAAAGGATTTCTTTATTCTTTCAAAAAGCAACGTTTGGTGGCATCTTAATTCAAACAATCTGCCCCCCCCCCCCCCCCCCCCGCCCCCCGGAAACCACCATCTTCACTGTCCTCCCAGCCTTTGTGGGACTAAATTTCGTTACTGCGGCCCGCTGGTTGAGGCTTGTTGGAGGCCCCTTCTATATCTTAATCCAGAGCGTCCTGCGTGTCAACAACAGTTACTCCTTCGTGGTGACACGGCTAAAATGGCAATACCAGGCACTACGCCTTCTTTTGCGGAACATTTCTTACGGTATCATGCGTTGCACAGCCAGATACAGGACCGCCAGGGGTCCTCAATGTGCACACCAAAGTGTCACTCCGACTGCGAAAAGCAACTCTAGAAAAAAATCCAGGATGATTTCCGGCGCAGCTACCTCTTTTGGTCGGTGGTACGTCACAATACGAAAAAAATTTCGGGGGGGGGGGGGGGGGCTGAAGCCCCATAAGCCCCCCCCCCCCCTGGCTACGCCCCTGGCTGTGACGTATTTACTTGGGACGCCGGAGTGGCCGGCTTTCCGACCGTTGGTCGTGTGTCTTGTAGTTTTCAGTTCGAGCGTTCGAGCGAACGTGCGTATCTTGGGTGGCTGCACGCCAGGCTCCGTGCTCGAAGTGACGCTTGGAGTGAGGAATATTTTTCCGAGCAGCGGACACGGACAACGTGCGCCTGTTAACGGTGAGTGTACTGCTTTCGTATGTACGAATTACACAGCTTTAGCTGGGCGTCTGCAGCAGCTATGCGGAAGTAGGCTGGCAGCCATTTCCAACGGTAGCCTGCGTCCGCGGGGCTGTTGCAGATGCCCAATTAAAACTGTTACTTAACGAGCTGAGACCGCTATGCGCGTTGTTGTGCAAGTGACTGCAATCCCGTATCAAGGGCCATTATTTTCTGATCGCACATTCTGTCTGCACTGATGAAGATGCTCGATATCATTTTGAGGTGCGCTTTAGTCTACGTCATAATAACATTTCCATCGATACTCGATTGTGCAGCGGCTTCCGCGCGTGTAAACATGAAAAAATCCTCTGTGTACAGGACACATATACGCACTGTATATAATGGCTTTTGTTGTTGGCGTAAAGACGGTAGTTTTGAGGTGCAGACATAGTATGATGCTTTCAGCACGTACGCGGTAGTCGCTTAAATGTTTAGGACTCAGAAGGACGTGTTGTTGGGCGAGTTGGTGCTTGCTGAGTGACATAATGCAGCGCTAAAAAAACACACACACCACAAAGTAAGAAACACAAACCGCGCCTGTCCCGTCGGTTTGTGTTTCTTACTTTGTGGTGTGTGTGTTTTTTTAGCCCTGCATTATGTCACTTGTTTAGGACTCGCCTCGCCGATAACGGGAAAAGCTCTAGACTTTCAACGGCGCGCGTTGTTGCGGCCGCCGCCGTGCGGACTTTTCCCTCGTTTCTGTTTGCTCTTTTCGTGCTTTGCCTACATCTGCGATGGACGTTCGGAGTTATAACAAAATGGAGTGAGTATACGTTACTGTGGGAGCTATGTGCGTTAATTCTAGCATACGCCATGTCTGAGCTACTTTATGAAAGTTGTTTTACACGATAACGGCAAAAAACACGGTTCCTAACCATGCCTCTTTGCATTTGTTGTTTTGTTGTGAGCCTTCATTATGTCTGTGTAAATCACTTATTGTGTAGGTATTGCAAACTCTTACTATGATTCCGTTTTCTCATTACGATATCACGTTCTTTTTTTCAGGTACCATTTTTCATGGCTGCTCACGCTGAACAGGAGCGACAACATAGCAAGTCACAAGTCTGATTCCTCCAGCCTTCACGACTTTTCGATTCTTAATCATAAGGAATAAATGTGGAAAGATGATACCGATATCTGCTGTTTATTTTGCACGACATGACACTATGCACATCACAGTCACACATTTTGGTTGGTTATACTCATACAAGCATGTAAACGAGGAATACCTCAACTGCTTCAACTTTGCTGGAAATGGTGTGTTGTTTTGAGTTTTATTAAAATAATGCTAAAATTGAAGTATCCTTTTTTTTCCAGTCGCTGGGCGCAACGGTAAGTATTAATGGAGTTGCTTAAAATGAATACTTCACTATTTCCTGCAGTAGTCGCGCAAAAGTAGAGCATGGGTCAATTTAGTTGCTTAAAATAGCCGTAGAGTCGCTTGACGCTTCGGTGGGTGTCAAGTGACCCGCGTAGGAGCGTCACCGGCAAGGGTCGTCTGACTCCCTCAGAAGTGGTAGTGTGATCCTTCGCATAAGAGTCCTCCCACTCTTCTTAAGAGGGTCCGGGGACTCTCCTGAGCGCGCCCACTCTGACCCACCAAGAGAGTCACCGTGACTCTCCAAAGAGAGTCGTATACGTGGCAAGTCAGAACTCTCCGAAAAGAGTCAGGTATACTCTTTTTTTTCTTAGAGTGTATGTCCAAGATTAAACTGTTTATTTGGCCGAATTTGTGGCCGGTAAGCGGAAAGTCAGATTACAGCAATACCCACTGGCACTGATGGCGGCGAAGAGAGCGTCGTCCGTCGATCAACTGATCATCGTTGGAGCGTGCCGGCTTTCATACATCACGCGTCGAACATTCTAGCCTTATCACTGGTCGTCGCGCAAGCTCTGGAATAATCTTGAGTGTTCGCGTGCTGTGCGCAATGTTAAGAAAACGATCTACTGCAAACGTGAAGCTTCTCGAACACTGAGGCGCGACCTGCGCCGAGCATTGCTCACAGTCTTTGTGGGTTTAAACAGAGCACATCAAAATAACACGCGTGGCAATGCCCCCCCTCTGAAAAAGCATCGTCCCGATGCTTTAAAACAGAACATAGAACAAAAAACATGGTTGATCCCTGCGTCATAGCAATCGGTATAGCACGAAAGTGAAACGTGTTCTTACAAAAGTAGTCGAATGTGTACTGTACATTGATATAAGAGAGCTTGCACAATCTGTATTGGTGTTTTGATAGTTATAGCACCATTTAACGTGGATGCATCCACGTTGACGCTTGATAGTACATCTGTATCCCGACGACTAACCTCCATGATTAATGATTAAACAAACCGTTGTGTTCATAGATGCTTGTGGTAGCTGTACGGTGAGAGCGGAGTCATTGAAAGCGATGTGACAGCCAGAAGAGCATCACTGATTGGGCGCCGAACTTGGGCTAAGGTCGCCTACTCGCGGCATGTTAGAGTTATTGAACAACGCTGCCCGACTAGAGCGAAACGCAACGCGCGTCGTGTCTTCCCTGTTGGCCGGCTGCAATTTTTCGCCGGGCGAGCTAGGAACATGGCTAGGGACACGGAGTTGCGGCCACGCGACGCACTCACGCGTCGCACAGCTATTTTTCGGATGCTATGAGTGTGGATGCGAGCGGTGAGGTCGCCACCTGGCAGTGTGTGAATGCGTCCGCAAAATTGCACGTTTCCTATTCGAAAACACGCCGAATGGGACGGACGCGTAGAAACAGCGCTTTGAAGGAACTAATCGTGCATTTCACGGTCATAATGTATTACTTCTCTTTAGCAAAAACATTGTTAGAGGACAGTGGTAGATATAAAAAGCTTGTTTTTAAAGCCTACAAAGTATGTGACCGTGGCGCAGTGGATAGCGTACCCGGCATCTCTTGTCGCGGACCTAAAGGTCGTAGGTTCGACTCCCGGTAACGGAACGTTTTTTTCTTTGTCTCCTGATCATGTGTATTTTGTCGACGTCATTTCCGTGATGGAAATACGTCACTCAAATCTTGGTGGACCCCGGCATAAAACACTTTAGTGTTAAAATGCATGTAACAATAAATAAGAACAATAAAGCAAGTAAAAACTTGAGTCCGCAGGTCCCTTAACGCGCATGGAACAGTTAAAGGCGCACCACATGCCCGACCTTGGAACGTGCCCGGCGTCGCTGAGAGTTCGAGATGCCATCCGGGACAACCTCGCAGTCGAGTGCGCCGAGACGTCGAAGCACCTTATACGGTCCGAAGTATCGTCGCAGAAGTTTTTCACTCAGTCCACGTCGTCGTATAGGTGTCCAGACCCAGACACGGTCACGGGCTGGTATTCCATGTGGCGTCGCCGAAGGTTGTAGCGGCGGCTGTCAATCGTCTGCTGGTTCTTAATCCATAGGCGGGCGAGCTGTCGTGCTTCTTCGGCTCGCTGTAGGTAAGTGGTCACGTCGATGTTGTCCTCGTCGGTCACGTTTGGTAACATGGCGTCGAGGGTCGTTGCCGGGCTCCGTCTGTAGACCAACTTGTATGGCTTCATCTGCGTCGTTTCTTGTACGGCTGTGTTGTACGCGAAGGTCACGTACGGAAGGATGGCGTCTCACGTCTTGTGTTCGACGTCGACGTACATGGCCATCATATCGGCGATGGTCTTTTGAGACGCTCGGTGAGGCCATTGGTCTGTGGGTGGTAGGCGGTGGTCCGGCGGTGACTTGTCTGGTTGTACCTTAGGATCGCCTGAGTTAGGTCCGCCGTGAAGGCCGTACCTCTGTCGGTATTGAGGACCTCTGGGGCGCCATGACGCAGTACGATGTTCTCGACGAAGAACTTTGCTACCTCGGCGGCACTGCCCTTGGGCAGGGCCCTTGTCTCGGAGTAGCGGGTGAGGTAGTCAGTAGCGATCCATTTGTTTCCGGAATTCGACGTCGGGAACGGCCCCAGTAAGTCCATGCCGATTTGCTGGAAAGGGCGGAGAGGTGGTTCAATGGGTTGGAGAAGTTCCGCTGGCCCTTGTCGGCGGTGTCTAGCGTCGCTGACAGTCCCGGCATGTCTTCACGTAACGAGCGACGTCGGCGGAAAGGCGTGGCGAGTGGTACTTTTCTTGTACCCTCGCGAGTGTGCGGGAACAACCGAGGTGGCCAGCCGTCGGATCGTCGTGCAGGGCCTGCAAAACTGCTGGTCGCAGTGCCGATGGTACAACGATAAGGTAGCTGGCTCGGGCCGTAGAGAAGTCCTTCTTTACGAGGACGCCGTTTTTCAAGAAAAAATGACGCCAATCCTCGCCTGAATACTTTGGAACAACGGCGGTCCTGCCCTCAAGGTATTGAATGAGACCCCTGAGTTCCGGGTTGGCTCGCTATCGTTCAGCGAAGTCGTCGGCGCTAATGGCTCCCAAGAAGCAGTCATCCTCCTGGTCGTCCTGTGGCGGCGCGTCGACGGGAGCACGAGACAAGCAGTCGGCATCAGAGTGCCTTCGTCCGGATTTGTAAACAACGGTAACGTCAAATTCTTGAAGTCTCAGACTCCACCTGGCGAGACGACCTGAAGGGTCCTTCAAGTCAGCTAGCCAACACAAAGCGTGCTGGTCGCTCACAACTTTGAAGGGCCTGCCGTAGAGGTAGGGGCGAAACTTTGGCGTAGCCCAGATGATGGCAAGACACTCCTTTACTGCTGTGGAATAGTTGGCTTCTGCCTTGGATAGCGACCGGCTAGCATAACTGATAACCCTTTCCACTCGGTCAGTTCTCTGGACAAGAACGGCGCCGAGTCATACGCTGCTTGCGTCGGTGTGGATTTCCGTGTGGGCGTGTTGGTCGAAATGCGCAAGTATCGGAGGCGTCTGCAAGCGTCGTTTCAATTCTTGAAATGCTTCAACTTGCGCCGCTCCCCACTTGAATTCGACGTCGTTCTTCGTGAGCTGAGTTAACGGCTCGGCGATGCGCGAAAATTTCTTGACGAAGCGTCTATAATAGGTGCACAAGCCGAGAAATCGGCGTATGGCTTTCTTGTCGGTGGGCGGCGGGAAGGCAGTGATGGCAGCTGTTTTGCGTGGGTCGGGGCGAACTCCAGACTTGCTGATGACGTGACCCAAGAGCAGAAGTTCCTCGTATGCGAAGCGTCACTTTTCTGGCTTCAGAGTGAGTCCGGAGGTCTTGATTGCTTGAAGTACAGCTTCAAGGCGCCGGAGATGTTCGTCGAAGTTTGAAGAAAACACAACGACGTCGTCCAAGTACACAAGTCAAGTCTGCCACTTCAAGCCTGCCAGCACAGTGTCCATAACTCGTTGGAACGTCGCAGGTGCCGAGCAAAGACCGAAGCGCATGACCTTGAACTCGAAGAGGCCGTCTGGTGTGATAAAGGCAGTCTGCTCTCGGTCTCTCTCGTCGACGTCGATTTGCCAACAGCCGGTCTTGAGGTCCATCGACGAAAAATACTTCGCGTTGTGGAGTCGATCCAGGGCGTCGTCTCTGCGTGGGAGAGGATACACGCCCTGCTTCGTGATTTTGTTCAGGCGGCGATAATCGAAGCAGAAGCGTAGGGTTCCGTCCTTCTTCTTCACTAAAACCACGGGTGACGCGCAC
>JALIZH010004807.1:0-10295 GCA_030522465.1 Rhipicephalus appendiculatus
ACCCTTAAGGGTGGATTTTCGATAAAACACCCATCGGACACCCGTTTTTTTTGCCAAGATTATCCAAAAGGGTGGAATTTCACGTAAACCACCCTTTGCGCACCCTTTTTTCATTTTTGGGTGTACTATAGGTGTATTATCACAAATTACACCCTAGGGTGCGGGTTCACAAATTCCACCCAAGGGTGTTCCTTTGAATGTTACACCTATTGTTTTTTTTTGTTTTTTGTTTTTTTTAGAAGTGTCAATACGTATCACATGCCAACGGATACAATCAAACCGCATAGCAACCTTTCGGTGAAAAGATCGATGTTTCGGCTTTTGTTTTCATTTCACTTTTTATTCGCCGACATATCCCGCCTATATACCACATTTAATGTACCACTCTCTTGTTTGCATTATTCACAGGATTCCTCACACGTTCAACGGCTTCATGGGTTGAATTTGTGTGATTCATACTAAAAAAGTATTTTGCAGCCCCTCGTAACCATTCATCATTCTCACTGAAAGGATGGTAAAAGAGATGGTGTTGCGCTTAAACATATATCATGAAACGATTACACACTCTTTTCGACAGGTCATCATGCGCGTTTTCTAATTTGAAATCACAATGAGCTTTTCTTTTAGAACACCTGTTTTATTTACAGTGTGGTGCACATATTCCTGTACATTGAAGTATTTCACATCAATTCACAAGTCGCTGATTTTATCAGTGAGTTATATTTAAACTTATGATCACGAATCAGCTCAAAGTGACAGTATGCAGCGTACGTATTACCATGAAACTAGGCATGTTTACATTGAACTGTCTGCGCTCACTCTGCTGCAGCTGCTGTACACGCATGGCACGCCGCAGCACAGTTTAGGCGCACACCCGCTAAGCACCACTAGTGAACTTCTCCAATGGGACGCATCACTCTGCGGGCGCTTTATTTTTTATTTCCTTTTTTTTCTTTTTTTGTCGAGGAACCCTCGTGGGTCGTACATTGTACGCGTGAGCGATCACAGACGACACTAGTACAATGTACCCGTGCCACAAGAAGGAGGAACCGCATTTGACTTGTGGCATTGTGATTGACAGGTTCATGATTTCTTGTTGCGCTGCGAATGACGAGACGAGGACGATACAGGGACTACAGGACAGGTGGTGCGCAAACTCACAACTCATTCGCAGAGCAACAAGAAACCATGAACCACCACCAACTAGCCCAATTCATCACTCTGCTAAATGTGATTGACAGCCCTTACCATTGCCTTACAGTGCACACAGTGATAGCACATTCGTATGCTTGCACGAAATTCACCACATGAAATAAAAGCAAGCTTCATTGCTACTGCGTCGGTAAAAAGAGCGTATTCTCCAAGATATCTTATCAGCGATTGCTGAATGGTGGAATGTTATTTAAAAAACAGGCTGTTAGCACAGCAGGGGCGTGGCCAGACTTTATGCAGAAGGGGGGGGGGGGGGGAGAGAAGGGGGGTCCGACCCCTCTGTATGTAAGTACATTTTTGCCAGTGCTTGCGCACATGCGGGTCCAAATAAACATAGAAAGAGGCGGGGGTGAGTCCGAATACCGAACACCACTCCCCCCCTCCCCCCCCCCCCCCCCCGCCCTTCCCTAGCCTCCTGGTTATATCTATGATGCACAGGTAACGAAATTTTAGCCCCAACTCGTCGAAACAATGCCCCGACGACGCTCTACTCGGAAAAAGAAAAATGTGAATCTCGAAGGCTACGAATTTGCCACCTGCACACGTCAGCAGTAGCTGAAAAAAAAAAAACCGCTTTAAAGCTCTACTAGCACAAACATGTTGTTAAACATAACATATTACAATATGTCTTGGTTTTTTGTTTTGAACGATTATTATAAAACGGCGCTGCTAAAGTCAATTCACTGGTATAGTGATATTATTCTCGGAGGCGATGACTTTCGGTTTCGGACTCGGGGCAACTGCGCGTCACGATCATCATCAACAGGCGACCTTTGAATCTGTTGTTGACATGTCGTGTGCGCGTTTGCTGCATGTTAACGGTGGCGGATTGTTCTTCGATTCACCTGCTTTCTTTTGGATGTGTGCTTCGACGGCTTCCACGGTGACGTAGTTCACGCATACAAAAGATATAGTGCGTGTCACTGCAATCTCCGAATCCGGTGGTGGATCGGCAAGTACGGAACAACGACTTCGGTGCGGCGCAGTGCGTCTCCTGTCAACGGCTTCCGTTGAAGCTAGTGCTCGCCGCAAGCTGAGTGCTTCCGATCAAGCATTCAACGAAGTGTACGCTGCGGGCCACACGGAGAGCGCTTTTGGATTTGGTCCTATTGCTGAAAAGGTAAGCTTTCGTACTTGCGAGCAACGAAGCGCTACAAGTGCATGCCTGTCAACTCTCCCGATTTGCCCGCGGGACTCCTGAATTTCGGCGAACTATAGTAGTAAAGGCGTGGCGATAAGTCTCCCGAAATATACCCTTCTCTACGTATACGTAAAGAAAATAACGATGACAAATGAGAGAGGTTCTAAAATTTTTGAACGTTGTTCTATGGTGTTCGCCATGCATGGTACTTTGCTGTCGTGCGAAAGAACGTACACGCGTCGGCAAAATAAGTCGAGACGGGCGAGCGGCGACCAGAATCAGATAAAGCTGCATCGCCGCGCCGTTTAACGTCTGAGGAGATATCGCAGAGCGCGTGCGCGTTCTTTCACGCTCGTAGCCATGTCTTTTTACGAGCTTGCAGCAGGCTAGGTGATTACATGTAGCGTTTTGCGGTAGGGGTCGCTTTCTTTGTTCAGTTCCATCACGCGCAAAGTTCGCCGGTTTGCACGTTGGCAGTGAGTAGTACACCTCTCGCCTTGCATTTATCGACAGATCACGCGTAGCAGCCGGACCTTCTCTGGTAATCGTATGCTAGTAAAGTGAAGCATGTTTTCGGCTCGACGTCTGTTTGTTTTTGGTGCCCTCGTTCGCATTTCAGTACAATAAAAAAAAAAAAAACATGCACAGAAGGGAACTAATTCTGCATATGTGGCACCGGTTTGTCACTGAGACAAGATATGTTATCTTATAAATCGTGAAAATGAGCACCGCGCGCTTCGCGCCAACCGTGCCCCCCGTCGAACTGAGCGCGTGACAGATTGAACATGGAAAACGCCCCTACCGCAAAACGCTGCATTTATTCAGCTATTGCGCTGCAAGCGCGTACAAAGACATCGCTGCGAGCGTGAAAGGACGCGCACGCGCACTGCGATGTTTCGGCAGACGTCAGACGGCGCGGCGATGCACTTTTATCTGATTGTGGTCGCCAGTCGCGCGTCCCAACTTATTTTGCCGACGGGTGTACGTACTAAGATTAGGAAGGGGCTACTCATTGTAACTGTATGGTGAAGTAGCGCAATTCAGACAGGGACAGAGAGGACAAGAAGGACACGACACTTGCTACTTAGCAAGTGTCGTGTCCTTCTTGTCATCTCTGTCCCTGTCTAAATTGCGCTACTTCACCATACAGTTACAATGATCAGTCACCAACTCGCCCAGCTTTCAACCTTATTGAACAGGGGCTACTCGCTGTCAGGTGAACACGGCAAACTATGTCCCTTCATTGCACGTGCCGTATAATTGCGTGTACCAGTACGATCGCTGACGTCTCATAACTGTACTGGACATCATTACTAGCTGTATATAAGGTTACTGCATTCCTCAATAGCAATAACGAAAAGCAGCCAAGCAACAGCATCGTACGCAGGGTTCCCCTTCTGTGGGGGCGAAGGTTCGTCGCAGCGCCCCCCCCCCCCCCCCCCCCACCTATTATGTCAGTTTATGGGGCCGGCTTCGCCCCCCACCCGCCCTCCCCCCCCCACCCCACTTTCTTTCACCTTTGAGGTCCCCCAGATTGGCAGGTATGCAAGTGTGTTGCACGAGAATCGGGGTCCGAGTTAGTTGGTAAAGCGACATGCTGAAACTGATAAGTGCACCAAGACAAGGTAAACGAAAACGAACTCGCAGAGAGCTACTTCCTACTAATATTTATTGCAAAACGAAGACGCCATATATGTGGTTTTCTTCGCTCATCGCATGGTAAAACGCATGATTGAGAACACATGATATCGAAAAATTTTTCTTATGCATGTAGCCTTGCTTATTTCTCTAAAGATCAAAAATATTAACATTCGCACAAATGCAGGGCGACGAAGCAAAAATCTCTTCATATCATACAGGAATAGTTTTTGACCAAGCACACGAATATGCTATCGAAGACAAAATTGACTATGAAATTAATGGTGACATGAAATTAATGTGGGTTTCAAAGTAGCAGCCAGCACAAATGAATTGGAATGAAGCAACAAGGAATGGGACCTGAAAACGGTGTGCATCAAGAGGTAAAACCTAACTGAAAAAAAAAGGAGGTCGTCAGAAGATAACAACGAAATCCATTGGTTTTGCAAAAACGCAAACACTTTCTTCGAGAGCGACATTAGAGCGCTCGGTCAAAAAACATTTCCTGCATGATAGCAAGAGATCTTATCTTTGTCATCCTGGTTCCGTGCAAATGTTAAGATTTACAATATTTAGCGAAATAAGCTAGACTAAAAAAATTGCAAAAATTTTTCAGTGGCCTCTGTTCTGAGGCATGGGATGTTACCACATCATGGCAAAAAAAACTACACATATGGCGTGTTAATTTGACAGTACCAGTTGGAAGTACCACTCTTCGTGTTTGTTTTCGTTGTCCTTTTCTTGATGCGCTTACCGTTTTCAGTACGCAAGTGTGTCTTTCAGGCCTCTCATGTGCTGCTGTGTTAATTATGACACTTTTTTTATTTGCTTCATTCATGTCGATATTGAGTTACCAACTCGCCCAGGCCACCACTTAATATAGCGCCTTCCACATGTGACTGTCTCCGACTTAGTGCGCGTCCTTGTTTTTGCAGTGCACTAATCACGTGTCTATTTGCCAGTAGCTTGCAGCCACATTTGCTAAGAGCATGGGCTGTCTCCTGTTTTCAGTTGCCATCTTTGTATTTGAATCGTTTTAGTAGTATTGACATGATTTCGAGCCCTCGCAAAACGGACATTTATAGTTTCCGTGGCATGCAGTGTTAGCACTCCTCCACACCGGAGTCAGACACCACGTATCAAATATTTTACTGAAATACAAATAGACGTGAACCTTCGAGGAAGAAAATTAAGACAGAACAGAAAGGGCGTCAGTCACACGCGGGAGCGTCAGTCATCGCTCCCACTTTTAAATGCACATATATACCCTACAGAGTGGACAGTGGGATGACCGCCACCGTAGCTCAGTGGTAGAGCATCGGACGCGTTATTCTAAGGTCGCGGGTTCGGTCTCTGCCGGTGGCAAGTTATCCTTTCATCCACTTTGCTTTCTTCACATTTACATTACAATTACTTCTAATGACATCCCCTATAATTTCCTTGGCATCAATGTCTGTTAGTTCTAAATAATATCGTCTGTTACATGGATATTTTCAGGGATTGAAAAAATATAGTATTTATCTGCCAAAGGCACTGCATCGAAACAGCTGCTCATGAATGCACTCCTGCACTCGAAGCAGAATAAAATTAGCATGTCTTATATATTTTTGCAACAGTGAGCCTCACTTGTGGCCTCATAGTGAAGTAATCGTTTTTTGACCAATAAGCAACCTGTGAAAGACTGATTATAAAATGATCCAGTATACCTTATTTATATAACTGGAGTAGAAGTCTACAGGTGAGCTTTCAACAAATACACTGTGCTGTGTTTCCAGCAGCAGTGGTCATTGTATAAGCGCTATTTATTGCTCACATGGGGGCTTGCTCGGTCATTGGTGCATATGGGAAATCTCCCTAAAGAGGGAGGGGAGTGCTTGCTTGGGGTTTTACGCTAGTGCAAGTTTCATTTAGTAGATTGAACATCTGTGCTGGGTACATGTCTACGAAAGGATCCTTCAAGGTAAATGATGAATAATGCTACTCTTCTGTCTGAATTGTTAACATGGTTTATATTTTGTTTATGACCTATTGTAGTGGCTTACTGGTTATGACGTTCTAAGCTAACCAAGAAATCTTGGTATAAAGGCTGAAAATTTGAGTATCCTGGTACATTTCAAACCTTTTGAGAGGTGCATGATATGATTGGAGAAGCATTTTCTTTCCCCACCATGTATCTTTGCTAACATATTGAGTAAGCCATGGTGTAGACTAAAATGTAAAAATGCTTGCGTTCGGAGATGTGCACAACAATAAACCCAAGTGGTGAAGTAGTACTAGAGCTTCCTATTATAGGGTACCTCATAATGAGATTCTGATTGTTCCCAATATTTTTAAATGTTTAGTTTAATGTTATGCATGTCTTGTATGCAGACTGTTGAAAGGACAGCGCACTACATCGTCTTCGATGGACTGGGTGCTGACGATGCAGTGCACTCTTCATCACATCCCGAAAACTGCTGTTTCAGGTTCACGACCTCACTCAAAGGGTTGCAGCAGTGGTGGAATCTCCTCGAAGGGTGCTGAAAATACCTTGTACATTTCTAGAACATTCCTCTGATGCGAAAGTTTCCATCTCAATATATGTGACCTGCCTATTTATTTTCCCAAAACAAGCATCAGTTTGCCACAAGATTAACCGCGATACATGTAGAAAACTATACAGATGCATAATGTTAACAGCATTGCATGGTGAAGTGTAGACAGCCTACCTGTATGCAACTTAAGAGGGCGATTCACAAATAGTGTGTCATGAATGCAGCAGAAGGTTGTCTGTTCATTAAGCCCTCTATTTACCACAAAATCTATTGAAAGTGCCTCTTCTTGGGCACTGGTATGACCCTGCTTTTTTAACAGTTCTAAGCCTGCTGCGCGAGCTATAATTCTTTACATGCGCAGCTGTGGCATTCATATCTATTTACAGTACATGTTTAATGTTTGTAGCACTCTTGAAACGTAGGTTACAATCTCGGGAGGATGTACAAAGTCAGTCATTAAGCTTTGCTCTGAAATGGGATTTACCCGGTCTATTTCATTATTGCACCTACCGTTTCCAAAATAATATCAGTTCACTTGCCACTTTTTGCTCACAGCACATTAATCACAGAGCTTCCAGAAATTTTTGACGATAGGTGTGGCCACAGCGAGACGTGAAAGCAGTGGTTTAATGAGAGAGCGGACTAATAACCAGTACTAGGCTTTGTTGCGCTTTTAATATGCACACTAGCTTTTACAACTGTTCTGCAACCATGAAAGCTACTTCTACTGGATAGGCCTACTGTATGCACTAATGCAAACACGTAGCCTGAAAACACATGATGTATAAAAACCACATGCGAGTTCCTTCTATGCAGAAACTCTTTGCAGCTCCAAAACCTCTACTGTCAAATTTGAACAAGCGTCCCCCCTCCCACCCATAGTGGAAGATAATTGGACAAAATTTGGAGGGCGGCCTTTGCTCGGTCGCGAACCAAATTCGAGATGGTGGCGGAAGAGCCTCTAAGAAAAAATGCACACCTGTGCTCCTAATGAAATGCTTTATTAAGTACGCATGAATTTACTGTATTCCCTGAACAGGAGGTAATACTCGCGTTAAATTTCATGTGTTATGACAAGGGGGACATGACATAACACATGACATGTGTAATGTCATGTGTTATGACAAGACGTGCGAACTGTGGCGTATCAATGTGAAGATTACGATGTGATTGCAATTACTTCAGTATATTAGAGAAATAGGCATGCTGCACTGCACTACTGTTCTTGCTGTTTGTATGCTTCACTGCACTGTACTTGTGAGTTGGTGCAAATAAAGGTTCTTTCGTTATATTTTGATACACATGCCTTGGTCGTTAGTGCTCCATGCCATGCAATTCGCATCCTATTTGATTTCTCCTTTGTCCGCAAATGCGATGCCGCTCTGCGCACTCGAAGAAGGTCTCTGAACAGCCTACAATTTGTCTTTGAATCCTGTACGAGCTCTATGTTTAATAAAGCTTGATTTCATTTATCACTATGGATAACTGTGTGAACGTCGTGCTTTGTGAGTGTGATTACTTTGTATATTTTTGTATGTAACCTCCCTGCTGTAATGCCCAATGGTGTGATGCAGGTATGCAATAAATAAATAAATAAATAAATAAATAAATAAATAAATAAATAAATATGTGACAACACATTTTGAGTCATGCCTTCATATTCAGCTACGATTACATTGTGTATGTGAGGGCCATATATCCCGTGCGTCATATGCACCATAAAAACAGCGCTGGGGCCAGGATTTTCCCACTGTGGCAGGAGCTACTATGATTAGTCTAGTGGCCATAAAAGGACTAGAGCTCTTTAGCTCTAAAGGGTCAGCTTTCTAGCGCTTCCATGGGAGCCAACTGGGAGAGGGGTACCGCTCTAATTATGAAATTTTTCGCATGGGCGTTGGGGCGTAATTGTGCATAAACACCCCTACACCCTTTTTGCCATATGGGTGTAATCTTGCTATTACACACCCATGGGTGTGAACAAGAATGTTCACACCCATGGGTGAAAATTTGGAAATACGCCCATTTTATAGGTGTAATCCTGCTTGTTACACCCATTTTGTGGGGTGTAGGGGTGTGAGTTATAGACACCATATTACACCCATATGGGTGTAATCTGGTTTACAGTGTACCGGCCGGGTACCTACCGGTAAAATAGGTACAAGCGCACTTCTGGCCTGGTGCTCGGCAGAAAGAAGTACGCAGTCGCTTGGGAGGGCACCCACCCTGTGGGAAATCGGCGGCATGGGACCGCCAGACCTGAAATAATGTCACCCTCTTCTTTTTTTTCTTTTTTTTTTATAGAGTGGAAGGCATTCGCAATTGTGGTACGAACCAGACCATTGCCGCGACAGATAATTTGCTGCATCATCAATAGCGTAAGATAACGCTATTGAACATCTCGGGGTTCGTGGATTAACGCTCCTCCATGTATATGACACATTGAGAAACTCACTCAGCTTATTTTTCTCAAATTTACTTCCACCAGTGTGCTGATACGGATACAGCCGCGCAATGTCGACGATGTTTCGAAAGCAGCCCATGGCAGATCCTGTGCACATACCGTGTAATGCCTTCGTCATGGTGATCTGTAGTGCCCGTCACATAATCCGTGTGCACTATGGATTTGCTTTTCATAATATATCAGGCACAGCGTGTGACAAGATCATCAAAAAGTGATCAAGTGGTAGCTGCGCCAATGTTACTAGTCCCCCCATTTTTGCCTAACAGAGCAAAAAACCAAAAACAACAACAGCGAAACAAAAATCCGCGTGCGGGGATTTTCCGAAGTTAGGCATTTGCGCTCGAAAAGTGAGCGTACACTGTAAACCAGATTACACCCATATGGGTGTAATATGGTGTCTATAACTCACACCCCTACACCCCACAAAATGGGTGTAACAAGCAGGATTACACCTATAAAATGGGCGTATTTCCAAATTTTCACCCATGGGTGTGAACATTCTTGTTCACACCCATGGGTGTGTAATAGCAAGATTACACCCATATGGCAAAAAGGGTGTAGGGGTGTTTATGCACAATTACGCCCCAACGCCCATGCGAAAAATTTCATAATTAGAGCGGTACCCCTCTCCCAGTTGGCTCCCATGGAAGCGCTAGAAAGCTGACCCTTTAGAGCTAAAGAGCTCTAGTCCTTTTATGGCCACTAGACTGATCATAGTAGCTCCTGCCACAGTGGGAAAATCCTGGCCCCAGCGCTGTTTTTATGGTGCATATGACGCACGGGATATATGGCCCTCACATACACAATGTAATCGTAGCTGAATATGAAGGCATGACTCAAAATGTGTTGTCACATATTTATTTATTTATTTATTTATTTATTTATTTATTTATTGCATACCTGCATCACACCATTGGGCATTACAGCAGGGAGGTTACATACAAAAATATACAAAGTAATCACACTCACAAAGCACGACGTTCACACAGTTATCCATAGTGATAAATGAAATCAAGCTTTATTAAACATAGAGCTCGTACAGGATTCAAAGACAAATTGTAGGCTGTTCAGAGACCTTCTTCGAGTGCGCAGAGCGGCATCGCATTTGCGGACAAAGGAGAAATCAAATAGGATGCGAATTGCATGGCATGGAGCACTAACGACCAAGGCATGTGTATCAAAATATAACGAAAGAACCTTTATTTGCACCAACTCACAAGTACAGTGCAGTGAAGCATACAAACAGCAAGAACAGTAGTGCAGTGCAGCATGCCTATTTCTCTAATATACTGAAGTAATTGCAATCACA
>JALIZH010004808.1:0-30278 GCA_030522465.1 Rhipicephalus appendiculatus
GCGGAAGTTTCCTTTGGCCTCGCCTCCTATTTCCGTCGTTTTATACGGAACTTCGCCTCAATCGCTGCTCCACTACACCTTGGCCACTTTCTTCCGACGTCTCCTTTCTGTGGTCTGAAGAATGTCAAACGGCGTTCGACCTGTTAAAGGGCACCCTCACGTCCGAACCTGTACTTTGCCATTTTGACGAAGCCGCACCGGCTATCCTACATACAGACGCTAGCGGCCGCGGTATAGGAGCCGTTCTCCTGCAACGCGACAACTCTTCGCTAGAGACAGTTGTTGCGTACGCCAGTCGCGTGCTCACCGCAGTCGAGAACAACTACACGATAACTGAGCAGGAGTGTTTGGCTGTGGTTTGGTCGGTGCAGACGTTCCGTCTCTATCTCCACGGCCGTCACTTCACAATCGTTACGGACCACCGCGTCTTATGCTGGCTTTGCACTCTAAAGAACTTGTCCGGACGCTTGGGTCGATGGATTCTACGCATGCATGAGTATGTCTTTGACATAATTTATAAGTCTGGTAGAAAACATCAAGACGCCGACGCTCTTTCTCGCTGCCCGCTTCCTACTACCCAGCTCAGCGTTGGCGAGAGCTCTGCCGCCACTTCCACCTCAGTTCCTACGCTCGCCTCAATAGGCCAACTGTTTTCAGACGACGAGCCAATATTTAGCTCCCGCCAGCTCTCCGATCCATACTGCAGGCCTATTATGGCCCGCCTTTCGGGAGCTTCCCATCTACGTAACGCGCGACTTCGTCGTCAAATCCTGCAATTTAAGCTGGAAAATGGCGTCCTCTACCGTCCACATTTACCATCCTGATGGTCAACGCTGGGTTGTTGTGCTACCACGCTCTCTTCATCTTCATATGCTTGAAGCCTGCCACGATGACTTGACTGCAGGCCATCTTGGTTTTCAAAAAAACTCTTTACCGCATCCGATCTCGTTTCTACTGGCCTGGCCTTTCTACTAGCGTAGCGCGGTACGTCGGTTCCTGCTTCCCGTGCCAGCGTCGTAAACTCCCGGCATCTGCACCTGCCGGACCTCTACAGCCAATTCCGTGCCCCACAATGCAATTCGAAGTTGTAGGTGTCGACCTTTACGGGCCTCTTCCCGTCACACCTACTGGCAAACGATGGATAGTAACCGCCGGAGTTGATAGTGACCGCCTGATGCGCTACGCTGAGACAACCTCTTTGATTACTGGCTCAGCTGCGGAAGTTGCTGACTTCGTTCTTCACGCCATTATTCTGCGTCATGGGGCTCCTCGCGTACTGCTTAGTGACCGTGGAAGGGTGTTCCAGTCCCAAATGCTAACTGCAGTTCTGCGCGCTTCTGGAACTACTCACAAGACCGCTTCCAGCTACCACCCTCAGACCAACGGTCTCACCGAGAGATTTCACCGTACTCTTGCTCACATGATAGCCGTCTACGTCCAACCAGACCACAAAAACTGGGATACCCTTCTACCATTCCTCACCTTCGCCTACAACACGGCGGTTCAGCGCACAACCGTCTACTCGCCGTTCTACCTCGTTTACGGCCGTCCCCCCTACTACCTCGCTCGACGTTTCCTTCTTTAACAGCAATCTTAACTCATCTCAGTCTTCCAGCGAAGAATACATTTCCCAACTGGCCCAGTCTCGCCATCATGCTCGCATCAACACAGAAGCGAGACAACAAGAGCGGAAAATCATTTATGACGCATCCCATCGCGTTGTATCTTTCCGACCTGGTGACGAGGTGGTACTTTTGACACCTATTCACACCCCTGGTCTCCGCGACAAGTTTCAACCACGCTTCATCGGGCCGTACCTGGTTTTCGAACAAAGTTCGCCTGTTAATTATCGGGTAACCCCACTTGTCGTCTCAACAGACCGCCGTTGCCGCAGCACCGAGATTGTGAACGTTTCTCGCATGAAACCCTTCACGCGACCTTCCTCGTCACTTTGACTTGCGGCGGCCAGGATGTCCGCTTCCACGGGGAAGGGGGGGGGTGATTAGTGTGGGCATTTGTTATGCACTTCCTCACATGTGCATTATCATAATCATCATCATCCGTTTGTCTCTCTGTCCTCATCAACATCGGGTATGTGCGCGCTCTGCCCGTTCGCTCCCGAGGCCTTGCGTCTAATAAACGTCGTTTCAACCGAGACGTCATAATATATATATATATATATATTGCAACGGGTATGAGCCGAGGAAGGAGAAGAGGAAGAGGACGTGAAGTGTGCAGCCTACCGACGCCATCATTACCCGACCATCCATCTCGCCCTGTAAACAAACATAATACCACCGTACCCGTAACAGTTTTGTGGTGGAGGTGCTGGGTAGACTCTGGGACGCTGCGTGTAAAAAACACGGTCTTCTGACTGCCGAGTCATGGTCGTATCCCCTGCGAGTGCGTTGGTCGGGCGTCATGTCGCGGGGAAAAGAACTTCGGTGCTGTCTCAGCTGGTCGACTCGAAAGTCTACGCCGCCTGACATGGCCGACACTGAGGATACAGGCGATGCATGCTCGCGGGGTTGGTTGAAAGCACAATCGAGCTGTCTGGCATCAGCCGTCTTCATGTGTCTTTCAAGTTCTTCGCGGACAATTTGTCTTACAGTTGCCGCAATGTCAAAGTGGAAACTGCAGCTGTCCTCAACGCTTGCTACGGTCGCAACATTTGCTAACCTGCCAAACTTAGGCGTGATGCGGCGGAGCTTCAAGGTCTCAAATGTGCGGCAATGCTTAATGACATCAGCGACCGAGGTGAGACTCTCCTTGGCGATCAAGTAGTTGTATACGTCTTCGGCAATGCCTTTTAGAAGGTGGCCAACCTTGTCCTCTTCGGACATTCGAGGATTCACGGTCTTACACAACTTGAGGATCACCTCTATGTACGTAGTACAGGTCTCACCTGGTACTTGGGCCCGCTGAAGCAATGTCTGCTCCGCCCGCTTCCTTTTCGTGGTTGAATCTCCGAAGCACTCTGTGATTTCAGAAGCGAAGCGGTCCCATGTTGTTAACGATTCTTCGTGGTTTTCAAACCACACCAGAGCAGTGTCCGTCAGGAAGAGAGCGACATGCTCCAGCTGAGCCGTGGGGTTCCAGCCATTGCATTTGCTTACACGCTTGTAGTGGGTGAGCCATTCCTCCACGTCCTCGCCGGGTTTTCCAGAGAAAGGGCGTGGCTCCATCTGACGCATCCAGGCGCCGGTTGTCCGCGCCGGAGGACTCGGAGATGACTGTCGGTCGCCGTTGTTGGACATCGGGATCCCCGGTAGTGTCGGAGGTAGACGAGCGAGGCGTCGGCTTCGGCGTAGATCGAGCGGTAGCGGCTCCGTCGTCTTGGGCGAAGTACCCGTTGCAATATATATTGTAATGAAGACGATTGGCCTCAGCGGCATCGCCATCGGCATGAGCTCGTGGTTGCTGCGCTTGGCCCAACGCTTCTGACCGCTGCCCGTTCTCCTGCATTCGCTGCCAATAGACCTCTTAACAATGGTGGAGGCTGCTCGCTTTCGATCGGAATCACCCTGGAACTTCGGAACTTCCCACGACAACGTTGCCTCCAATACATCACTGAGATTACAGTAGATTTCTTCCATTATGTTTATATAGGCTTCGTCGATGCCCTGATTCCGCAGTGCCTGCATGGCTGCTGATGTCTCCACCGAATGGCATGCCTTCTCGGTATCTATGAAGGCTATGTATAGGGGCTGGTTGTATTCCGCGCATTTCTCTATCACCAATTTCGCCAATCAACCCGGTCCTGTGCTTTCTGCTGCCACGTTATACCTGCAAACTTCTCAATATCATCTGCCCACCTAATTTTCTGGCTCCCCCTCACGCGTTTGCCATCTCTTGGAATCCAGTCAGTTACCCTTAATGACCAGCGGTTATCCTGCCGACGTGCTACGTGCCCGGCCCATATCCATTTTTTCTTCTTGATTTCAACTATGATATCATTTACCCCCGTTTGTTCCCTGACCCACTCTGCTCTCTTCCTGTCTCTTAAGGTTACACCTATCATTTTTCTTTCCATCGCTCGCTGCGTCGTCCTCAGTTTAAGTTGAACCCTCTTTGTAAGTCTCCAGGTTTCTGCTCCGTAGGTAAGTACCGGTAAGATGCAGCTGTTATATGCATTCCTCTTGGAGAGATAGTGGTAGACTACCATTCATGATTTGATAATGCTTGCCGAATGACCTTCTTACATGGTCGGTATTTTAGACAAGCTTCACCCAAGTTTTCTGTCGGTCCGAAGTACGCAATCTCCGCGCCAAACAACGCTTGCGTACTTGAGCCCAACAGCTTGGTGATAATTTCACCAGTTACATTGAGGACATCCGTGACCTTAGCAAGCGGGTGAACGCGTCGATGACAGAAGGGGAAAAGAAAAAGGCACGTCATGAAGGGCACTGAGGACGACGCTTTCCAAACGTTGCTATCTAAAAGCCCTCGCTGTGTCGTCGAACTCACAAAACTATGCCAGAGCTACGAGGAGTTGCGCAGGCAGCGTTTTCACACCAGACGTCCATCGGCGCCGGACGACTATCTCTCCAGTCTCGGCATAGGTAAGTTAGTTAGTTAATTTGGTGTTTTATGGTCCAAAAGCAGGTTTTATGGTGCAAAAGCAGCAGTGTTAAGAAGAGGGTAGTGAGATGATTCAGTTCTAAAGCTTATTTAAAAAACCACAGTCTTTTAGAAAGTTTAGCACGGCAGGCAGGGGTACTAGAGAGTCATCTCCTAACAGCAGAGCAGGGTGTAAAACGTATGTGTTGTTTGTATAGTATGCTGAAATATTTTTGTCTCTGTGTTTCAACATCTGGGCATGTGATTATAATGTGTATAAGTGTGAGTGGTTCTTCGCATTTTTTACATATTGGCTGTTTTTCCTTTGTGAGTAAAAAGTGTGTCAGGTGTGTGTATCCAATGCGTAGTCGGCATATTATAACTTCGATAAACCGTTGTTGGTGACGGCAGGTCATCCATTCACCGAGTATGGGCTTCACCATGTGGAGCTTGTTATTCGTGCATGTGTCCCGCTGTTGTTGCCTCGGCATAGGAGTCTCGGCATAGGAGATGACTACGCTCCTCTGCTCTCGAAGATTCAAGAGTTAATCCGCGCCGGGGTCGCTCATGAAGTCTCATTTAATTAATTAGTCCTGAGTATGTTTCTAAGTCGTGTCATGTTCACGCAACATCTAACTGCGCTATTTTCAACAACGTACTAATTAGGCGCTAATCCTTTTCTGCGTAATAAAGAGAGCAAGCGAAATATGAAAAATAACACGTGACTACGCTACCGCCCGCAAAAGGTGGAAACGTAGTATTGACTTGATACGTAGCTGGTAAAGGCAAAAAGAGCGCAAAATAACGGGGGCTGAGAAAAGGATGGACACAACACGAGTGCTGAATTTCAACTAAAAATTTTTATTCAAGAAACAACAACATATACTCTTACTGCGCATGCTCTTACAAGGCAAGTAAACTCATGACACTCCTGGTTAGATAAAAGGCAACGTTTCTTAACTCTGCTAGCGATTACAATATTCTAAAAAGGAAATTTTCTTATCCTGCAGGGCTAATGAAGGCTGACTAACACAGTTACATCCCGGCCTTCTGAATTCTGTGGGCCTCGAAGATTTCCCGTGTCAACTGATCCTGGTGGCGGAAAAGAATTCTCGTTCGAGAAAATTCCGCGGCGCACCCGCAGTCTCGGCAGTGCATTGCCAAGTGCGTCTAGCAAACATTAATTCTCATGGCATTTTGATGCTCCCTCAATTGCGAGTTTGCTCATCGCCCCGACTAACCAATGTAAACACTTCCACACGTGAAGGGTATGCTGTACACAACGCCAATGGCACATGGCACAAAAACATTCGTGTGCTCAATGGAGCATGAATTCTTCACGAATGGGCCTTTTTCCGCACGTTTTCCCACCGCTGCGCAGACATTGCCAATTTTATTCTTGGCTGCGAAAACAACTTCGATGCCATGACGCGACCCCACCTTCTTTACCCGGTGCGAGAATTGTTGAACCTGTGATAAAACGGCAAATTATTCTATTTCCTTTTCTTTCGGTTTTCTTTTACGTGCTTGTATGTTGCGCTTATTCACAATTCCTGATGTGCACTGCAGTCTAGTCGCGTGTTATTTTTCAGATTTCGCAGGCTTTCTTTATTAGCCAAAAAAAGTTAGCACGCAATTATTACGTTGTTGAAATAGGGCAGTTAGATTTCATTGGAACCTGACTGTATATGGCTCACTGATATTTTCATGATTCAGTGTGTATTTGTCGAGCTAGAAACATAATGAAAACTAACTGAAACCTCAATAACGAAAAAAAATATAGTGGCTACTAGCGCAACTGCGAACAATGTTCACTAGGCATGCTTCGGGTAACGACGTTCCTCTTTTTAGAATCGTGCTGCGCGATGTTTGAGATACGCTGCATATATATATATATATATATATATATATATATATATATATATATATATATATATATATATATATATATATATATATATATATATATATAGAAAAGTGTTTTAGCAGATCCAGTGCTTTGTATGCGTTGAAAAACGACGGACTAACGTGCGAAAATGTTTATTTCATCCAACGTTTCGGCAGGAAGGCCTGCCTTCGTCCCTGACGAAGGCACGCCTCCCCTGCCGAAACGTTCGATGAAATAAATATTTTCGCACGTTAGTCCGTCGTTTTTCAACGCATACAAAGCACTGGATCTGCTAAAACACTTTTCTATATATATATATATATATATATATATATATATATATATATATATATATATATATATATATATATACATATATACGCTTCTAAAAACTGTTTATTGGTGACGTTTCGATCGGAGACCGATCTTCATCAAGACAAAATTTACCAGGCGCCGATGCGCTTTTATAACATCGCCGTGCCGAGAGAAAGAGAGAAAAAAAGAAAAAGTGAGAAGAAGCGTACATACTGATAAGTGGTCACACGACCACGTGCGCGTACTGCTACATGCGCATAGCACCTGTATTTGGAAAAAAAAAACGGTGCAAAAAATAAACGAGTGGCCAAAAAAGAGAGAGTGGTCACACGACCATGTGCGCGTATCTCTACATACCTAGACATAAACACGTGTTTCCTAAAAAAAAAAAAAAGGAAAAAAAAACGACAATACGAAGTGGACATGTTAAGTACACTCCTGTGGTGTGGTGCCCCCCGGCGCATACCAAGATATACGAAGAAGCATGTTTCAAGAAAAAAGTGAACAAACGATGAACATGCTTCTTGAAACATGCTTCTTCGTATATCTTAGTATGCGCCGGGGGCACCACAGGAGTGTACTTAACATGTCCACTTCGTATTTTCTTTTTTTTTTCTTTTTTTTAGGAAACACGTGTTTATGTCTAGGTATGTAGAGATACGCGCACATGGTCGTGTGACCACTCTCTCTTTTTTGGCCTCTCGTTTATTTTTGCACCGCTTTTTTTTCCAAATACAGGTGCTATGCGCATGTAGCAGTACGCGCACGTGGTCGTGTGACCACTTATCAGTATGTACGCTTCTTCTCACTTTTTTCTTTTTTTCTCTCTTTCTCTCGGCACGGCGATGTTATAAAAGCGCATCGGCGCCTGGTAAATTTTGTCTTGATGAAGATCGGTCTCCGATCGAAACGTCACCAATAAACAGTTTTTTTAGAAGCGTATATATATTTTTCCTATTTTGTTCTACGGCAACCGAAGCCAGACTCTTCATAATCTACGTATTATATATATATATATAGCGAGAGAGAGAGAATAACAGAGGAGCACAAATCTCACCATTTCACTGTCACAGTGACCCTTGGGAAGGTTTCGCAGCTCAAGATGTAAATTACGAACAAAATGGAATCGCTAGCGTACATAGCTATGGCAGCTGGACATGCGGTGTAGCTACATTATACGGTTAAGTTTTACAGTTCCCGCACTGAAGTGTGTATTGTTTCAGGAATCGGGCCGTAGTGTGAGACTACACGACAATTTCGAGACCAAAAGTTTTTGATTGGGACACCGGAGATTCTAACGAAAGTCATTGCATTCAGCCGCTGTCGAGAATATCTTTACAGCTCCGCAATCGAGAATAGAGCTTTAGTGCTCAGAAAAGCATTGCCATAGCCACTGAGCCACTGGCGTACCCGGCCCCTTCAGATGCTTTAGCAGGGCAGTCTCGAAATGTCACTGGCAGTTTTATGACTTTGCCTAAATAGTGGAAGTGTACAGCTCCAACTTTTACCCCTTACCTCAACTACAGTGTCCAGAACAGCCTCATGGCGCACAATATTGTGTTAGGCATGCTACATATTTTCCAGGATGTCTCGCTCTCAACATTACGCATGGAATATTTTATATATAACGATGTTCCGGTAGTTTTGCACAGACTGACAGGTTCCCTTAGCCCTCACCTAAGATAAATCGAAAACGAAAGCCATCTTTTTTATTTTCATACGGTGTACTAAGATCCCCTTTCTAACGAAACATTTCTGCATCTAACTTGGCTCTGCACTGACTTCAGGATCGGAGGCATTGAAAGCTATTTGCACCGCGTCAGGTCTTGCACTGTCTGCGGAACAATTCGAATAAATGACGATTTCATGTGCTGACGTCACCATCTGAAATCAGGTTATCTAACGTCATAGATACGGCATGATGCCGTCGCAGACTTAGACAATCTGTGACGTTATGGTGACCTCACATGGTAACGCCATCACACGACTATGAATTCTGGCTTTACTCCCGTTGAAGCCACCGACGCCACCAGTCAATTTTGCCTTTATGAGGCATCTAAGGCTTCCGCATTAGTCAGCGCTCTTGATTTGCTCATGATGCACATATATTCACGAAGCGGTTAATGTACTGGCTGAAGGGAAAAATACGGTGTGTTTTGATGCCGGCTGGTTTAAAACGTGTAAAACATACCACCGCATCTCCACTAATTTGAATTCAGGACGAGTGGCGAAGCGTTGGGTATGGTACATGTATGTCGCCGTATATCACTCGCCCGTTGCAACTGCGAATGTAAATTGAGTGACATAAAGTGTATATATGTACGAATGTATTTACTTGGTTCCTCTTTAGTGCTCTACTATATAATCATCTTGGTATAATTCGTATATCGTCTTGACTTTTGGATTCCGTTTTCCCCTTCACTATTACTGCTTTGTGGTCCGTGAAATGGAGAGCCAATGGTTCTTCAAGTAGATGTAATCTAAAGTTGGGAAAGACAAGGTGTATGCATGTTCCTCGGGTGGTTGTTGGTTGTTTCCAGTCATATGAAATACATCGTAGAGCGTATCGATACAACATATACTGCATAATCCAGTCGCTGTCCAAAATGTCGACGTTGAAGTCGCCGACTAGTATAAGGGGTTTGTGCTTGTAAACTGTCAGGCACGACACCTTCCACATCCCACTGTGCACATTCTTCAGAATCGTGATAGCCAGATTTGTTGATTTCGGAATCATACTGCATTTAATTATTATTCGAATTCATTTTCACGAAGATATTGTTACGTAAAATAACACGAGACGTGACTGGTTACGAGTGTATTTACACTGCTGTGCAGAGCATCGACAAGATGGAGAACAGCACGCACACCGGACAAGGCCAGTCTTCTTTGTCGTCTTATGTAGGCCGAATATCTGACCCTTGATATGTTTGCTACGTAGCATTCACCCCCCCTCCCCACCCCCCCACCCCCCCACCCCGCGGTAAAAGCGCCGTCTCGGTGCACTTTAAACGTGATCTTCTGAGGGAGGGTGGTACAGTTTTAGTCAACTGACGTGCACTACATCTCTGGATGTGATTGCCGGTGGGGTGGTCTCAGAGACGGGAACGATTTCGTAGGTTACGTCCGTTACTTGGCGGACGATACGGTAGGGACCCATGTATCGAGACAACAACTTCTCTGACAAGCCAACACGGCGAACTGGGCACCACAGGGGAACTAGTGAACCGGGTGAGAAATGAACGTCGACATGCCGGCTGTCGTAGAGGGGCTTCTGGGTTGCTTGTGAAACCGACAGCCTAGAGCGGGTGATCTGGCGCGCGTGGTCGGCACGAGCGATCGCATTGTGCGCGTATTCACTTGGCGGAGGTATAGTAGGCCGGAAGTAGGGTGTCCATTGGTAACGTCGGATCACGGCCATATAGCATGTAGAAAGGTGAATATCCAGCGGTATCATGGCGCGAGGAATTGTAAGCGAAGGTCACGTGAGGTAGCGCCAGGTCCCAGTCACGGTGGTCAGATTAAACGTACATTGAGGGCATGTCCGTGAGGGTGCGATTCAGGCACTCGGTGAGACCATTCGTTTGGGGATGGTAGGAAGTGGTTAACTTGTGCTGCGTTGACGAAGAGCGCAAGAGATCGTCGATTACTCGGGACAAAAATGCACGACCACAATCCGTGAGCAATTGGCGGGGAGCCCCATGATGTAGAATTGACATCGTGGAGCAAAAAGTCGGCAACGTCAGTAGCGGTGCTGGTAGGGAGCGCTCGAGTGTTGGCATACCTCGTTGCATGATCTATAGCAACGGCGACCCATTTGTTGCCAGAGTTGGACTTGGGAAAAGGACCGAGAAGGTCTACACCAACACGGTAGAAAGATTCGGTAGGGATGGAGATCGGCTGAAGAAGTACTGCGGAGGGTGCAGCAGGTTGCTTCCGACGTTGGCATTTCTCGCAGGAGGCCACGTAACGTCGAACGGACCGGGCGAGACCACGCCAAAAGAACCGGCGTCGGACACGGTCGTACGTGCGAGATATGCCCAGATGACCGGCAGTTGGTTCGTCGCGAAGCTCATGCAGCACCGTTGAACGCATGTGTCGTCGTTAGGCACGACGAGAAGTAGCTCAGGACCATCTGGCTGGACACTACGACGGTACAGCGTGCCGTTAAAGAGGACAAACATGCGGAGTGATGCGTCATTAGGGGCAGATTCCAGACGGTCAATGAGTGATCGCAAGGAAGCATCACGACGTTGTTCGTCACCAATCCGCAGCCAGTGAGACGTGGACGTGACGCTGGGGCCAGGCTGGATGACTGATCCATGCGGGTGGTCAACAGGGTAGCGGGACAAGCAGTCGGCGTCTAGATGGAGGCGTCCAGACTTGTAGGCAACTGACTAGGAGTACTCCTGCAGACGCAACGCCCAACGGCCAAGTCGTCCAGTGGGGTCCTTCAGTGAAGAAAGCCAACAGAGTGCGTGATGGTCTGTGACGACACGGAAAGGTCGGCCATACAAGTAAGGAAGGAATTTTGAAACCGCCCAGACAAGGGCAAGGCATTCCCGTTTTGTTATGGAGTAGTTGCGATCGGACTTGGAAAGGAGACGACTTGCATACGCAATTACACGCTCAGTGCCCCGTTAAGTGTGGGCTAAAACTGCACCGATTCCATGACCACTAGCATCTGTTCGCACTTCTGTAGGAGCATCTAGATCAAAATGTGCAACAATAGGTGGTGTCGTCAAAGCGGTGATTAGCTGGGAGAAGGCATCAGCTTGTCGAGGACCCCAACAAAACGGGATGTTTTGTTTTAGATGGTCAGTGTGTGGGCGTGCGAGTGCCGCAAAGTCTTTCACGAACCGGCGGAAGTAGGAGCACAAGCCCACGAAACTGCGAACATCATGGACAGAGCGAGGAACGGGGAAGTTCGTGACAGCTCGTACTTTGGCCGGGTCTGGTCGGGCACCAGAAGCGTCAACAAGGTGGCCCAACACAGTAAGTTGACGAATATAGATAGGACGGCCGAAATGCGTTCAAGGTGTGTTGTGAAGGTGGGCGAGAAGATTATCACATCGTCCAAGTAACACAAGCACGTAGACAATTTAAATCCTTGTAGCAGTGTGTCCATCATTCTCTCGAAGGTTGCCGGAGCATTGCAGAGACCGAAGGGCATGACCTTGAATTGGTAAAGAACGTCAGGGGTAACAAAGGCGGTCTTCTCACGGCCCATGTCCTCTATAGCAATTTGCCAGTAGCCACACCGGAGGTCGAGAGACGAAAAGAAGGCGGCGCCATGAAGACAGTCATGTGCGTCGTCAATAGACATCAGACTCTGCCCAGGCGGCGCTGCGAAAAACGCCGCCACCAGCGCTCTCATCGCCGCCCTGGCCATAACTGAGTAGTGCAAAGAGAGCCGTCCGCAAGCGAATGTGCGTAGGCCACTATAGAACCCCCCTCTTTCGCTCGGGTTGAGGGCTGTTTCCTGAAAATCAAGGACCTGGAAAGCTTCTTCCGTCAATCCACCCTCGCTTCAGAAAAGTAGGAAGCTCATCAAAGTGAACTGCGGCTACAATGCAAAAGATGTTTCAGCTATGTCGGCGTGCTGCAACTCGCAAGCGCAAGCGAGCATCCCATGACGTCGAGTTCAAGGCACTCCGACGTGTGTTCTACAACGCCTAAATGCGTTAAATTTGGGCATATACATAATGTCAAAGCGATGAAGTACGTACACGAGCAATGTTTCTTACGATCAGTGGTACAAAGCTCGCTTTATCAGGCATGAATGGTCCCGGCGATTTTCGCCTTTGAAGTTGCATTCTCCATCCATCTCTCGCTTCCTGTGCGTCGAACTGTTTTATATCGCATCCTTGAATGTACTGCTGACGGTTGTCTTCCGTTTGTATATACTGCAAATTGGGATACGTGCGTGTCCACTTTCTCGGTGTACAACGAAAAGCAAAACCGTGGCCTCCGTGATAGCTCCGGCAATCGCGGAGACCGCGGGTAAGAAAAACCTGACGGTGGTCACGGCCAAAATTTTGCGATTTACTTGTATGACGCACGTGTTAGCATTTGCTAGCCGGAATTATGAACCTTCAATGCGTACGTGCGCGTTAAGGTTATGGGTGGTCGCGGAGTGCGCGATGATTATCGCGCGCTTCACCAGTCTGCATTTAACTGCTGCACGGCGCGCACCGCGGTCTGAGGCTGTGCTGAGCTTCATGGTGAAGGTTACCACGGTTCTACGTCAAGGCTACTCAAAACACTAACATGAGGCCGACATTATCACACTTTCTCGTGCGACCGGCTGTGGAGAACGCGAGTAATTCGCTTGCCCAGCACGTTCGTAACGACCCGTATCCAGAGCTCTCGCTGTTCTGATTCGTGCAACAGCTACAGAAATAGGTAAAACAAGTCCTTTACGTCCGTGGCAATTCACAACGCAAGAGTAGCTTCGACTGAAGCCTTTCTTCGTAGCGCGCGGAGCTGTTGCGTCTGCTCTTGTTTTCGCCGTCGTTCTGGCACGCACTTCATGGCGGTTCGGTTGCGCGTCCGACAAGCGGAGATAAATTCGTAGCTCTTTTTATGAGTGTTCAATGCGCCAACACACCAAATATTTAGGTTAATTGTTGTTTCCAACTCGCTAGTTGCACCCGGTTGCACAGCAAACTGTGCAAGGAAGCCGGACTTTGCACTACCCAAAACTGCTCCCACAGGTGTCGCTACGTGTCGGCAAAACTCCAGAGTCTGACGTCTATACGTGGAAGAGGGTACACATCCTTTTTGGTAATTTTGTTGAGGTGCCGATAATCAATGCAGAAACGCCAGAGGCCATCTTTCTTCTTTACTAATACCACGGGGGAGGCCCAAGGGCTAAATGATGGTTCAATGATGTCTTTCGCTAGCATTTTGGCCACTTCTTTTTGAATCACTCCTCTCTCTGATGCAGACACACGGTAACGCCGACGGTGAATGGGCGCAGAGTCACCAGTGTTACTTCGGTGAGTGACAATCTTAGTCTGGCCCAAGGTGTGGTCATGGATATGGAAGATGTCACTGTATGAAGCCTGTAGCATCATCATCATCGCCCTTCATCATCATCATCACTTATTAGCAACCGCGCCGCGCCTCTCGCGCAGCTCATGCGTAGCTCGATGCGTGAGCCAGAGAACGAGTTCACGCGCCTGGCGGTTTGGACGCCTGCAGCCGCCGCCGCTCCGCTTCGGCAGTTCTCGAATGAAGTGACGAGAGTTCGGCACGGCCACGTCGGGCGTCGTCCCGACGTCTTCTCACGTCCCGTCTCCATCTCTCGCTACAAGCCAAAACCTGGCAGAGGGCGTCGGCCTGGTCAGGGGAAAGGTCTGATCCAATCATACTGCGAAAAATGACGTCGTCAGCACTCGGAAACCGCGAGACTTCAGCTTGGTCAGGTGCAGTTACGGTGACGACCTTCATGCCATCGTCTGTTAGAGCAGTGAGTTGGGCAAGCGACATCTGGTAGGGCAGCACTTGGGGGGGTGAGGCCAAAATTCAGGAGTGGAAGGAAAACGCAGTTATCCGTTTTGCTGGCGATGGTATGCGGGACAGTAACACTGCGCGTCAGTCGCGTGTCAGTTATCGGTGTGATGACGTAGTCGCCATCAGGAACTGGAGGGGTCGATGACAAACACACGTAGGTTACTGCTCGAGGTTGTGGGCGAACAAAAGTGGTTGGGATCAAGCGGCTGACGGGCTTTGCACAGTTATCTGACAGAAGAGGGAGATCGAGGCCGAGTGTTCCCGAAGAACAATCAATTAAGGCCGAGTGAGCCGAAAGGAAATCAAGGCCAAGTATGAGGTCATGAGGGCAACGAGCAAGGACGGCAAAAAGGACCACGGTGCGGCGATCGGCAATGCTGACCCGGGCAGTGCACATCCCTATTACTTCAACTGTACCGCCATCGGCAACACGTATTGCCTGCGTCGTAGACGGGGTCATAATCTTCTGCAAACGGCGGCGTAAAGGAGCGCTCATTATGGAGAGGTGCGCACCAGTGTCAACGAGGGCGGTCACAGGAACATTGTCGACTTTTATATCAAGCAGGCTGTGGTGTGTGGGGAGCGTCAGTAGAGGATTTGCAGGCGTCGATGATATTGCAGCTTCACCTCTATAAGCTGCAATATCTTGTTTTCCTGCTGGGATCGTCCGGAGAAGGTCGGCGAGGAAAAGTGTCGGGGCTGTGGAGAGGGGGGACTGGCGACGTTGTGGCGACGGGGAGCGAGAGTAGCGGCGAATGGGTGAAGTGGCGTTAGTGGTGACAGGCTCGTGAGGGGACGACGTGTAGAAATTGGGGGGTGCAGCGGTTGAACGTCTAGCGGTGGTAGGGCGCATATAGTTAGGGAAGGTCTGTCGTGGTGGGTTCGACCAACGGCGACGGCAATAGCGAGAGACGTGCCCAGGCTCATGGAGGAAAAACAGATAGGCACGTCAGGTGTTCGCCATTCCGCAGGATTGCGGAAGTGCACTGTAGGAGAGGGTCGGAGTCGGCGAGCGTCTCCTAGGGAGTAAGGCCGTGCTTCAGGGCGAGTCAGTGGACACGCTGACGGCAGGCCGAGGTTGGCAAACTCCTGTCTGACCACAGCTTGGATGAAGGCTGCCGATGGTTGTGATGCGTCTGTAGCGTGGGTCGTGAAAACAGGTGGTTGAACAGGAGCAGGACAGGCAGCTTCAATCTCGCGGCGAACAATGCGCGTGACGTTGTCATAGGTGGGCGGCTGGCGAGCGGCCTCACAGGATGAAGTTGCGGCCGTGTTGGGCAACCGCATAGGCGGAGAGTACGGGGGGGGCTCGGGGGCTCGCCCCCCTCCCCCGGGCGGCTTCACGGGGGGCAGGGCCCCCCCCCCGGCGACTGCCCGGGATATTTTTAAGAGCTTGACTTAGGTCCCCGTCCATTGACAACGAGCGTTTGACCTCCTGTCTGGCAGCTATTTATTTCACAGGGGGCTGTTTGTACCCGCTTTTTTAATTTCAGGCTTTTTAAAATTCCGATCATGGGCCAGTGAAAAGTGAAAAACTCAGTTAATAATTCTCCGCAAAGAGTTTTTTATGTGCAGAATATGTTGCGTTAACAAACAACTGAGGCGACCTCTTAGTGTTTTATAGTGGTAGAAAATTGTATTTTCTACCACCTGAGAATTATTTTTGCCCATTCACAAATTGAAGATTAAATCTTCCTGTACCAGCATTAGGCCACTGTCTTACGTCTGGTGCATGTTTTAACAAAGTAATGCATGTCAATAAAGAAAATAGGCGGGTCCCACTCATTGTGGGAATCGATTTTATGTGATGCAATCACCGAGTAGCAGCCTATACGGCATTTTTTCGCTTTGAGCCAAGGAGGATCGATGTCTTTGTGTAAGTTGAAAAATAAATCGGGAGTCATCACAAGAGATATTCATACTGATATCGCGGTGTCGGCGCCATAGAGAATAAGGTGGTATTAAAGTCTTTAATGATATTCTTTAATTTAGGAGGCGGACATGCTCTCTCTCGATATATATATATATATATATATATATATATATATATATATATATATATATATATATATATATATATATATATATATATATATATATATATATCCTTTCCTTTCTTCACATTTACATTACAATTACTTCTAATAACGTCCCCTATACTTTCCTTGGCATCATTGTCTGTTAGTTCTCATTAATAATGTGTTTAACAAAGTAAACGAGCCCTTAAGTTCACACTTCTTTCCTTCGTTCATAGCCGAGGGTCTCGTTCTGGCAGACTTGTTGCCTTCAGGTGGTATTCGAGGGATTATTGGTCAGCTGCCAGCTCGTAATAAGATCACGTACTACGTGACGCCTACAGGCAAAAAAGGGTGTTCTACACTCGCCGTAAAGGCAACAGGCGGCGCTGACTGACGCTCCCACGTTTAAATGAACATATATACCCTAAAAAGTGGACGGAGGGATGACTGCCACCGTAGCAGGGGCTCCGGAACCGGGGGGGGCAGTGGGGGCCGTCGCCCCCCACAGGTTTAAAACTAGTGGGGGCCATGCCACACTACAGTTCCAACACCCCCCCCCCCCCCCCCACCCTCACTTTCCTTTTCCCCGGCACCACCCGGGAAGCTACGGACTCCTTTGACTAGTTAACTCCCTTCCTTCAACAAACGAGACAAAATTCTCTGGAAGTGCTTTCGTCCGTGATCGACTCCGGGCATGTGCACTTGCCGGCCAAGCTTTCTTCGGCTGTGGAATACGGACTACCAACCGCATCGACCCTGACATCACGCCCAGAGAAGAACTTAAGCTGCTGCTTTCACCGACCTTCCTTCAGTGGACACGGGATCAGCATCACGTCAAGTTTTCCTAATCTACTGTTCAACATGCAGGTATTACCATTACTCCTGCTGTCGTGGTCGGCGGTTGCCTTTGCCAGCCCGATAACCGTCCCTGCTGCGCCGATGGTGCCGATAGTGCTTTCGTCCGTGATCGACTCCGGGCATGTGCACTTGCCGGCCAAGCTTTCTTCGGCTGTGGAATACGGACTACCAACCGCATCGACCCTGACATCACGCCCAGAGAAGAACTTAAGCTGCTGCTTTCACCGACCTTCCTTCAGTGGACACGGGATCAGCATCACGTCAAGTTTTCCTAATCTACTGTTCAACATGCAGGTGTGTAAACCATTACCGCTATTTGCTAGGAAATCAGATGACGCCTTTCTGCTAGTGTTCCCGTGTCCACAAACGTTATGTGAAATTGTATTAGACTGTTTTTCAGTGATATTGCTTTTGTTACGCTCTGGTGACATCGAAAGAAATCCGGGACCAACTACGCGCCCAGAAAATCTATTAGATATCGAATCTCTGCCTGAAAACCCAACCGAGCAAATGTCTGTTCTTTTTAAATTGATCAAGGATATTCATACACGATCATTACAAAGTGCAAAGGTTCAGAATGACTTAGCAGCTGATATGAAGTCAATTAAATGCGGCCAGAAGAACATAGAGGCAAAGATTGTCGCCGTACAAAAGCGCCTCGACGACCTCGAGCAAAAATCTGAAGTCCTCGAGAAAGTTAATGAAGAGCTATCTGTAGTGCATACTTCGGTCAGCAACCTTGAAGCACGCAATGTTTCACTTCAATCACGACTCGATGATTTGGAAGATCGCTCACGGCGAAACAACCTTATCTTCTATGGTATTCCCGATTCCAAAGAAACATGGCAGGAGACAGAGGCCAAACTAACCTCTGAAATAAAATCAGTTTTAAGCACTTTCACAGGCAGCACTATTGAGAGGGCACACAGGCTAGGTTCCTTTTCTCCTGCCAAGTGCCGCCCGATAATTGTCAAGCTTACTGACTTCAAATCCAAAGAGCAACTGTTTTCGCTCCGAGGCCAATTGAAAGCAAAAAAACATCGGTGTATCGGAAGATTTTTCAGCAACCACCCGCCTCGCCCGCAAAAAGCTAACTGAATTTCGTAACAACCAGCCTAATCCTGCATCCTTTAAACTTCGCTACAATAAAATGCTAGGTAACGGCAAGTGTTACATCTACAATACTAACCTTGGCATCGTCGAAGAATCGCAATCACAAGCTTCTTATGCAGGCCACGCTCGACATCAACCTACAAACAGTTCACAATAGGGAAACGAGAGGGGCGGTGGTCTATTACCTGCTTCGCCAGATCAGCTATCCTTCCTTTATTCCAACACAAGAAGCATTGCTAACAAGTCTGACTCCTTATCATCCGCGATAGATTCGTGTGGCGCTCATGTAATTGCACTTACTGAAACGTGGCTTTCTTCAAATACGCATGACACTGAATTGTTCGATAATGCGCAGAACTTTACTATCTATCGCTGTGACCGCACAGTGCGCCGAGGGGGAGGCGTGCTCTTAGCTATATCAAAATGCCTTCCATCGTCATGCATACAGATTAATCACGATATCGAAATAGTATGGGTTCTGTTAACAATTCGTGACTTAAAAATTATTCTAGGGGTATGCTATCGTTCGCCTTCATCTCCGCAAACTTTCATAAGTGAACTCCATGATTCAATAAACATGGTTGCTTCGCGCTTTCCTTTCACGCCTCTGTTTTTACTAGGTGATTTTAACCTGCCCAACTTAAATTGGAACACTGATCCACCAAGCTTATCACCTTTTTTCAGCACAGGCCAAGGATTTTGTAGATATGTGTTCTGTTTTTGGCCTGTGTCAACTGGTGACCCAACCTACAAGAATAACCAGTACCACTTCAAGTACCCTTGACCTAATATTGACTAACTCGCCCGATTTAGCCTCCGAAATCACTTATATGCCTGGTATCAGTGATCATTCTCTGCTTGTTTTTCACCTTAAAATGCCACCCCCAAAACGAACCAATGTGAAAAAAACCATAGTCGATTTCAATAAAGCAAATTTCGATGCCATTAATAACGAACTATCGAACTTCGTTGTTTCCTTTTTTATCCAGTTCAATGATCGCTCTGTCCAATCGAACTGGGATATTTTTTGCTGCAAAAGTAGATGAACTTACTAAAAAATACATTCCTAACCGAATCATCATTTCTAATCACCAGGCACCATGGTACAACACCTACATCAAACGCCTATTCCAACCGTAAAAAACGACTTTACAGATCAGCAAAACTAGCACCTTCTGAAGACCGTTGGGCGATTTACAAAACTGCACATAACGCTTACCTTACGGCCTTAAAATCGTCTAAGTTACATTTTCTTTCTCGAACTCTCCCAGATATGCTTGCAAATAATGTACGTAAATTTTGGCGCTTAATTAACCCTTTACCAGATAACAGCATAGTTCTAGTAGATGATTTTGACAATCCAGTTCCTCCTGACATGTGCGCCGATCTTCTTAATGACACTTTCAAAAACAACTTTTCTCGAGTTGATAACGTCATGCCTACCCCATGTGCAGAACTTCAATTATATTGCCATGCCACCAATTTCCATTGATCATTCTGGTATCGCTAAGCTCATAAATTACTTGCCCATTCACTCATCCCCTGGCCATGACAATATTGGTACCAAATTTCTGAAAAGCACCGTTACTTACAGTTCAGTGATACTAACAAAAATTTTTCAACAGTCCTTAGATACATCAACCATTCCTGTACAATGGAAAATCGGGAGGGTGGTTCCAATCTTTAAGTCGGGTAATAAACACTCTCCAAAAAATTATCGTCCTATCTCGTTAACAAGCACTTCCCTGTAAGTTATTAGAACATGTCATTTTCACGAACCTCATTAACTTCCTTGAATCGAATTCTTTTTTCACACCAGCACAACATGGTTTTCGCAAACATTTTTCATGCGAAACACAGCTCATATATTTCACTCACAAACTGCATCAGATTTTAGACCGTTTCATCATGTGCTGATTGCATTTTTTTAGACTTCAGTAAGGCTTTCGATAAAGTCTGTCACCACCTACTACTCTTCAAACTGAGCCTACTAAATATTGACAATAGTTTACTAAAGTGGATTGAGTGTTTTTTGTATAACCGTGTTCAATACGTTACTGCTAACAATCACAATTCGTCATTTTCTGCGGTCCACTCAGGTGTACCGCAAGGGTCAGTTCTTGGTCCACTTTTGTTTCTAATTTATATTAATGACCTCACGTCTTCACTCTCTTCTAACATTCATCTTTTTGCAGATGACTGCGTCATTTTTCGTGAAATAACCAGTAATAATGACAGTTTACGCCTCCAATCTGACCTTAACACCATAACAGCTTGGTGCAGCACATGGCGAATGGACTTAAACATTGCTAAATGTAAGGTAATGCGCGTAACCAGATCTGCTAACACCCCACTAAAATACTACTTAAGCAACGTCCCGCTTGATCCAGTCTCCTCGTATAAGTACCTGGGCATTCTGATCACATCTAACTTATCTTGGGCACCCCACATCGCATACATTACTAATAATGCTAATCGCATGTTAGGCTACATACGTCGTAACTTTTCAAAAGCACCATCTGCACTAAAACTACTGTTGTATAAAACATTAATACGTTCAAAACTTGAATATGCATCATCAGTGTGGGATCCTTACCACGATAACTTGACTACTTCACTTGAACTCGTACAGAATAACTCCGCCCGTTTCATACTTTCTAACTACAATCGCATCGCCAGTATTAGTTCCATGAAATCCAGCCTAGGCCTTCCCTCTCTCGCATCCCGTCGGAAAATATCTCGTTTAAGCACATTTCACAAATTATTCCATCATCCCACCCTACATAACCAACTAATCCTCAATCCTCAGTACATATCTCATCGCATCGACCATCGTCATAAGGTTGGCATCGGATCCTGCAACTCCCAGTGTTTTTATCGATCATTCATACCTCGCACATCAGTAGATTGGAACCACCTTCCCGATGACATCGTCACTATCACTAATAACAATATTTTCCGTCAAACATTACTCAGTATTGTATAAGGTAAACGTTACTCAAAATTGTATTATGTTTTTAGTGTATTATGTTCACCGTCGTTGCACAGCTACTATTGTATAATCAGGAGTTTTTCTTTATTTTTTGTTGCATTGTTTATTCTCATGCTGTACTTTTTTTTACTTTTTTCTTTGCTTTTCCTTCTTTTTTTCTTTTTGTAAACTTTGTTTCCACTCCCCTCTATAATGCCATAGGCCCTGAGGGTAAATAAAATGAATGAATGAATGAATGAATGAAGTCTGTGAATTCTGACACTAGTCAGTGCTTCGTCTGCGTAAGCAGCACTGCCTGCTTTCGCCTGGTTCAATGTATATACCGTCGTGAAGTGCTTCTCAAGGAGGTAAAGGCTGGCGCTCTATTCTGCAGCTCTTGCACGAGCGCGTCTCAGCCCCACGACTTTACAATGCCTCTAGTTCTCATCCTCTTTCTTTGTTGCTATCCAAGCCCATGAAAAGAAATGAGATAAAATGAGATAAGAAAGGGTGTAAGCCTCACCCACATAAGCTCGATTTTAACCATGAACCTGCCCGGGGCGTAGCCATAAGCTTTTTTAGAGGGTTCTGACCCCCCTTTATTTATGTCCTTGCTTGTATTTGAGTGCGCGTATCCAATTAAAAATTTCCAGCGAAACCAGTATTCCTAAATCGGCGCATGTATATCACCACAAAACAAAATGTAATAATTTCAGGGCGGTGGGGGATGAACCCCCAACCTCCTATCTTCGCCATTGAACTTATCACTTCAAATGTTCGGTTTCTTCCTGTTCGGCCCAGACTAACTTAATTCTTCGACACATAATAACCGTACTGAAAATCGGAAACGGAAAGCGTGGCACACGGTTTTGTTGCTGGAGGGTTGCGATCGACAAGCTCTTTATCAACTCTTCAGGCATGTCAGCCTCCAAGCACACGGCGAGCTTTCGCAGGCAGACGCCGGGACGAATTGACGATTGAAAAAAATTATTACAGGCTTTCCTGCAGGGTTTGTTTTTTAATTTATTTTCTGTTTTCTTTCTTTCTTTTTTTTTTCAGAACAGCAACTCGTCCACAAACTGCTTTCTTCTATCAAAGTGTGTTCCAGCCATCTCACTTCTTCACAGTGCATCGATCCTTCCTCAGCGACATGTTCCCCGATCAGCGTGCGTAGGAAGGGGGGAAGACTATATGACGCTCCCGAAGTAATTTTGAAAAAGACTTCGACGTGTGGGCGTCGTCACTGGAAAGGGAAAGTGCCGCGTGCGAGCTCACTGTTGCTCACTAAATTAACATTCGCGCTCCTAGTCTGCAGACAAAAGTCGCCTTCTCGGATGTGCTTGGTGCACACACGTGCCCCGGACTTCGGTTTATTGCCGTTTCTAAGCTTTATGAGCCATGCATCGTGATGTTCGTTATGCTTGAGTTAAAACCGTAAATATGAAATCACACCCTGATCTCTTGCATGCGTGGTGCACTAATTGTGCACACAGCACCAGAGCACCATGCCACCGAAAACATTCGTCACGCTTTCCAAGCTTGTTACGTCTATATAAATGCCAGTGCGCACGAACTGGTTGTGAAACGAAGCTGCTTGAAGTGGGAAACTAAAAAAAAGCTGCTCGGGCCGCCGGCTTCCCTTCGCTAGAGCAAGGTTCCGTGAAGCAAGGTGGCATCACGTGATCCAACTTCGCACGTCACAACGATTGCAGCGCCCGTGTCTCCAGTGGTGGGCCTCGCGCACAATAACACTAAAAAAATACAGATAGTAGAACTGTAATACGCGTGTACATAAACAGTATTCAGCAAGTGGACGCCTCTCATGCCGTCGACTAAAACGAGGCTTCCCCTTTTGTCGGATGCTGCCCAGACATACGCAGAAAGAGCTGCTGCAAGAGCATGGGGGGTCATTTCAGACTCACTGAAATGCAATCCTGCTTCCATGGCGAGATCTTCGCTGCGAGGTTTAAAATCTGCAACCGCATCCATCGCGGCACTCATGAAATCCGCGGCTATGCAGCGGCCTTTTGCACACGTGGTGATGCATCGTGGCGCCTTCTAACTCGCTGAGAGCAATGAGATTCGCGACGACATCGCTTCAGCATCTAGTCTGGGGCGAGAGAAAATGAGTAAGAGATATTCGTTCTTTGAATACAAATATTTCCCCCTAATAAGTCATCTTTTCACACTCAACCAAACTGCACGCATTTTTCAATGCCCCTGTTCATTTCAGCTGAACTCTATGTTTCTTGTTAGTCACATTAAGGTCATTAACTGGCTGTGCACATCAGACGTCGAAGCAGGAAAGTTACACTTGAAAACATTTATACGCACAAGTTTTGCCCCCTACCTCGGAAGAAAAGGCGGACAAAAAACATCGACTTCACTGTCGGCTTGAATTGCGCGGTAAGCCACAACGATATTTCCTTTTCTGCTAATACAACTCAAGATGTCGCGTTTTATGTTTTACATAAACGTGTTAGAGTGGCTTCATGAGATGGCATCAGCGTCATGTGGTTGATATAGACTCCGGGTGAGGCACAAAACACAAGAAAAAAAAGGCCGAGGGTGCTGTCAGCCAACTAGATAGGAAGTGTCTATTCCACCGGCAGCTGAGAAAAACTTCAGAAAACTGTTTCACCAGGCAGTCGCGTCATATGGTTAATCCTCGTCCTCGTTCGTGATATATTTCCCCCACAAAGCACCCTTTTCTCTTTCCCTGTTGTTGAGCGCGCGCGCACAAACTATATATATATATATATATATATATATATATATATATATATATATATATATATATATATATATATATATATATATATATATATATATATTACGAGCGTGCAGCTATATATATATATATATCTATAGCTGCCCGCTCGTAATAAGTTCACCTACTACGTGACGCCTACAGGCAAAAAAGAGTGTTCCACACTCGCCGTAATGGCAACAGGCGGCGCTGACTGACGCTCCCACGTTTAAGTACACATATATACCCTATGAAGTGGACGGAGGGATGACCGCCACCGTAGCTCAGTGGTAGAGCATTGGATGCGTTATTCGAAGGTCGCAGGTTCGGATCCTGCCGGTGGCAAGTTATCTTTTCGTCTACTTTTCTTTCTTCACATTTACATTGCAATTACTTCTTATAGCTTCCCCTATAGACCAGAGCACGCCTATCTCGCACCAGGCGCCTAGGCTCCCGGCGGCATACTCTCGCACCCAGACGCCATGTTTGTATTGAACTGCCAAGGCGTGTATCTGTTGCATGGTAAGCGGCGTGTCCGGGACCTTAAAATACGAGAAAGCGCCTATTCACACCGCTCCCGCTAACAAGAAGTCGTCTGGGCACCACTGCGCTGTCTTTAGATGCGAAAACAATCAGCGCAAGAGGGAGATATCACTCAGCACTGTCTGTGAAGATGACAACACAACATGGGAATCGTGCCGGTGCGGTGTTTTCAGATTGCACAGATTTCCATCCGCAACGAAAAACGACGAGCTCCGCTGCCAGTGGATAATTGCAATCAACAGGAAAAACTACGAGCCCAGTAAAAGTGTACGAGTAAGTACACAATTACTGCGTGTATTCAAGCGTGACGCCAGCTATTTCGCTTTACAGCAGTAATATTTGCGTGCAGTATGCCTGTAGTATGCGGCACCAAATCATTGCCGTACTCTTTCGCAGGCCGCATGCCAATAATAGGAGATATTAGGACTCACGCGTGCACGCACACTGCGCACGTTTAGTACAAATGTAACGGCGTACTGTCGCGATGCAAAGAAACGTGAACAGCGGAAAGCGTGGCTTTCGACTCAGTCGAACTGCGACATGCCTTGACTGTCGCTAAGCGAAACTGTGCTTTCAGCCCGCATAGCACTACATCTTGCGCTGGCTGGCACTTTCGCACCGCGTGTTCCGAGTGCCAGGCATGACTGGCAAATGATAAACACATGCGGTGCATGAGCGCAAGCCGGAGCGGGATTCTAGCGCTACGGTGACACCGGCTGAACGCACAAGTTTTGCTTAGCGACAGTCAAGGCATGTCGCAGTTCGACCGAGTCTTTCTGCTGTTCGCGTTTCTTGGCATCGCGATAGTACGTACCTGATAAAGTTGCTTCCGCAGTCGGCAATGCACGTGCTGTAGACATTCCGGACCGTCGAGGAAGGTCTTCTCAACGTTTCACAAAGAAAACTGCACAAATTTCCAGGCGAGGAAAAGCGCGAGACATGCTCACATCCATACTCGGGCTGGGAAGTTTCGCGTTTGAACTGCGGAGCGTCTGCTAGCCTGGCAGTTCCAGGTGTTGCTTCGCCGCGCATGCCACAGATGGCGCTACGTGCTGCCTATTATGGCGGCACACACTGAACTCGCTGTGTTCTGGTGTATACTTTCCTTGGCATCTTTGTCTGTTAGTTCTCATTAATAATGTGTTTAACAAAGCAAACGAGTCCTTAAGGTGACAATTCTTTCCTTCATTCATAACGAGGGTCTCGTTCTGGCAGACTTGATGCCTTCAGGTGGTATGCGAGGGATTATTAGTCAGCTGCCCGCTCGTAATAAGATCACGTACTACGTGACGCCTACAGGCAAAAAAGAGTGTTCCACACTCGCCGTAATGGCAACAGGCGGCGCTGACTGACGCTCCCACGTTTAAGTACACATATATACCCTATGAAGTGGACGGAGGGATGACCGCCACCGTAGCTCAGTGGTAGAGCATCGGATGCGTTATTCGAAGGTCGCAGGTTCGGATCCTGCCGGTGGCAAGTTATCTTTTCGTCTACATTTCTTTCTTCACATTTACATTGCAATTACTTCTTATAGCTTCCCCTATACTTTCCTTGGCATCTTTGTCTGTTAGTTCTCATTAATAATGTGTTTAACAAAGCAAACGAGTCCTTAAGGTGACAATTCTTTCCTTCATTCATAACGAGGGGTCTCGTTCTGGCAGACTTGATGCCTTCACGTGGTATGCGAGGGATTATTAGTCAGCTGCCCGCTCGTAATAAGATCACGTACTACGTGACGCCTACAGGCAAAAAAGAGTGTTCCACACTCGCCGTAATGGCAACAGGCGGCGCTGACTGACGCTCCCACGTTTAAGTACACATATATACCCTATGAAGTGGACGGAGGGATGACCGCCACCGTAGCTCAGTGGTAGAGCATCGGATGCGTTATTCGAAGGTCGCAGGTTCGGATCCTGCCGGTGGCAAGTTATCTTTTCGTCTACTTTTCTTTCTTCACATTTACATTGCAATTACTTCTTATAGCTTCCCCTATACTTTCCTTGGCATCTTTGTCTGTTAGTTCTCATTAATAATGTGTTTAACAAAGCAAACGACTCCTTAAGGTGACAATTCTTTCCTTCATTCATAACGAGGGTCTCGTTCTGGCAGACTTGATGCCTTCAGGTGGTATGCGAGGGATTATTAGTCAGCTGCCCGCTCGTAATAAGATCACGTACTACGTGACGCCTACAGGCAAAAAAGAGTGTTCCACACTCGCCGTAATGGCAACAGGCGGCGCTGACTGACGCTCCCACGTTTAAGTACACATATATACCCTATGAAGTGGACGGAGGGATGACCGCCACCGTAGCTCAGTGGTAGAGCATCGGACGCGTTATTCGAAGGTCGCAGGTTCGGATCCTGCCGGTGGCAAGTTATCTTTTCGTCCACTTTTCTTTCTTCACATTTACATTGCAATTACTTCTTACAGCTTCCCCTATACTTTCCTTGGCATCTTTGTCTGTTAGTTCTCATTAATACTGTATATATATATATATATATATATATATATATATATATACGGAAGCGAGAAAGTACTACGTACGTCGAAACACCTTTATTATTCACAAACGTTTCGGCTGGTGGGCCAGCTTTCGTCAGTGTGACCTGACGACGGCTGGCCCACGAGCCGAAACGTTTGTGAATAATAAAGGTACGTACGTATACGTCGTACTTTCTCGCTTCCGTTTTACTACGGAGCCAGTGCGCTTCTTTCCCCCGCCACGTCTGTATATATATATATATATATATATATATATATATATATATATATATATATATATATATATATATATATATATATATATATATATATATGTATGTATTGTAAGGAACAGAGACACAAGAGACAGCACCTTTGCTGCGGGCCGGCTGTTCTTATTCTGCCTTCGTCTTCTTTTCCTCGCGCTAGCTCCCCCCGCGCTAGAGCCCCGATGCCGCTGCTGTTAGTCATCACACTCGGCCATGACTGCGAGCGCATGGAGCTGCCGACAGTGCTTCAGGTGGGCGGGGTTGGCTGCATCGGGGTGGTCGGCCCCGACCACACTGCAACATGGATTGGCGATCTGCGAGAAGCGTCTCTGGTGGGCGAGGCTGGCTGCCTCGCGGTGGTCGGTCTGGGCCACGCAGAGACGTCATGAGAGCACTGAGAGACGCGTCTGGCGGCCGGCTTGGGCTTTGTCGCGAAGAAAATGGCAGATGCGTCATACCAGGAGAAGATCGCCGGAACGGCATCCGAGGGGGTACCATGGGTGGCGTGGTTTCTCGGCGCTTTTTCTCGCTTACGTCCTCGTGATCACCACCAGGAGCATAGTCAGGACATTTGTCAGGAAGAACAATCTTGCGTGGTTTTGGCGAAACTGAGAAGCCTGTTTCTTTCGCCACTCTCTGCGTTAGTAGTGGAGCTCGTACAGTCTGTTCCATCAACATCCGACTGCCCCGGAGCCAGTCCACATGGCACTACGGGCACCTTCGTTGAGGGGTGCAGCGCACGATGCTTGAGAATAGATGATTGTACGTCCAATGGGATTCGTGACTGGGGAACACTGCTGCGCTTGTTCCGGAGAATCTTCTCGCTTAACATCAGCGTGTTGGGCACGTTGCGCTCCATTCCCTCGATCCTTTGGAAGTTAATTTGAGGTTGCTTCTTGCTCTTTTCGGGCTCCCTTGCTACATTCTCTGCCGGACTTAGCGTGAGGTGGTCATCGACGCAAGCGGTCAATGGTTGCGCTTTAAGTCGCGGATGTAGCTCCGACGAGTCTGAGAAGACGTTGCTGATGGTCATGGACTCGTTTGTCTTCTGAATTGGTAGCGTGTCAATGACGAGATGAGACGGCACATCCATGCCCGGAAGGGAAGATGATATTGGAGCCGGTGTTACCAACTCCCGTGGATGGAATGTTGTCTCGGCTTCTCGTAGTAGTGTTATGCTGTCGGACACCAGCGCAGTGCCACAACACTGCGTTAGTGCAGTGTTTGAACGAGGGGAGGGGGGGAGCTCTCCGTTAAGCTGCACTGCGCAGTTGCATTCTCGAAGAGGTGGCCTTCCTCAGCTCCATCCTCGGTAAAGGCAATGTTGGACGCGTTGGTGTCATAATGAGGCCAGCCGAAAGCAGCTAAGAGCTTGCAGCTCCAGTCCGCCCAGCACTGCTACCGCACGCCTTCGTACCGATGCCACGCCGTGGCACCATTTCGAAGGCGGTCTATGGCCATAGACCATTTCTGAGTTTCCGTCCAGGTCTCGCGAGCTCCCAGAGCGTTCACGGTCGCCAACCAGTCGTCAGCGTCGTTCTCGAAGCCGTGGAACTCTGGTATTTCGCAGGCGGCTGGCGATGGTGGGATGGCAGGCGAAAATCCAGAGATCGCTAAAGCGAAGCAGCCTAGCTGGTGTGAGAGCTGCATGAGGGCACACCGAAGCTCTCTGCGTTGTTCGGGTGAGCTGGCCTCAAGGTCTTGTGAGGCGGCTGCATCCAACAAGGCGTTGGTGGTGCTCAGTGCCGGCAGGATGGCAGGAAACAGCGTAGAGCTCGACGCTGTCAGGGCGTTCACCGTGACGCGGAGTCGCGAGATGGTACGGGACAGCTCGGCGGCACTTTCTGGCGATCCGCACGCGGAGCCGGTTGTGACGTCTGATGGGTAGGACATGATCAGTGTACTCACTGAGCCGGTACCCTTGTCCGAGGGAGCTTGGGCAGCTCCCCTAAGCGGCTCAGGTGTCAGTCGAGTACTGATCGAGACCTCGCAACGGGAAGCGTGAACGGCATTCCCAGTGGACAGGAGTCCGTGCGTATTCTTGCCGTAAGGTGGTGGCATGGTGGCCGTCAGGTCGCGCCCTGGAACCGCAGAGGAGGCATGGACGCCGTCCACTGATGGTGTGATGGGCAGCTGAAGCGGCGGTCGGGTTGATGGCTCCATCTCCAAGGAAGCGTGTACGGCGTTCCTTTTAGCCGGAGGGACCCAAGCAGCCAAGATCAACGACAGCGCGCAGCTCCAACTTCACGGTTAGGGATCCCCAACCATTTGTGACTGCGCCATTGTAAGGAACAGAGACAGAAGAGACAGCACCCTTGCTGCGGGCCGGCTGTTCTTATTCTGCCTTCGTCTTCTTTTCCTCGCGCTAGCTCCCCCCGCGCTAGAGCCCCGATGCCGCTGCTGTTAGTCATCACAATATATATGTATATATATATATATATATATATATATATATATATAGATAGACGATGCGACATCGGCCCACAGACGTCGTCGCCCCCACACATCAGATATACTTCCGGAGCCCCCTGCACCGAAGCTCAGTGGTAGAGCATCGGACGCGTTATTCGAAGGTCGCAGGTTCGGATCCTGCCGGTGGCAAGTTATCTTTTCGTCCACTTTCCTTTCTTCACATTTACATTACAATTACTTCTAATAACGACCCCGTATACTTTCCTTGGCATCATTGTCTGTTAGTTCTCATTAATAATGTGTTTAACAAAGTAAACGAGCCCTTAAGTTCACACTTCTTTCCTTTATATATATATATATATATATATATATATATATATATATATACATATATATATGAAGCGACAGGGAGAACAATGTAGAACAAGAGCAAGCCGGGCCCCGCCCCCTCCGGCAAAATGAAAACTCTCCGGCTATGATTTGGAAGATCATGTCTTTTCTGGCAAGTGCTCCGAAACTCTGCCCCATAAAGCCCTTCCCGTTCGACGCTGCTGGAACGCGGTAAGCGCTGCCTCACCA
>JALIZH010004812.1:0-110010 GCA_030522465.1 Rhipicephalus appendiculatus
GATGTGCAGGAAAGGCGCCCGTGCTTCGTGGACGTCCATGAAGGACGAGCAAGATCAGCAGCAGTCCGAGGTGACCGTCGACTTCTACAAGAAGCTCGTCGCCGTCGGTGATGGCGGCTGCGGAAAGACGTCCCTTCTCAGCTCGTACGTCACCGGTGTGTTCCCGGAGAACCTGCGTGCCACCGTGTTCCGACACCGTGATCACGGAGGTCACCGTCGGCAAGAAGAAGGTGAGGCTGAGCCACACTTTAACGCGGTTAGCAGGGCTATAGTTGGAACACTGGCGTTCGATGCATTTCCACCCCTAAACAGGAATGGAAAATTAGCAGGGACAGTTGGGCGAGTTGGTTGAAATTCATGTTTGAAAACATGAATACATCGGTCAAACTGGGCGGTGTGTCAAAATACGCCTGCGTGAACATGAAAGGTCGTTGAAGACTGACAAGCTTTCGCATCTATCTGCGCATTGCCATGCATGTGGGTGTCAGCCTCTGTTTAAGGAAACATCTATTTTGTTTTCAAACAGAGTTCAGAGGACTCGTGAAATTGTTGAAGCCACGCCTATATTGCTAAAGCGGGTGTTTCCTGTATAAGCTGTCCGCCGGTAGCGCTATCAAGCCGCGAGGTAGATTACCTTGATATAACTTAAGCTGGCGACAAAAACGTGCCTGGCGTTTTTCTTTTACATGCATATTCATTCTGCGGTGGCCTGTTTCTTTATCTTGTTTTTTGTAATGTGTGTGTATATCTTTCTACGCTTTTGATTAAAACTTCAGTTGCTAGTAGCAATTCATCCTGTCTCCTTCGTGCCTGTCTGCTGTGGCTTTTTTTCGCGCTTTGTCAAACAAGGAAATGGGAAAAGAGCGCGGAGACAGAGAAAGATCTGTTTGTTTGGTTTGGTTTTGAGGGGTTTAAGGTCCCAGAGTGACTCGGGTGACGACAAACGACGTAGAGCAGGGCTCCGCATAATTTCGGCAACCTGGTCGTCTTCATCGACGCACTGACGCCTCACAGTACAGAGGTCAACACTGTTGTCTAGAACACTGGAACAACCCGCCACGGTGGTATGGCGGTTATGGTACTCGACTGCTGATCCCACAGGTCGCGGGATCGAATCCTAGCCGCGGCGGTCGCATTTTCGATGGAGGCGAGAATGCTTGAGGCCCGTGTACTTCGATTTAGGTGCACGTTAAAGAACCCCAGGTGGTCGAAATTTCCGGAGCCCTCCACTACAACGTCTCTCATAATAATATCGTGGTTTTGGGACGTTATACCCCAACCATTATTATAAGAACACTGGAAAGACGTGCTCCGGACAGCACTGACGACTTTTGCCGATTACACTTGGTTCTTAAGAGCCCAGATTATAGCATGCATGGCGGCTGAGAATGAATACTCTAGCGTGGGCTGTCTCAAACTGTTTGTTATCGGTGTACGCGGCACCGGAGAATATTGGAACTTGCCGGTGCGTGCCGCTCCAGCATTCTAGACAAGTGCGCTGACCTCTAGACACGGGTCTCTAGACCTTCACATCCATCGAAATACGACCACCACGGTCGAAATCAAACTTGTCCTTCGGATCAGCAGCCTATAGCTTCGCAACCGCTGGGCCAACGCGGCGGCAGGAGACAGAGTTTAAAGAAATAACAGTAAAAAAACCCTGCTGTGACTTCCGCCGCCAGAGCGCGTGTAAACACATTCGCTTTTAACCACCAACTCCAAAAGTGGAAATTTTGCCGCCCTGTCGTCCGCTTGCTAGACATGCCCCAAGAATCGCGAAGACTGTTCGCTCGGAAATATGGCGCCAAGTCACGCTCATCGTAAGAAGTGTTTTAGTTTTTCTGCGTTTATTGTTCCTATTTCTGCTAAGCGCTGTAACTGTATATCGAAGCTGAGCAAGATAACGCTGATGCACCTATCTGAACTCGACCCGTAGCGAGGAGGGGCAGGGTGCCTAGCCCCCCCCCCCTTCCGAAATTCGGATGGTGGGGGTGTTTTACCGAGAATAAAGAAAATAGGGTTTTTCAAGGCCTTCAACAAGTGCCCCCCCCCCCCCCCCGAAAACAAGTTCCTGGCTACGGGCCTGTCTGAACTGCTCAACTTCTTCAAGCGTCGCTCGTGTTAAATGCTCAAAACTGCACGCAGGTTCGTCTCAGTTTGTGCGACACAGCCGGTCAGGAGACGTACGACACGCTGCGCACGCGCAGTTACGCCGACACCGACGTGGTCGTCATCGTGTTCTCCGTGGACGCCCCCGAGAGCCTGGACAACGTCGAGGTCCGGTGGCGCCCCGGAGGTGAAGCACTTCAGCCCCGACGTGCCCGTCCTGCTGGTAGGCAACAAGAAGGTGAGAGCGAATACACCGGGTATTTTAAGGCGAAAGTCCTTTAATGTCTCATACTCGCGGTGACCGACGTCCGTCCGTGCCCCCTGGAGCGGTGCCAGCTGTGTCCCCTCCTCAGCAATCACGTAATGGCACAGCGGCCACAAAAAAAAGTAAGAAGAAAAAAAAAGGACATGGCATAGTCAGTCGAATGGCCACAAGCTCTCGCCGAACATACGTAACGGGTTCATGTGCTGACGTCATCCCGTGCCATCATCGCCTGGTCAAAGGATCACGGAGGCAATGCAAAAACAAGTGAGGCGTAGAGAGCTTGCAATGCCACCGATCTCGGAGGCAGTGCGAAGTGACGTTAGGAACACAAGGCTTTCGGAGGTGGGCAGGGGATGATCAATACAATCTACTGAGAATAAAAAGAAGGCTTTCGCCTTCGAGTCGTCTTTGGCGAATGACTAGGGGACCCTGTGAATATTTTCGCGAATCCAATTCCGACCAGGATGTAGACTTTTCTACTCCACTTTTGTGACTTACGTGTATCGGCAACAGCTTTTGATACAAAAGCCGCAGCTTTTGTAATACGTGATCGCGCTCGCGCAATCCCGCTGCTATTGTTTTGTCTTCTTCATTCTCCGTATTCCTTTCGAAGAAACAATGTCGCGATAAGGCAACCGATCAATTGCGTTTAGTACGACGTGATATCCAGCTGCGAGATAAACATATGACCAAGATAACGGCTTTGCTCGGAATTTCACAGCACTCCAGAAACTTGGCACTGACTGTGAAACACTGAGCTGATCAAGTACGGCCTGCCGAACACTGACGAGGTCGCAATGGGAGATCAAACAGATTTCGCTTTTTCGCATGCCACGGCCCACCGTCCACGCATAAGCGTGGCGCATCAAAATATTGCAAGAATTCAATAGATTAATTGTATCATAAATAAATAAATATTGATGCATTCCAAGATTTCTTTTCTGCCTCTAACAATTATCGACAGGAACAAGCTCGATTCCAGTGAATTTGTCTGCAACCCCGTCTGCAACATTCTCAGAGTAGCTGACTGATTTCTGCTGAGCTTCGGGTGAGGAAGAGGATAGACTCTCCTGATAAGTTGGTGATGCTTAGTGATTTCATTGAATGTTAAAAGTGGATCGTTCTGCTGAGTCTCTTCCTGCCCCTCCGGAGCCTCCGGACCGTCGCGGCGTGTGAGTTCTCGCGCACGATCCTGGGCCAGCTCGTTGAGGTTTGGGAAGCCCTCGAGAACGTTCTTCCCCATGTGTGCGGGGAACCAAGTGATGAAATGAGAACCTGGACAAGCCCTCTTCTCTAGAATGGAGGCCGCCTCTCGAGCGAGGTTGCCCGAGTTTTTTTTTTTTCCAGCAAGATTTCGAACTGATTCGTACATAGTATTGTATAATGTCCTTTACCACCTTGTAGCAACCCGCGGAGGCTTAAGTATTATAAATAAAATAAAATAAAAAAAATTGAAGCAAGAAAGGTTTTTTTATAGGTCACTGAAAGAATTGCGTAATCAAAATTAGTTTGTATTGAAGGGCCCCCCTTCATCGACAATGCATGCCTATAGTATTTATGTTCACGGTGTAGAAAGTTCCAGCACCTCGCGAAAGAAAACATAAAATTATTCTTACTACTTTTCCTTCTTCTTAATGCCGCCTTGAATGCGAGGGGACACGCCTCCTCGTATGTCATATCATCCCGAGACCCGAAGAACATTTGTAAGGCATCGACACCGTCAGCCTATATTTATGTTCACTGCATGACAAAGGCATGCAAATCGAGCATATCGGGGGTCTTTAACATGCACTGACATCGCACAGCACATGGGCCTCTACCATGGCCTGCGTATGCAAGGCGCCAGAATGTATAGCCGAAGGTAATTACCCGGTGTTCGGGATGTTCCAATGTACGAAGTTCAGTATACGTTCATCATATGTATAGCACATTACAGCGGTAAATCATATCTGTGGTTAACTAAAGGTAACATTCGTCTGGCGCCCAGGACCTCAGGAACGACCCGGAAACCATCGAGGTCCTTCGCGAGCGGAGGCAGAGCCCCGTCTCGTACCAGGAAGGGCTGGCCGTCGCCAAGAAAATCAAGGCCAAGGCCTACATGGAGTGCTCCGCCAAGGACGGCACCGGAGTCTCCGAGGTTATCCAGAAGGCGTGCCGACTTGCTATCGGGGTGAGTCCGGGTCTTCGCCGTTTTTGTTTATCCGCTAATCAGTGGGGGGCGATGCACTCTCGACAAGACTGAAATCTTTAAACCAAGCACACCCTCTGCCAGGCCCGTAGCCAGGAGGGAGGCCCCCCCCCCCCCCCGAAATTCGGATTGAGGGGGGTGTTTTACCGAGAAAAAATAAGGAAAATAGGGGGTTTTCAAGGATTTTCAACAGGTGCCCCCCCCCCCCCCCCCGAAAAAAATTTCTGGCTACGGGCCTGCCCTCTGCCTTCCACTTGGTGACCTAGCTGATCGTATGACCTTACTGAAGCATCCTTGTTTTTGTATTTTAACATGTTCACTCAAATATTAAAACGGCGTGTGAGGTAGAATAGAGCAAAAAAGGTAATTCAACAAGTAGGGGGCGAAAGACGGCGACGCAAGGAAAGGCAGTAATTTACGAGAAGGTGGAATCTTGAAGAGATAAATTCGTAAACAGTGGGTGTGCCGGCTCCAGCACAGTACCTGTTCACGAATTTTTCAGGAACACAAGAACAAGAAAATCAGTTGGCGCTCGTCTGCTCTTCCTGTTCCTTTATGTGTCCCCGTCTTTTACGCTACTGGTTCAGTACTGAATTCTTACAAACTTGCCCAAATCTCAGTTCTTGTAAGAGCACGACTTAACAGCACGATCGCTAGCTTAAAAAAAACCTACAAAGCAGTTGGTCAGTTGGAAATCAACAGGTGTTGAAGCGTGTGTCATCGTATAACTGACCTCTTTTTTCGACTTCGAGTTTCATAATAATACCTGGGGTTTTACGTTGTAAAACCACGGTATGATAATGAGAGACGCCGTAGTGGGTCGCTCCGGACAATTTTCGACCTATCTGGTGTTCTTTAACGTGCACCGACATCGCACAGTACACGGGCCTCTACCATTTCGCCTCCATTGAAATGCGACCGCCGCGGCCGGGATCGAACCCGCTACCTTTGGGTCAGCAGCATGAGCACCGTAACCACTGCTCCACCGCGGTGGAAAGTGCACGTTAAAGAACACCAGAGGGCATAGGCGTGCACAGGGTTCCCCTTCAGGGGGGGACGAAGGTTCGTCGCAGTGCCCCCCCCGCCTCCCTATCATGTCAATGTATGGGGGCTGGCTTTGCGCCCCCCCCCCTCTCCCCCCCCCCCTGCCCCCCCCGTGCACGCCTATGCCAGTGGGGTCGAAATTTCTGGAGCCCTCCACTACGGCGTCTATCATAATAGTACACTGGTTTTGGGACGTAAAACACAAATTATTATTATTATTATTATTATTATTATTATTATTATTATTATTATTATTATTATTATTATTATTATTATTATTATTATTTGACCCACCCGGAGGTATAAGAGTTCGTGTGGCGTCTAAATTTCGAATATTCGCACAACACTACGAGTTCAGAAGCGACGGACAAGAAAGCAATAGAATATACGGGTGACACTTGTAGAGGATTGGAACGCGTAGGTCAAAGATCCAAGTCTAAAGGGTTGACGAGGGACTCGTGCCGGGCTAGCCTATTTCAGTATGAAGGAATTCTCTCGTGAGAGCTATAGACAGTAGGCGGCGGCGTAGCATCGGCGTGCCCGAGGCGTTATCAAGCTGTAAGCAAGGTCATCGTTCAGTGCTGTCTGAGCCACGGCGTAGCAGAAACAGCTGATAAGAGCTGTCCATTGTTTAGCAGCTTCTCTGCACACGGTTTACGACTACAATTCAGAATGATAACAAGGAACACAACATGACCGCACTTAGCTGCGGCGCGGTGGACACCCGATTCGTAGAGTTGTAGTAATCGTAGGAATGTCGGTGTTCGCTGAATTCCCGAATACGAAAGGCTTTAGCAGAACAGACTGATGGGCTGGTTGGCTATCCATGATCACTAAAATAATAAGCATTAAAAATTTACGAGCACAAAAAAAAAGGAGAGCAGACAAAGGACTGGCACTACTAACAACTTTTTATTTTCGTCGCGCCCACCGAGTTCAAATACTTTCATGGTGTTGCGCCTAAAGAGGTGCAACTGACATGCGCAGCCGTCACTTGCACCTTGTTATATTGCAGGTGTTCTTGCGTATTCGTTATTGCTATTATCTTAGATTTTTTTTTTTGCTTTTGCTTTATGTTTCCAATGCGATGTTGCGAATACGCAACACCATGAAAGTGTATTTAAACTACGTGTGCTTGACGAAAATAAACACTTGTCAGTAGCGCCAGTCCTTTGTCTGCTCTCCTTTTTTTTGTGTGTGTGTGTGCTCATCGAATTTTTAGCGCTTATTCTTTTAGTGTTCACGAAAGGTTTCAGTGAATCAACCAATTGATCTCTCATCGATGAAGACAGCAACCTTTGTCACGCAACTTAATAATGCCTTCTTTGGACGATCTAATTATTTAGCAATATCTGCGTAGAATAAACACGCATACAATGAAAAGTGTGCTGCCTTATGGGTACTTACTCTATTGCATAAGCAACATTCCTTTTATGAGCTTCAGTACAGATTACGACCGACTCTACAGCCCCAGATATGTTAGCGGACGAGTGAGCACCAGTCGATTTGATGAATCCCTTTAGTAGCTTGTACAAAATTGGGTTTCATGCCGGAAACAAAAATTTTCGAAAAATATTTCAGTTTCTTCCGAACGTCGGGACATTTGACAGCCGAGAAATGTATTGCACGAAGTATGGCTCGATATCTTATGGGCAATACAATTACACATTGCAGTGAACATTCGTTAACTAAACAACGTCGGGACCACATATGATATCAGTTCACTCGATTTTTCACAGTATTTGGCAAGTTTCTAATTCTGGAACACTCCAGAATGGTCGTTAAATTTGAACAACCCGATCTCATGGTACGATATCACTATTGTTTCAGCGAGTTCTCTGTAAATTTTGTTCGTGAAAAGGTATAAATCGGCTGTCTGCGAGCATTCCCTTGGATGTTCCAAAATTGCGACAAAAAATAACTTCTTCGGACAAAGCTTATGACAAGAAAACAAAAAAGTAGCAACAACAACGTTGCTGAAGTCATTGTTGTCTGAAAAGTACGTTGTTTTTGTTTCTCGTCTTACTAGTTTGCAGCTGTTTGCGTGACTAGTTTGCAGCTGTTTGCGTGTTGCGCCTGAATGTTAGTCATTCTTAATAATGTAGTTATGTAACCCACATAATGTGTGTGCCGTGGACAAACTTTAAAACTATATGCATGCTGTTCTTCCTACTGCCTTTGTTGTGCCCGTTAAATCTTTATGAATAGTTTCTAAATTAGGCAAGTATATGCACAAAACATGGGTCAGAACCTTCCGTGATATCTTAATAATTTGCACACGGGGGGAGGGGGGGGGGGAGGGGGCAAAGCCAGCCCCATACATTGACAGAATAGGGAGGGGGGGCGCTGCGAAGAACCTTCGCCCCCCCCCCCCCCCCCTGAAGGGGACCCTGCGCAGGCCTATGAGCTGTGAACTGCAGTTTTGTCTTTACCCGCACTTTTTTTGCTTACGCACCCTTTCATGATCTTACGCTCTTCGTTTTTCAGCGGAAAAAGCCCAACCTCTTCCTCAGACTCTTCTGCAAATCCTGTACCTGAGAGAGGCATCGGAACGTAGGATCCAGTCCTGGCATCCTGGAATGCAACTCCCGCATCCTGGGCTTCTCTAGCGTTCAAATGTTCTACACTGGAAACCACAGACTACGCAATCAGCCGTGTTAAGTTCGTGCCGACGGCGATACAGAAGATGCCTGCGACTCTCGCGAAGCTCAGGAGATGGACGGACAGTTGAAGAAAAAAAATCATCCCGTGAAACATTAACACTGCCAGGTGCGCGAGTTGTTCGGCTACGTCGTTAACGTGTGACTCGCATAGTGAGCGCCTGAATCCACGCCGTAGCGGCGGCTCTTTCTTTTTAGAAAACAAAAAAAAGTAAAAGGATCTCTCGGGCTAAGCTTCTTACCGCACTCGCGTGCGCCAATAGCACGTCGCAAAGTCACGTCTTAAATTGATCTATCGGAGCGCAATGTCCTATCTGTCTTTCTCATCCCTAGATTGCAATTTTCCTCAGTTGTAAGCGCATTTAACGTTCATAATACAGGAACAAAGTTGTATAAGACGGACCGTCATTTTGAGGTGCACACATCTACGGAACAAGCACATGCATGTTCAATCGACGACGCGTTCCACGTTGACTGCATCGTTAAAAACTTTCTTCGGGCCGCAAACCGTAAGTCTCGGACAGTTCTTCTCCAAACGCCGCATGTCCTCAAGTTCGGAACGTTGCATACGAGCACAGTATTGATAGACCGATACAGAGCGTGTGCCCGAGAATCGCAGCGACAAACGCATGACACAGCCGGATTCGATGGTCCAGCACGACTCTCGCATGTTTTGAAGAGACAATCAACCCTGCGAACAAGCAATGCACAGTGTTTTGAAGATGAATTCGTTTCCTTTTCAGGTATTGACCTAGCTAATCGTTGTTGTTTTTTACCACTTTTTTACGACGCAGCTGGACTTATCAAATGTATATATCGAATCGTTTTTACCTTACTTGTGAAGAATAAACCTTGTGCTTTGAGTATTTCTCTGCGTCATCAGTACTTTCGAACTGTGAATCTGTATTACATCGAACTAACGCACTCTCATTCTGTTTCCAGAAAAAAAGTGGTGGTGGCGTGGCGAGAGGTGTCTGTGGTCCGAGGCATATTTGGAACATAGGTCGGCGAACTCACTCATGAGTCGACTCAATCGGGCTCACTCAGACTCAGATCGAGCCATGAGTCTGAGTGAGTCCGGATGAGTAATATTTTTGTGATTTTGGGTCCGGTAGACGAAATTTTTCGTGAGTGTGAGTCCGAGTGAGTCCGGCCAAGAAAATTTTGGTGAGCCTGAGTCCGAGTGAGCTCTAAGCGCAAAATATATTTCATGAGTGACTCTGAGTGAGCTCCACAAGTTTTGCCGACCTCTGGTTGGGGTACATACGCGTAGACGTCCATCCATGGACGGACGGATGCATGGATGGAAGGACGGACGGACGGACGGACGGACGGACGGACGGACAGACAGGTGTACGGACACAGTACGGTCTATTTTTAAACTTATATGCGCGCTATGAGCGCTCTATGTACGGTATATGTAACACCTGTGTTTCGGTCCGACGGGGAGCTACGACGATGGCGACAACGGACATGGTGAGAGCCTAAGGAGCTTCGCTCCTAAACACAGTTTTGCCGCAAGGGCGAAGCAATGAATGCGGCCGCAAAACATTGTAATTTTATGCAAACTCAGTCTATAATAGAGGAGGCGTTGCCATTTAAATCCGATGTCGCGTAACTCTACAAAAAAAAAAGTGTACCGGAGTACGGTCGCTCCAGGGAGAAGTGGTTCTCGTTCAGTCCGTCGCATCAGCGCCAAGCGGTGACAGAACGGCACGTAGAAGGGTATACGAGCAGTTGGCTGAAGTCTGCCGAGATAGCGCGTGCGCCAGAGATCGCGACCGCGCTCGTGTGTGATCCAAAGTTCGCAGTCGGTGCTCGGGCAATGTAGCCCCCTCCCCTCCACCGGCGTTCCTTCATGCTTCTTCACCCGACGAAGGGCGTGTGGGACGTTTCCTCTCTGTTTGAGGGGACAATCGACGGCAGGCCTCGCACGCGGGCTTGACGTTATCGCATGCGCCCTCCGTGCGACGGAGATGGCCGGCTCATTCCATCTCTGCTTCAGCCGCGTTCGTCGCCAGTGCTCGCGAGCTTTTAAGGCCGAACCACGTGCGGTGTTTTTGCCGGCGTCGGTCTGGCGTGTCGTTCCCCGGCGTCACTCGGCATCGACGCTGCCGGTGACGGCGGCCGAAACATCCACCTCGGGACGTCCCAGACATCGGCAGCGTACGCCGGAAGCAGTTCGATGGACGGAGAACCAATCACTGCGAAGCTGGCAGCGACTTCCGCCTACGTAATGGCGTCGTCGCTGCTGCAAAAAAAAAAAAAAAAAAAAAGCTGCCGCCCGCCTCGGATCTATTAAGTCGTCGCCACACACTGTGTGGCTCAAGTTCTCAAGTAATGATTGTATTTGACTTAGCTTTGTCCCTAGAAGCTTCGACAGCAAAACGCTCGTGATCTTTTTGAACTGTTCCCGAAAACCCCACAGAAGCTCATCGGTAGGCTTAGCAGAAATGGTTGTATTGGCCGTACTTCTGGCCTCAAAGATGTGCGACGATGACAGCTACTGCAAGCTCAGAAGACTCGTATTACGAATTCGTGGTTCTTTTTAATCTAAATAGCTGGCGCTAAAAGTAAAATAACGAAACACGGGCCTTTCAGCGGAACTGTCTCTCATTTTTCGTACTTAAAAACCACAAAGGGAACATATAAGCTGTTTTCAGACTACTTCTTGTTTGTACACTGACGGAAATTGCACACTGGTTTGTGAGGTTTACGGTTCATTACCCTCTTGTAACATTGAGCGACGCTGGCACTGGCCTCGGCGCTTATCATGAGGATGGCCGCCCCTCTGCGGCGGCGTTAGTGTGACACGTGGAGATACGCAACGCCAGTAAAGGCCCGCAAAAACGCTGCATGTGGTTCGGCCTTCTCTCACGGGTAGAACATACAATGCACGGGGTGATGTTATCGATTTGGACTATATGCGGAACATGACGGCGACGCCGACGACAAAAACCTGTCGAGTGTCCGTACAATTGCTATCGCAATAAAACCTTGAGGAGAAAGCCTCGTATGTCTCATGCGAACTTAACCTTGAGCGAAAATTCAGTGTGTTATACACAAAAGTCATGTGACTACCCGCGCGCCCCTGTCGATCGAGGCGCCAGAAATGTGCGTTCATTTGGCCTTTCCGTTCACTCTGTGTTTCTTCGTCCCTGTCTGAGTATTTGCGTCACCAATTCTAGTTAAGCGTTCACTTAGCCTTTCCGGCCTTCACGTGACTAAAAAAATGATAAAAGAGGCGTTCGCGTTATGTAAAGTGCAAGTACGTTAAAATAGCCACGCTGTGTGAATTCCGCCTTCGAGTCATTTTAGGTCAGAGGTCGGCAATCTTTTCAGGCGAAGGGCCACTTTGCATGAAGCCGATCACAGCGGGGGCCGGTGGGCAAACCGGGGTGGAAGGGGGGGTGGGGTGTTGGCGCCAAAAATGAAAGAGGTATTGGCAATAACGTACAAAATTGGAATAGAAATCATGACCTATTTTCTGCACTTATGTCACAAGGTTGCAATACAACCATAGGTTACAAGTGCAAACCCCATTTGAGGTCAAGAACGTCAAGTCGGCCTTCAGATAGGAAGTGACAAGGGAAGCGGATGGGCTCTGACGTCATGCCGGGGGCCGTATAATACTGCCTCGCGGGCCGCAGGTTGCCGACCCCCGTTTTAGGCGAATGCACAAGGGACACTGTGTGTTTTAGGCGAAGCTTTTATAACTCGCACATTTCGGTGGCGATATAACAGAAATGCGGTACTCGGAAAGTGCGCTGCCTCGAATGCGTATTTGCATGCGCCAATATTTGATGCATGCGTCAATATTTGATCGTGAGTTTGTCAGCGGTCAGCCGTTTCCGATACGGCAATCTGATCTGTTATCGAGCTCACTTGCCATTTCGCGTTGGCACATTTCACTGATTACTGAATATGAGCGCATGACTGTCGTTGTTGCCTGTAGCAACTGAAGCGTTGCGCTGCTAAGCACGTGGATGAAGGAGCGATTCCCGGCATGGAGGCAGGAAACAGTCAAAGGGGTGCTGCCACCAAATTTGTGGCTTGCGCGTTCTCCGCTGCCAGCGTTTCTTATAGCTCTAGGAAGCATGATACACGCACCAAGATTCACGTATTCTTGCTAAATAGTTTAATATCGCCTTATTTATGCGGACAACTTTCGGTTTCTGGGCGCCAAGTTGGGCAGTAACGTAGAAGTGTAGGAGACTTGGTCACGCGACCACACAAGGCTCGCGCGAAGATGCGCAGAACTTCGCCAAGAAGCGATCGAAACTCGGCAAGTGATGTAGCAACCGATGTTTTCCCGGTACGTACGTTTCGGAGGTGGCGGAGGTCACTCACGTCACTACAGATCTGGTGTGACGTCACTACAACTTTCGTTGTCTTTCCTATAGAGCTACGTCAGTTTTGGTGCGCTAGCGATGGGCATCGATCGGGAGAATGAGCATTTAGGTACACTTTGGAAGTGAATTAAAATATATTCTAAAGGTATGCTGTGCCCGACCCTTCGTGTGGTTGCATATAGAGGAAACCCACAACAGGCTTGTTATAGCCTGGAAATTTGATGGCACCACCCCTTTAAGAGGGAGCATTGTGCAATGCGATGGAAAGAAAGCAGTAGGTCAGGTACGCACACTCCTGGCTCACTTGCCCCCATTTACCCGATCTCCTGAATTTTGCTATCAAGTCGTTACCATTCCGCCGTGAGTTGTGCAGGCTCGAATTCTGCGTCACAGCCTCACGAAAGTAGAGAAATTCAACACACATTGCGGTATGGGCATAAATACATATTTATGAACACTCCTTTTAAAAACACCAACGCGCATGCATCTTGGTCGCTGCATGCAAGCTTCGTCGAAACTCGCGTAAAATTGGTCCCGAAACTCGGTACTACGTCGGTATCACATATCTCTACCTCTCTTTTACGAACTTGACTGTTACGCTAGTGTTTTCTATATTCTGCGAGAATCACAAGTGGTACGTCACAACTGCAACAACACAGCTCTCGCATATCACACACCATCGTTAACAGCAAACGATACCGTTTGTACCCTGCGGATATCGCTTAAGTGACTCGCAAGCAGAGCATGCTGCAACATATACATTAGCTATAAATAATTTCCCCGATAAAGATATCTCGTAAAAATATCCTCTAGAAATATCAGGTCACTTGCAAAAAAAAATAATAACAAAGATAAAAGGCACGTCGTTCGCAAGAACACGCTTTCAGTCCAGGCGGCGGGGCGTGTTTCCACATCCTAAAGAGCGAAATGGCGGAACTTCCGGTCAACGTCACATCCGGAGAGGGCACGTGACTTGAGGAGAAACGTCAAGGTGCGACGTCATTGGTATAGCGGTACTCTGGCTCTGGTGGTAGTGACGCTGCCGAAATAAAGAGAACCGCGAAGCGGCACGACGTAGGTTACTGGCCCCTATCACGAGCAAACCACCGGCAGAATAAAGATATTTATGCAACCCCAGGCGGAACCATAGTTTCTTAACCGTACACTAGAGGGGAAATCTGGCGCTAGTGTCTATGAGAGCTGCAAAGCATAACGCTTCAGCCAGCATCGGAATGATGGGTAGTACATGGATTAGCCTAAACCTCGCATTTTCATCTTTGTGAGACCTGCAGTCCGCTTTGCTTGCAAGACGAAGTTCAGCACACCCGCTTCAACACCTTGACCCCTTTCAGCCTCACAAATTCAAGTCAGCGCACGAGGTTCACAAGGAACCACCTTTTCATCCGAAGCAAAAACCAAAACGCGACAATAAACAAATCCACGAGTGCCTTCAAAGCCCACGAAGACAAGGCAAGTACAGTCGCACTCAATACGAGTTGCAACACGCTGTCTGTACTCAAACTGGCACCAACACTGCTAAAGTCGCACCTACATATAAAAAAACTGGTGTATTAAACTCTCTCAATTAGCGGTACTTTCTGAACCAATTTAACGTTTGTCGGTTACATTGTGCAGGCCTTGGGGTCACTTGAGTCACAGCCAGCGTGTTGCAACTCATATTGAGCGCGACTGTACATGTACTATCCATCATTCCCATGGTAGCTGAACGATCGCAGCGCCACAGTGGGCAGAACCTTTCCCTGTCATTCAAATTTTGGCGGTGGTTCGACGTCATGCGTGACGTTTCTGCTCGGTTCACGTGACTGTCCCGGATATGAAGGCGACCGGAAGTTCCGGTACTGCGCGCTTTAGAACGTGGAAACACGCGGCAGCGGGCGTGTGACAACACGGAGTGCGCGCTGGCGTCTCGTGCATTAAAATATAACGGTCGTCGATTGGAATGTACAGCTGAAAGCCTGTGCGCAGCCGAAACGCCGCCGGTTTTCGATTCTTTGGCCCCCCACGCGTCACGTGACTAGATCGAGAGGAATTGTTCTTCTAAGCGGGATGACGTCAGCGGCAGCAGCAGCAGAGGCACTTCCACCTGGACTTCTTCTGTCGACTTTGCGTCGTCTGCAAAATAAGAAAAGAAAAGGTACATTGGCAAGACGTTAGCAACAACGAATCCAGACCGTTGGGAGTTGTTTACACGTCTTTTGTCATCGCTGAACCGAAGCTCTGCTCTACTTCCACAGTCTTCGAAAGGGAGAGAGAGAGGCAAAGAGAAAAAGGAAGGAAGGAAGGAGCAGGAGAGAAAGGAAAGGCAGGGATGTTAACCAGTCTAGAACAGGGGCGTAGCCAGAAATTTTTTTCGGGAGGTGGGGCTCCTCCTTGATTTCGAGGGGGGGGGGGGGGGGCACCTCCTTGAAATGGTCATTTTTCGCTCTGTATGTCATGGCGAAAAAAAATTTCAGGGTGGGGGGGGGGGGGGGGGGCGCACGGGCCCGGTGTGCCACCCCCTGGCTACGCCACTGGTCTAGAAGGACCGGTATGCTACCCTAGACTGGGGAAGGGGATGGGGGAAGAGGAAAAGGCATGTAGGCAAGCGTATTGCCAGAAATATTTTTCGGGGGGTGAGTAGGGGAGGGTGAGTCGGACCTCCCCGGATGTACTCATTCAATTAATTTTCGATTATTATCCTGCCAGTTTATTGGCCAAAATTTGAAGTAAATATATATGCTCCGATATCATATGTATCTAACATAACTCGTAGCTGGAACCACAACCTCCGTTTTCGAACCATTTGTATATTTTTTTGCAATACTTTTGCTATATATGTGGAAAACCTGCAGAAAGGGTTAGAACAACACAGAACTCAGCTAGTTGGTAGGTATTCACGTAAAAGAAGACTGGGCGCGCGAATACGGAGACAAGAGAGAAGTCGAGGCGAACACGGTTGGTCGGCGTTTGTCTTGTCTTGGCTTATTTCTTGCGTCCGCGTTTGAACTCCCAGCCTTTTTAACATTAACCGGAAGTAAGCGCTCGACCGGAAGTGCTTGGAAGAGAAGAGTGTCACTCGTCTCTCGCACCATTAAAGGAGTACTGACACGAATTTTAAAAATTTTCGGATTGTTGACTTAAATAAAACTACTGGTGTCGAGAAACCTATAAAAAGTGTCGTAGTGCTTGGGAATGCATTGGATATATTTTCAATACCGCTACCATAAAACAGCAATTTCGGTTACGGTATCGAGGGGCCGGCTTCTCAGTGACGTTTCAGAGCAGTGTGACGTCACGGGAAGACAGCAACTGGCGACGTACTAACCGCAACTCTGTCTTCTGCTCGTGGTGCACGTAAACAACGATGATTGAATTGTCGTCCAGTGACCCTGAGAGCGATTTCTGCGATTTAGGCTGCACGCAGGATGAAGAGCTCGCAAACTCGGGAACTGTCTTGACTCGTCGGGATAATGTTCCATTGCAGTGGGGCTGGCGTGCAGATGCTCAGCGACGAAAACTTTAAAATCAAAATAAAATATTTTATACGTGTTGCCTGGCTCCGCTGTGCGGAGAGCGTTGACACTGCATACCAAGGAAATGAAATATGTCCCTTTTGCGATCTTCCAAAATCGTGTCAGTACTCCTTTAAATGATGGAATAACGGCAAATGAGGCGTACCCTGAGGCACGTGTGCAGTACACTTTCGAAGACCTTGCGAACGCTGGCCAGGTCTAGCGACGAGCACTCGACGTAGTGCGCCGCCTGGATCTTCTGCGCCAGCTGCAGGCCCTCGGCGACGCTAGTGGGCCGGCACTTGATCTGCGCCAGCTCCTGGACGGTCACGGGGTCCTCGCGGAGGTCCTGTGACGTCACGAGAAGGAAGAGAGCACCCCGTGGTGTGGGAAACATTTCGTGATTCTCGAGATCAGGGCAGAGATGAGGAGAAGAAACAGTTGTAAAGGCAGGGCGGAGAGGGTAGCGAGTAAAGCTTTTGTGCTTCCACGCAGCCAGACAGAGGTCTCTTCGAGATGCTTACCTATAACATTGCTTTGTTTGCATGGGCATGCGCTGTCCTCGTCTGCGGACCAGAAGGTCGCGGGATCGAATCCCGGCCGCGGCGACCACATTTTCGATGGAAGCGAAAATGCTAGTGGCTCGTGTACTTAGGTTTAGGTGCACGTTAAAGAACCCCAGGTGGTCGAAATTTCCGAAGCCCTCCACTACTGGCGTCTCTCACAATCACATCATGGTTTTGGGACGTTAAACTACAACAATTATTATTATAGACATGCACTGTAAACCCGATACTCCCATATTTCTCGAGGAGAAAAGTTCCTCTGATGGCTGAGTGATTCATTCATTCATTGATCAATAGATCAAGCGACCAACAGATTGATTGATCGATTGATCGATTGCTCGATTGATTGATTGATTGATTGATTGATTGATTGATTGATTGATTGATTGATTGATTGATTGATTGATTGATTGATCGATCGATCGATCGATCGATCGATCGCTGCATCACTACAGGTGTATAGGTGGCGCCCCCATCCCGGCCACATCACACTCACGCGCGCCGGTAATCCACAAACGCTAATGAACTTGGGGTAAAACTGTCCGTTGCAGTGGACAAACCGTCCGCTGCCAATTCGTGGGTACCCACCATCTGCGTGGCGACCAGCAGCACGGGCACGTTCGGGTTGAAGTGTCGCACTTCGGTGGCCCAGCGCGTGGGCACCTCGCTGCCCGGAGAAGATGTCGCGCACCGAGAAGCAGACCAGCACCACGTCGGCCTCGGCGTAGCACGAGGCCCGGTGAGGGTCGCACAGAAGGTCCGAGTCGCCCGTGTCCCAGATGACCAGCCGGACCTGCACAGCAGCGGTCGTACAAGGTGGTGTGACTGTTGTCATTCAGCTGCTGACATGCCGAACAAGTTACATCTTCCAATAAAGGGAAAGAGCAGTAAGGAAGAAAATGTGGTGGAAGATTATGGTGGAACCTTCCCTCTTGTATTTCCCTTTCCCTTCGTGTTTTTCTGGTATATATTATCTTCTGTGAATAAATCCAAGTTTCAGTCTGCGCTTGTTTGTGTCCTCTTTCTGTGTCCCGTCAGTTTGCGCTGCCAATATTTCAATATGAATCTATACCAACTAGCCCGCCTTACAACACTTCTGCAAGACCACGTTAGGTGCACAAAGCTTTCGGAAACTGGCGTTGGAGGATCAATACAATCGACTGAAAAGAAAAAGATGGATTTCGCCTTTAAGACGTCTTAGGCATGTATTCGTATATTGTGCACCGTTCAGCCTTTTGTTCTTTTTCTTTTGATTTTCTAATCTTTTCTTTTTTGCGTTGTGCATAGCTTAATTAGTTTCCGTTTTACGCATCGTATAACGATTCGTTTTGTTTCGTATACACCTATGTATAAGATCTTTTCACACGGATATAAATACAGTGAAACCTCGGTGATACGAATCTCACGGGACCAGCAAAAATATTCGTATCATCCAAAATTCGTATCACCAGAAAGCATGGAATGTTAGTATGCGACACACACACACACAAAAAAAAGAAAGCTGGCGTACATTTTCATTTATTGTTTTTCAGGGCCGCAGCAACGTGAGGAAAAACTTTGAATGTTTGTCAGTTAAGCTTTTTGAAGTCGGCAATCATACCACCACTCGTAAATATACGGACCGTACACGCATGTTTAATTAATGAACCAGGTGCGTTGTGACACGCGACAGCAGTAGCCTATTCCAAATTTTAGTATGCTTTTTCGCATGAAACCAGAGTACTGCGGCAAAAGTAACAGAAGAAGTGCTTTGACGCGATAGATCAAGGCCACAAAATTTCAGAATCACGGTCCTATGTTATGATTTTGTTATCGCTGAGCTGTTGGGGATGTTTTTGTTAGATTTGCGGCCGTGCCCGCACAAGTGCGACCTCAACAGTCGCGCATTTTGACGTTGCGAGGCCTGACTCCTTCGCCAAGACCATCCTCGCCTTCTTTCTGTCTTCGTCCACCTTTGATAGGATGTCTGATGCACGAGCAGGGCTGCAACAGCCGAAATAAAATTTGGAGCAATTTTTGGAGCAGCAAAATGTTACTTTTGGAGCACTAAAATCCAAATTTGGAGAAGGTTACGAGGAAAAAAAAGACCATTTTTTATCATAAAAGACCAAATTTGGAGCAGTATAAAAAAGGCTTACATTTAAAAAAAAAGATGTACAAACCATTCAACATCACCTAAATCGTGCAGAGTGAACATGAGCACTGCTATTTCAATAAAAGTAGTATTTTGAACCACCCCACTGAACGAACAATGATAGAGTCCACATTAGCATTTGCCGCACCTGTGGAATCCTTTGACAGACCCTGCGAATCCAAATGTGGATCTGCCAAGCTGGCAACCTTGAAATTCGGGGGGATTCGTAAAACTGAGGAGTAGGGGTGGCGAAAAAAAAATTGGCGCACAGTTTCGTTGGTTTTTTTTAAGGCTGCAGAAATGCCATATACTGCTCCAAATGAATGCCAGTAACCTTTTTAGGCGTCAACGACCATACTAGTACTCACAAGTATGCGGCGTATACACGCATGAGTAATTGAACAAAATGTGCTGTCCCGTGACTAGTGCTAACAGCCCCTTCCAAATCTTAATACGCTTTCCCGCAGGGCACCGGTGTACTGCGGCGAAGGTGGCTTAAGCAGCGTTTTGCACAGGTTAAAACAAGGCCAGGAAATTTTCGGACGCCACCACAGACACCCCCCACCCACCTTTTATTTTTCTTTCACGATGGGGTTAGATTTAGGGTACAACCTCTCGGCTCGCTTGCAAAACGCGTTCGACCAGATAAAGTAACAACGGCGCGTGCTCGTTGGGCCCGGCGACGGCACCGGACACCTATTGCCGGGACGACGCAACTTCGAGAGAAAAATGTTTTATGGGCTGTTGCTATGGCAACCAACGTGGTCGCCGGCAACGCCGGTGTTCGCAGCACGTAGAGTTTGTTCGCGCGCGGAAAACGCGGCATACGCTTCCAGCACACCGTGGTTTAGGGTTAGGGTCTGCGCAATTGATGACGCAAACTGCAGGTGGCCAACGTGGCCTCCATTTCTCGCTGAAATTGGCGCAACTGAGAAAATGTCGAGGCTGGTTGGGCATTTTGGCGCAGCGTGGCGCAATTTCCGCCAATTTCATGGTTTTGGCGCAGCTCGGCGCAAAAACGGGGAATTGTATCAATTTGGCGCAATTGGCGCAGCTGTTGCAACCCTGACGAGGCAGGCACGTGTAAAGACAGTACGACTGCAGCCCGCGTCAACGCCTTAGAAAAAAAAAAAGCGTGGCGCCAATGCCTTCTGTAATCTAAACGCGAAGTCACACGGATGACGCGTCTCTGAAGGTTTATTCTGAGCGTAAGAAAAGTATTTTTGTTACACCGTGATTCTGACGATTTGGCGGGGCGGCGCGTATGCCTGCGCTTGCTTTCCCGCGCTCGCACGTGCTTTGGCGCGTCTTCCGCGACAGCGCAGACAGCACCTCTTCGTACCTGGGCGGTAGCGTACGTTCGTATCAAACGTTGCGGGATGAAAATCGGTTCGCAACAACCGTACTCCATTACATAGCAGGCCATTGGGCCTTGGCCGAGACCTAAAGAAAAATTCATATCACCCCGAAATTCGTATGAGCTGTGATCTTATCACCGAGGTTTCACTGTAGCACAATCTGTCATAGGGACCCCTTCCACAACTCATGTCGAGTTCTGGGGTTCCAACTGTATAAATATTACACACTCTACTCTATTTTGCTATGAATAATAAACTGATTGATCGATCGATCAATCAATCAATCAATCAATTGAGCGATCAATATCAATCAATCAATCAATTAGTCGATTGATTGATTGATTGATTGATTGATTGATTGATTGATTGATTGATTGATTGATTGATTGATTGATTGATTGATTGATTGATTGATTGATTGATTGATAAGAGACTGAGTTTTTAGCACCACTTTCTCAAATGCATTCGCGCTCCCCACGTCCGGGGCACCTAACTTTAAACGGCAGTCATACGTCTACACCTGCGTGCGATTCTCGTTTACGATAACGGCGTCTATATATGTGTGTATATATAATCTGGACACAGATATAGCAGCGTGAAGGTGGTCGCACCTTCTTTCCGTCGTGCTGCATGTGGCCGACGTAGACTTCCTGGACGGTGGGCGCGGGCACGGAGTCTCTGACGTCATCCCGCAGGAAAGTCCGTATCAGCGTGGTCTTCCCGCAGGCGCAGCTTCCGACCACCACCACCTTGAGCGTGAGCATCGCTGCGCGAAAGACGGGAAGAAAACGGGGGCGGGTAAACACAGGAGCAATTATCATAAAGGTCACGCTATACCTTATTTTAGCACACTAGTAGCACAACTACAAATAGCTCGTCGTAGAAATTCTACGGGGGTTTCTACAGCGAAGATATCTGAACGAAAAATCAGGATCCCAGCAGAAATCGAACTCAAGCATTGTGCGTGGAAGTCAAGACATTCTACCACAGAGCCACGCCAGGTCTTGAAACTGCTTTGGAAAAAAGACCCAACGTAGGCGTAATGTCGGTGCAACGTGCAATTTTGGTTGCATGCAGGGCTGGCTATATAGTTTTATAAGGAGGCAATAAACATTACACATGTACTCCTATGATACAGGCGTCATGTCGGGTTGACGTCAGGTTGTGGTTCCAGTGTTGGATCCGCTTTTATAGCAGTCTAATAAACATTACACTTGTATTTCTACGATTCCGCAAGCTATATTCAAGCGTTGCCCGACCCTCGAAGGAATACGCTAACGAAAGTTACGTATGATATTCACATCACATCGTAAAAGTGGACTTCGTTTCGATAATGTATACTGACGTCTGTGCTCTAACGTGAGTTCTGACGTCACATCACACTATATTTACCCTTTAAATGCCAGAGCAGTCGATGTTCCTGGTAAGCGCCCACCATGGGCACACAACTACTACACTTACAAAAACACGTCGATCCACCTCGCAACGCTTGGCTCAAAGTCGCAAAATGCAACACAGACAATAACTCGCCGACTGCTTCGCATGAAACCGATTCCCACAAGGACGTGGGATCCACCGATTTTTTTTTTTTGAAAAGTTGTATGGACGTTGCTATTTATGGCGTAACTCAGAGTTCGTAACTCAGAATTCCTCAGAGTACGCAATTTGAAATATTCATAATCGAAATTGCAGGCACCGATCCAGGCGATATCGATACTAAACGGCAGGAAATGCCGCCGCTGCGTTACGTCAGACGGGAACTTCGCGTGAGGAACTTTGAAAAAAAAAAAAAAAAGGGCGCGTCGCAGCACGATCTGGCCAGGAGAAACGGCAAGTACTCTGAAATACACAGGTGGACCGCATATGCTTTGCATGGAATGTTTCGTGCTTGTGTGTTTCGTTAGCGCCGTATACCCAAGGTAACCACAATTTACACTTTTTATTTCGCTGTACAGCGTAAAACTAGAGGGTATGCAGCCACTGCAGCTCTTGTTCTCGCACACGGATAGCTATTAGAAATTGACGGGTAGTTATAAAAGGGTCTGTGTGTTTATTTTTTGTTTGACCTGCTTTTCCTTTTTCCTTTATTTACCGATGCGAGCGGTTGTTGCTTGTGAGAAAGTGCCAAGCAACCAGGGGCGCAGGCACAAATTTTTTTCGGGGAAGGGAAGGGGGGGGGGGGGGGGGGCACCTCCTTGATTTGAAGTCGTGGCCGGGCAGGCAGATGTGGTAGAGTCATTTTGTGCAAGGTATGCCATGGCAAAAAAAAAAAAAAAATTTTCGGGGGGGAGGGGTCAAAGTCTGCCCTCCCATAGTTTGACTTAGTAGGAGGAGGAAGCGCTGCGACGACCCTCTGCCCCCCCCCCCCCTGATGGAGAACTCTCCGCAAGCCTATGGGGGGAAGAGACAGATATAGGTTGGTTAATTTGTGGTGTTTAACGTCTCAAACTGTTTCAGGCTACGGGACGCCGTAGTCGAAGTCTCCGGATGATTTCGACCACCTGGGGTTCTCTAACGTGCGCTGACATCATACAAAAACACGGACTTCTAGCATTTCGCCTCCATCGAAAAGCGAGCGAAATACATAGATCTGCAGAATGACTGAAAAGTGGAGGCCCGTTTCGAAACATACAGTTTTAGTTCTACAGTTACGTTCAACACATGGTGACAACATGGGCTATCTGACGAAAAGAATGCTTGAGACCAGTCATGTTTGTGTAGCTCATGGACACACTTGAGATTTTTTTTCTTTTTTGTGGGGATGAAAACAGTCGTGTTCGGGTCGGGTCGCATGCTTCTCGCGGGCCGTGTGTTTTTTTTTTGAGTCCCCTGTTTTAAGCAGTAACAACGAAGTTTTAAAGAGGCACTAAAGACAAAACGGATTTCTCTCATATTAAGAAATTATGCTCTTTTACAATTCTGAAATCACCCCGCTTGCCGCGAGAAAACGCTTGGTAAGCGAGAAAACGCCCAAAAGGAAAATGCGGGTGGCGACACCCCATTGAAATTGACGCGCCGAAAATCACGATGTCATGGATTTAACGGTGTCTGCTGGGTCCTACGTATTTTCATTGTCAGTAAAAATGAACTACGGTGCTAGTCAAAAGTTCGCAGGCCACGCTCCCATAGGAATACATGGCATAGTGGCCTGCGAACTTTTGACCTCCCGACCCCCCCTGTACGTTATCCTCTGAGGGGTCCATAGACTTAGCATACCTAGATTCACAAATTTCGTTGAACCAATGTCGCTAAACTACGAAATATACACTTTGAAATACGCGAAGTGACGCACGAAGATTTCGGCGCGCAATTTGAAAATGAAACTTTGAACTCCATTTTCTCCTCCACTGACAAACCTATGACGTTAATAATAATAATAATAATAATAATAATAATAATAATAATAATAATAATAATAATAATAATAATAATAATAATAATAATATCTGGGGTTTTACATCCCAAAACCACGATATGATTATGAGAGACGCCGTATAGTGGAGGGCTGCGGAAATTTGGACCATCTGGTGTTCTTTAACGCGCACTGACATCGCGCAGTACACGGGCCTCTACCATTTCGCCTCCACCGAAATGCGACCACCGCGGCCAGGATCGAACCCGCGACCTTCGGGGTCAGCAGCCGAGCACTGTAACAACTACTCCACCGTAGCGGACAAACCTATCATGGTGAAAGTAACGATTAAAGTTGGCAGAGTACAATTTATCAATGTAAACCGATTCATTTTATCCATCTTCAGTGTCCAGGGGCTGTAGCCAGAATTTTTGTTAGGGGGGGGGGGGGGGGGGGGTTCAACCATAGTTTATGCATGTTCGTGCGTGTGTTTGTTAGTGAGCGTGTATATATACGTAAGCAAAATTGAAAAATTTCGGGGGGGGGGGGGGGTTGAGACCCCCAACCCCCCCCTGGCTACGCCACTGTCGGTGTCCCTTTAACTTTTAGAGAAAAAAATCACAGCATATCCGCGGAGTGAATGATGATGCGTGGGCGAAGCTCCGGAGGTACATCATCGAAGACGTGATGGTGGTTGGTTGCATGTGGTCAAACGATATGCATGTGAGACCATATCGCGATGCCATGTGTTGTATGGCATCGCGATCGTCATCGTCATCAGCGTCATCGTTATGACGCATAGTGGGTACATTCCATGTGGTATCGCGATGCCATGTGTTGTATGGCATCGCGATCGTCATCGTCATCAGCGTCATCGTTATGACGCATAGACGATCGCGATCGCGATCGCATAGTGGGGATGACGATCGCGATCGATGACGCGATCGATGACGCGATGATCGTGATCGATGACGCAATCGTCATCGTCATCAGCAGGTGGCTACTACATACAAGGGACGCACGACCGACAGGCTAAGGAGCTTCGCCCCTAAAAAAGTACTTACGATTCTAGCGGACACCAGCGAGCCCGACTGTCTCTCACGGCTGAAGTGAAGGCACGCGGCGGTTCTGTGGACGGAGCTTACGCATGTTTTCGTAGATAGATTGTAAGCGACTATATACGGCTGTCTGGCTCTGACGAGGACTACGAAGATTGACTCGATTGTTGTTCGGCTGGCTATAAATCCTTATCGGCACCGCGGCGTCCGCGCGCGGCGTTTCGGAGCGGACACGTCATGCCCGCTCAGGCGCGATGCGCCGGCAGCCGATAAAGCGGAGGAGAATACGATACACGCAGGTAGAGATAAGAATTGCTGCGGTTGGACGATTGCGTATACAGACACTCATTTCTAACTCACTCTCCAATCTTCCGCCTTTTCTTTCTTTCTTTCTTTCTTTCTTTCTTTCTTTCTTTCTTTCTTTCTTTCTTTTTTTTTTTTCGGCGAGTGAGTGTGCGAACACTACATATATGGACAAGAGGCACGAAGCTCGTCAGACAAGGAAGTTTTTTTTGCCGAGGACATTCGTGCAACGGCGCAAGATAAGTGCAGCATAGTGTCACGAACTCCTCACAAAAGGCTGTGGCTCCGGGGAGCCGCTGTAACATCAGGCTTTCGTAAACTATAAAGGAGCCAAGTGACTAATAAAAACTGGCACGTATTCGCCTTAACACGACTTGAAGGCGATATCAATCTCTTTCTTTTCCTTCCCAGTCGATTTTATCCGCAGGGTGGAATTTTAGGTGATTTCGAAGTGTAATGCTTTTGCAAAACTCGGGACGCTTAACCCCACGAATTAATCAATCAATCAATCAATCAATCAATCAATCAATCAATCAATCAATCAATCAATCAATCAATCATGTATATAATGTGTATATGAGCGTACGTGCGTGAGTGTTGGTCATGAATTTCGACCTTGTAATGAAGCTAGACCTTCAAACTTTTGATGCACCTGCATTAAAAGGTAAGTATACGGTGGCTGTTTAGTTGCCGGCAACAGTAGGCTCGCATCCCGTTATTTTTTCTTCTTTTTTTTTTCGGTGCAGTTTAAGGGATCGCCCTTGTCGTTCTCTCATGTCTTGCGTTGGCGTTACGCAGGTCCCACGTCTGAAGCACACAAGCTGAGCAGGCTGCCTCGTTTGGAACGCTATCGCTTGCTTGCCCTTGCCCGCGAACGCCAGCGTCGCCGTAGGGCTAACAGGTACAGTACGGTCCACTGTTAAAGGGAACGCTATACAATGAGCCCCTTTCATATTGCCGGCCTTGCAACAGCAAGTGGATAAGAAAACAACGTTGATGCCCTGCACTAGTATGTCAAAAGAACTCACAGTCACCGGTAGTCTTATGGAAATTTAGGCCACTATGCTTTTGCGAGAGTGAAATCCAAACATGCCGTGCACGCAAGTGTTCCCTTTAACAGTGGACCCGTCTGTACATCTGTCCGAGTCACCGAAGCGACAGCGAAACGCCAGCGTGGGGAGTTGGGCGCAGCGCGCTCCGGAGCAGCAAACAATAGAAAAACAGTGGAAAGGAGGCCATAGAACAGAAAATAGATAGGCCTAAAGCAACTTACACTCCTGCACATTTACACAATGTACGACGGTGCGGCACACGTAATATACTGATGGATCTACCACGTCATCTACTTCCGCCGCAGCCTTTGTCATCCCGCTCATGACCATCGCTCGCCGTTTCAAGTTAGACCCCAAGACCACATCAAACTGCCGCGGAACTTGTTGCTATTCGGGAGGCAATTCGATTCATTTCCGCAGAGCCCGCTCGTAGATGGACGGCATACTCTGCGATGCCAAAGATGCTCCTCAAACCATCGACTGCGTTATGAGACAAGGCCCATATCATATTTATCGATAGAAATTGCAGAGCTTCTTGGCATTGCTACGAGAAAAATGGACATCATGTAGCATTCCAGGGGATACCTGCTCATATACCGAAGCGCACCGAGACACACACAAGTAGAAGCAGACAGGACAGCGCTTACCTGTAAGCGCTGTCCTGTCTTCTTCTACTTGTGTGTGTCTCGGTGCGCTTCGGACAAAGTCTTCAAATATGAACGTAAACCAACTGGCCCAACTTGCCATCTTGCTGATACCTGCTCAATGTGGCGTAATGGGGAATGAAGAGGCTGACGCTAAAGCTAAAAGAGCTTTAAATAATGCCCCGGAAGTGTGCATTGCGTTTTCTCGAACAGACACCAACGCCTTACTTCGACGCGTAATGCGGTACTCCACTTTAGAGCATTGGAACAAACCTGAACGCCGGCACAAGCGGCTGCACAAATAGGACCCAGAAATGAAGTTCCGTATGCCTCACAAGCTAAAGCGAAGCATCACATGCATGATTCACCGCATTCGTCTCGGTGTGGACATACACGAGACGTTATGCCCACTTGATCGGCTGCACTGACACAGGTCCCGATTGCAGCCACTGTCAGTTACCACAAACACTTTGAACATATATTTTGCACATGTCCGGCGTACGCAAGACAACGTCAGAAACTGATCTCTTCGATTGGACGATATCTTGGCAGACCATTAACCGATGAGGTAGTGTTAGGTCCTTGGCCTGACGTCAGCAGCGCAAATGTGGTTATAGAAGCCGTCGTAGCATTCTTACAAGCCACTGGTGTGGATGCACGTCTTTAGATTTGCCCCAGCCTAACAGGACTATATTCTCATCTCCCTACCTTACCATCGTCATTCCTAACTCGTTCGATCCCCCCGTCCCCCACTCGCCACTGTAGAGTAGCAGGCCAGAGCAAACTCTAACTCAGGCCGACCTCTCTGACTTTCTGTAAATAAATTTTCTCTCTCTCTCTAATCGCTAAACAAATCCTATAATCGCAAGAAAATAACAGAAAAGAATAGAAAATTCACATAATCACACCAAACAACTTGGGGGACGCTTCAGCTTCGCTTTCAAGAGTAAAACGCGACAGCGTAATCGGACCGTGTTCGTACCGCCTTCCCATTCGCTAGCCTGGCTTCGGTTTTCGGTCGACACCTATATAAACCTTGCCGCAAGGAAGGTCGCAGTACGGACGACCTCCGGCTTCTATATCCATGCATGCGGCGCGACGGAACACGGAAAGCGCGTACCCCTTTGCGCCATCTCGCAGGTTTACTGCCAAGCCACTGAAGAACCTCCGAGATGTGCGTACCAATGACGCTAAATGGTGTATATAGATGGGTTGCCGTTACTATGCTGGAGGAGGCATATCGAGGGGTCGCAGGTTCGAATACACGATCCCACTAAAACGGAAAGATTCTTGTACTATTTCTCTATTTGCATCTAGGTCAAATATCTACTCACGGACAACGCTGATCTTTCGTTCACCGCCGAAGACGCCGACGCCGCCGACAATGGAATTTCTGCGAAACGAGCTCTTCAACGCAGTCGCGTTAAAAGAAACATAACGTGCGGATAAACGGAAGAACAGAAGCGAATCAATGCTCCCTAGTTTGTACAGCTTCCACTTGGGGTGGAACTGGCGTTGATATTTTACTTTTGTTTCCTTTTGCGCCGTCGGAAATACAAAGACATGATTCAAAAGAGGAACTGCAACCATGCGAGGAGATTTACTCAAGATGATGAAATTTCCGGCGTTGCCTACATTCTCTGATATCGTCTTGAATCATGTTCCCTCACTTCGATGGTGACATATGGGGGGTTTTTCGCTGTTAGTCACATGAACTACTTATTGATGTCGTTGCCTGGGCCGATTCGGTCATCTTTTTTTTGTTTTCTTATACACATGTGACTTGCATGTAGCAATTCTCATTTATACTTTTTTTCCTTGTTCACTGTTAATTCTACACTGAGCAATGTGTCATTTCGGGGGGGATTTTGCATTTACAGGGGGCAGGCGCCTTGTCAGGCTTTTATGCCTTTTCACCGGACCCCTTGGCAAATTGTACTTTTTTGCTTTTTGCCTGAAAATAAAATTTCAATTTCAGCTTCAATTGTTCTACCCAACCTTCCCTCCCGCTTTTATTTCTCTCTCCCCTCCTCTCTCCCTTTACCTTCACCCGCCAGAGTGTTCTAGTGGTTATGGTACTCGACTGCTGACCCACAGGTCGCGGGATCGAATCCCGGCCGCGGTGGCCGCATTTTCGATGGAGGCGAAAATGCTTGAGGCCCGTGTACTTAGGTTTAGGTGCACGTTAAAGAACCCCAGGTGGTCGAAATTTCCGGAGGCCTCCACTACGGCGTCTCTCATAATCATATCGTGGTTTTGGGACGTTAAACCCAAATAATTATTACTATATTATATATTTCTTTACCTTCCGACAACGAATGCACAATGCCCTATCGTTCGTTTTATGATGTCGAAAGAAGCCTCATGAAACGCGAAAGTTGACCGTCGGTGGCGTAGGCGTCAGTACGAGTGATGCAAAAATTGTCACCGATGACGTCAGAGATCGCCAAGTGTGTGACGTCACAGTGGCGTCGCTATGACGTCACATAACGTGAGGTCACAGGAAGATGTCATAGCATCACATCGCCATACTTGAAATAAGAGCGCGTAATTTAAACAGGGACTTAGGACGACTTTTTTTCCCATAATGTATCACCAACTAGCTCAACTTTCAGTCTCACGTACGAATACAAAGACAAGTACCATAGATAATAATAACAACATCTGGGGTTTTACGTCAACATCTGGGGTTTTACGTCCCAAAACCACGATATGATTATGAGAGACGCCGTAGTGGAGGGCTCCGGAAATTTCGACCATCTGGTGTTCTTTTTTAACGTGCACTGACATCGCACGGTACACGGGCCTCTACCATTTCGCCTCCATCGAAATGCGACCGCCGCGGCCGGGATCGAACCCACGACCTTCGGGTCAGCAGCCGAACACCATAACCACTCTTCCACCGAGGCGGACAGTACCACAGATCGCCAACTCACCCAATCAGCCACTCTGATAAATCACATCGTCAAAGGTGGGCTGAGGCTGGAGGCAGCGCAAAATAGCGTTAGGTGCAGAATACTTTCGGAGGGGGGGCGGAGGAGAATCCGCACATCGACTAAGAAGAAAACGAACCTGGCTTTCGCCCGCCGTAGAATCATGTTAGGCCGGGCCGGTAGCCAGGAATTTTTTCGGGGGGGGGGGGGGGGCACTTCTTGAAGGCCTTAAAAAACCCCTATTTTTATTATTTATTCTCGGTAAAACACCCCCCTCCATCCGAATTTCGGGGGGGGGGGGGGAGGGGGGGGGGGAGGTCCGGGCCCCTAGGGCCCCCCTGGCCACGGGCCTGTCTTAGGCGCAGGCTCGTAGCCAGGAATTTTTTCGGGAGTGGCCCACTTGTTGAAGGCCTTGGGGGGGGGGGGGGGGGGGGCGTTGCGACGAACCTCCGCCCCCCTGAAGGGGAACCCTGCGCACGCCTATGACTACACGGGCATCTGGCATTCCGTCAAAATGCGGCCGCGATCGCACGCGCGACCTCCGTGTTAGCAGTCGAGCCCCGTAACCGCTACACCATCGCGGTGGACCACCACGGAAGACTTTAGCAATCCCTTACTTCGTATAGGTTAAACAACATTTGCCTATATAAAAGCCGACAACTAGCTATCATCTAGCGGATACACTGACCGATACTTGCAATAGTAATTACCAACACTACAAAAAACATTAGCAGCCACCGGGGTTGGGAGGTTCACACCTTCCCCCCCCCCCCCCCCCCGCAATTTTTCAATTTTGCTTGCGAATATATACACGCACACATACAAACGCACCCACGAACATACATAAAGTATGGTTGAACCCCCCCCCCCACCCCCCCCACCCCCCCCCCCAAAAAAAATGTAAAAAAATTCTGGCTACGCCCCTGTTAGCCAATACTAGCAGAGTTCGGCTATCATTTAGCCAATGGTAGTCAACGTTAGTCAGTGTTAAAGAGTGCTGGCAGTACGCAAGTAGATACGCCATGAGATCACCGCTCACCGTTCACAAACTGGCGGGACGGCAGTTACGGCAATACACGCGTTCACATGTAAAAAGAAAAACAGGGTGACTTCCTGAAACGTCTCACAAACAAGCTTTTTGCAACCAATGTTTACGACACGTTCGCTTCGTGTAGGGCATGTGATGAGTAAGCCTTACTTTTATTTCTTCTTTCTTTTTTTCCTTTCTACCTAACGACCACCGTTCAAGGTCTCGTACAAGACAGCGCTTGGCAACGGTTGCCGTCTCAGAAACTCTGACGTTCGGTCGCTGTCAGTCGGCCAGAAACGCACGCGTACTGATCGGTATTCCTTTCTTTCTTTCTTTCTTTTTTCTTTTTTTTTTCTTTTTTTTTAACGCGAGGGGATAACTTCGCTGGGTTGGAGAAAACGCGTGCCTGCAGCACACTCTTGGCAGTGATGACACTACAGTAATAAAATTAGAGCAATTAAATTACTTTTCACTGCAATCGATAATTCAAAACTCACAGGGTCCCCTTGTGGATTAAACTAAGACGACTCGAACGCGAAAGCAATCTTCATTCTTCATTCCAATAATAATAATAATAATAATAATAATAATAATAATGGTTAGAGTATTACGTCCCAAAACCACGATATGATTATGAGAGACGCCGTAGTGGAGGGCTCCGGAAATTTCGACTATATCGTTTTCTTTAACGTGCGCTGACATCGCGCAGTACACGGGCCTCTACTATTTCGCCTTCACCGAAATGCGACAGCCGCGGCCGGGATCGAACCCGTGACCTTCGGGATCTGCAGCCGAACACCGTAACCACTGCTCCACCACGGCGGACCGTTTTACCATGTGTTGTTCTTTCAACTGCGCAGCTATCCTTACTTGCGCATTTCGAACACGAGCCGTTTCCAAAACAAAAATGAGTAGGAAAAAAAAAAAGAAAAAAGAATGCGCTTCTGTGACGTTAGAGCTTGATATGACCTCTTGGGGAGAACGACATTTTGTCCAGCTGCAAAACACGTACGTCATCACAGAAATATGTGTCAGCTGATTCAATGGCAGCTGTACCGCGGTCATATCCTTCAGGTGCATAACATTTGACGCTTACCGAACATAAAGTACGCGCCTTAGCTTCCAACGACCCATCGCTCCTCTTCAAAATATCTTTCTTACAGTATTATGTTTACTCTATGGCAAGGTGCATATTTATGAGACTGAGCTCTGTATGGCCGTAATACTATTAATTGTTGTGTTTTTACGTCCCTAAACCTCGATATGATTATGAAAGAAGCCTCTAGCGAAATGCGGCCGCCTAGGCAGGGATTCGATCCCGCGACCTACGGGTCAGCTGTCGCTGTCCATGACCGTAAGAAAAACGGACAATGACGCCCGGGAAAGCATAGGGACCGTTTAATTGAAGTGGTGCGTTTAATTGAACTGTAGTAATTATGAAAATTAGCGATTAAAGAAAAGTAACGAATACGTATTGCTAGTGCTTTACGTGCCAAAGCCGAGGTACGCCATATTGGGGTGGACTCCAAATTAATTTCGACCACCCGGAGTTCTTAAATGTACACGTGAATCTAAGTACACGGGTAATATTTCATGTTGCATCTTGAAAATGCGGCCATCATCGCAGGGAATCGAACCCGCGACGTCAAGTTTAGCGGCGCAACACCTGTGCATGCTGAGCTACCTCAGTGGGTTTTGACTAGAGATGAAAAGATTTAGCTTAAAACAGGATCAAAACATCAATTGCTCAACTAATACCACAAGCATCACCGCCGTGGTGGTACAGTGCTGCTCGGCTGCTGACTCGAAGGTCGCGGGTTCGATCCTGGCCACGATGGTCGCATTTTCGATGAAAGGCCCGTCTACTTAGATTAAGGTGTCAAGAACCCCAGGAGCTCTAAATTTCCGGAGCTTTCCACTACGGCGTGCTTCATAATCATATCGTGGTTCTAGGACGTAAAACTCCAGCAATTATTATTAATATTATGAATCCAACCACACGAGTGCTATTGCATTTTGCACCTTGAAACATTGGCCATCTTCGCTGCAGGAATCGAACCAGCGACCTCGAGCTTACCAGTGCAACAACACCTCTGTCTGCTAAGATACAATGTCCTGCTTTAACAAGAATTCAGAAATTTACCTGGAATCAGGTACAAAAGCATCATTAAAGCGCGTAACTAATGCCACAATTACACGCTATTAGTGCATCATGATGGGCTCCTGATGAGCTAGCATTTCCGTTCTTAATAACACCGGCGTGTCATCATTCAACGAAAGACGTGACGTCGCTATGTATGTCACGCGGACGCCAAAGTCGTCTTACGATGTCATAACATACGCACGCCGTATCGTCTAGGCCGATACAGACAACGCATTAAAAGGTGAAGAACCGTTCAGCCGAGGCGCCTCGATGGATCCGAGTCGACGCGACGAGGTCGTGAGGGTATCGCTGCAAAATTCATCTAACACGGACGCGATCAATCATTTCGCGCGTGACACTGTTGCTGGGAGCCGTGTGGACCATCGACTCGATTCGATTACGATCCAGACACGCGCCTCATATTTGATATACGTATACACAGGGTCGACCGCATCTGAGGTGAACACGTCGTTAGTATTCAATAAGCCAGTGAAACTTGGACGTCCATTCTATATCACGGGGGAAATGCCCGTTATGCGACGCCCAGTCACGGTGTCGATAAACGAAATAATAATTTTTCGAATTACGTAAGCAACATCAGCTTCTCTGAAGTGTTGAATACTAATTATATAATAATCATTTTTGGGGTTTAGCGTCCGAAAACCACCATATATGATTATTAGAGACGCCGCAGAATACTAATGATAATATAACAGGCCCGTAGCCAGACGTTTTCTTTTTTCGGGGGGGGGGGGCACCTGTTGAAAACCTTGAAAACCCCCTATTTTCATTATTTTTTCTCGGTAAAACACCCCCCCTCAATCCGAATTTCGGGGGGGGGCCCGGGCCCCCTAGCCCCCCCCCCCCCCACTGGCTACGGGCCTGTATAATAATAATTGTTGCGGTTTAACGTCCCAAAACTACCACATGATTATGACAGACGCCGTAGTGGAGGGCTCCGGAAATTTCGACCACCTTGGGGTTCTTTAACGCGCACCTTAATCTAAGCACACTGGCCTAAAGTATTTACATCCTCCATCGAAAATGCGGCCTCCGCGGCCGGGATTCGATCCCGCGACCTGCGGTTCAGCAGTCGAGCACCTATAGCCACTAGACCACAGTGGCGGGTTTGAATACTAATGAGGTGTTAATAAGAGTCGAACAAATCTAGAGTTGAATAGTAATGGGGTGTTCACCTTAGATGTGGTCGATCATGTGCATTACAAGCCAACTTCGAATACTTCATGAAGAACGTGGATAACTTATAACATTCGGTGGCAGCAAGCTGCGAGTGCGAAGAAGCTGCACGAGTGAAACCACACACGTCTTCTGTGTTAAGCTGGATTATTGAAACCACCACAAATCTACAATATGATTGAGATAACGGGTCTGCATACTAATCAGGTGTTAATGAGAGTCGAACAATTCTAGAGTTGAATAGTAATGGGGTGTTCACCTTAGATGTGGTCGATCATGTGCATTACAAGCCAACTTCGAATACTTCATGAAGAACGTGGATAACTTATAACATTCGGTGGCAGCAAGCTGCGAGTGCGAAGAAGCTGCACGAGTGAAACCACACACGTCTTCTGTGTTAAGCTGGATTATTGAAACCACCACAAATCTACAATATGATTGAGATAACGGGTCTGCATACTAATCAGGTGTTAATGAGAGTCGAACAATTCTAGAGTTGAATAGTAATTGGGTGTTCACCTTAGATGTGGTCGATCATGTGCATTACAAGCCAACTTCGAATACTTCATGAAGAACGTGGATAACTTATAACATTCGGTGGCAGCAAGCTGCGAGTGCGAAGAAGCTGCACGAGTGAAACCACACACGTCTTCTGTGTTAAGCTGGATTATTGAAACCACCACAAATCTACAATATGATTGAGATAACGGGTCTGCATACTAATCAGGTGTTAATGAGAGTCGAACAATTCTAGAGTTGAATAGTAATTGGGTGTTCACCTTAGATGTGGTCGATCATGTGCATTACAAGCCAACTTCGAATACTTCATGAAGAACGTGGATAACTTATAACATTCGGTGGCAGCAAGCTGCGAGTGCGAAGAAGCTGCACGAGTGAAACCACACACGTCTTCTGTGTTAAGCTGGATTATTGAAACCACCACAAATCTACAATATGATTGAGATAACGGGTCTGCATACTAATCAGGTGTTAATGAGAGTCGAACAATTCTAGAGTTGAATAGTAATGGGGTGTTCACCTTAGATGTGGTCGATCATGTGCATTACAAGCCAACTTCGAATACTTCATGAAGAACGTGGATAACTTATAACATTCGGTGGCAGCAAGCTGCGAGTGCGAAGAAGCTGCACGAGTGAAACCACACACGTCTTCTGTGTTAAGCTGGATTATTGAAACCACCACAAATCTACAATATGATTGAGATAACGGGTCTGCATACTAATCAGGTGTTAATGAGAGTCGAACAATTCTAGAGTTGAATAGTAATGGGGTGTTCACCTTAGATGTGGTCGATCATGTGCATTACAAGCCAACTTCGAATACTTCATGAAGAACGTGGATAACTTATAACATTCGGTGGCAGCAAGCTGCGAGTGCGAAGAAGCTGCACGAGTGAAACCACACACGTCTTCTGTGTTAAGCTGGATTATTGAAACCACCACAAATCTACAATATGATTGAGATAACGGGTCTGCATACTAATCAGGTGTTAATGAGAGTCGAACAATTCTAGAGTTGAATAGTAATTGGGTGTTCACCTTAGATGTGGTCGATCATGTGCATTACAAGCCAACTTCGAATACTTCATGAAGAACGTGGATAACTTATAACATTCGGTGGCAGCAAGCTGCGAGTGCGAAGAAGCTGCACGAGTGAAACCACACACGTCTTCTGTGTTAAGCTGGATTATTGAAACCACCACAAATCTACAATATGATTGAGATAACGGGTCTGCATACTAATCAGGTGTTAATGAGAGTCGAACAATTCTAGAGTTGAATAGTAATTGGGTGTTCACCTTAGATGTGGTCGATCATGTGCATTACAAGCCAACTTCGAATACTTCATGAAGAACGTGGATAACTTATAACATTCGGTGGCAGCAAGCTGCGAGTGCGAAGAAGCTGCACGAGTGAAACCACACACGTCTTCTGTGTTAAGCTGGATTATTGAAACCACCACAAATCTACAATATGATTGAGATAACGGGTCTGCATACTAATCAGGTGTTAATGAGAGTCGAACAATTCTAGAGTTGAATAGTAATGGGGTGTTCACCTTAGATGTGGTCGATCATGTGCATTACAAGCCAACTTCGAATACTTCATGAAGAACGTGGATAACTTATAACATTCGGTGGCAGCAAGCTGCGAGTGCGAAGAAGCTGCACGAGTGAAACCACACACGTCTTCTGTGTTAAGCTGGATTATTGAAACCACCACAAATCTACAATATGATTGAGATAACGGGTCTGCATACTAATCAGGTGTTAATGAGAGTCGAACAATTCTAGAGTTGAATAGTAATGGGGTGTTCACCTTAGATGTGGTCGATCATGTGCATTACAAGCCAACTTCGAATACTTCATGAAGAACGTGGATAACTTATAACATTCGGTGGCAGCAAGCTGCGAGTGCGAAGAAGCTGCACGAGTGAAACCACACACGTCTTCTGTGTTAAGCTGGATTATTGAAACCACCACAAATCTACAATATGATTGAGATAACGGGTCTGCATACTAATCAGGTGTTAATGAGAGTCGAACAATTCTAGAGTTGAATAGTAATTGGGTGTTCACCTTAGATGTGGTCGATCATGTGCATTACAAGCCAACTTCGAATACTTCATGAAGAACGTGGATAACTTATAACATTCGGTGGCAGCAAGCTGCGAGTGCGAAGAAGCTGCACGAGTGAAACCACACACGTCTTCTGTGTTAAGCTGGATTATTGAAACCACCACAAATCTACAATATGATTGAGATAACGGGTCTGCATACTAATCAGGTGTTAATGAGAGTCGAACAATTCTAGAGTTGAATAGTAATGGGGTGTTCACCTTAGATGTGGTCGATCATGTGCATTACAAGCCAACTTCGAATACTTCATGAAGAACGTGGATAACTTATAACATTCGGTGGCAGCAAGCTGCGAGTGCGAAGAAGCTGCACGAGTGAAACCACACACGTCTTCTGTGTTAAGCTGGATTATTGAAACCACCACAAATCTACAATATGATTGAGATAACGGGTCTGCATACTAATCAGGTGTTAATGAGAGTCGAACAATTCTAGAGTTGAATAGTAATGGGGTGTTCACCTTAGATGTGGTCGATCATGTGCATTACAAGCCAACTTCGAATACTTCATGAAGAACGTGGATAACTTATAACATTCGGTGGCAGCAAGCTGCGAGTGCGAAGAAGCTGCACGAGTGAAACCACACACGTCTTCTGTGTTAAGCTGGATTATTGAAACCACCACAAATCTACAATATGATTGAGATAACGGGTCTGCATACTAATCAGGTGTTAATGAGAGTCGAACAATTCTAGAGTTGAATAGTAATGGGGTGTTCACCTTAGATGTGGTCGATCATGTGCATTACAAGCCAACTTCGAATACTTCATGAAGAACGTGGATAACTTATAACATTCGGTGGCAGCGAGCTGCGAGTGCGAAAAAGCTGCACGAGTGAAACCACACACGTCTTCTGTGTTCATCTAGATTATTGAAACCACCACAAATCTACATTATGACTTGAGGTAGCTTTACAGTATTCACAAAGTAAAATGTGGCATCGTTTTTTAATAGTATAACGACTGCTATAAGCGATTGTTCGTGATAACCTCATCATGTCGCTGTAAATCTGGCCGCTAAAGGCAATGTTGGCTCTGATGCAAGTGCTCCGAGTCAAAATTATGCCGATGTGACGCGAACTGTCGACGCTGGAAACATACCTGCATTGCTTAGCCCTAAAGTTTCCGCGTTCCAATCCGTCAGCAGTGTGTACACGTCTCACGAGTCAACGTAGAATATAACGGAACTGTCTATGTTGCCGGCAGCCGGCAGAGTAGGCTGCACGCAATGTTGCCGGCATGACTGGCCACGATCATGTGACCATCCTGTCCGCATTTTTGAGGGGGGGGAAGTCCCCTACGCCGTGCTGCTTCGCGGTTCTCACTCTATTGTCATCATCAGTACTGAGAGCATGCAGCAACGATCGATGCAGCCTATTCTTGTGGCACCACAAACAGTTCCTTCCTTTTTCCCTTCGCACCTCATTCTGTAACAATGGACAAAGTTGTCTTCCAGAGTTCACAAGGAGGCGGCGAAGGTCGTGTCACCCGCCGCGGTGGTCTGGCTGTTATGGTGCTTCAATAAAACTTCTGCTGGGCCTAGTTGGCACATAGCATTTAAGGTGAAAACTTCAGCGCAAACCAAGACGGACCACAAAGAGTAGAAGAGTAGCGCCAGTGCTTGCCTCTTCAACTCTTTGTGGTCCGTCCAGGTTTGCGCTGAAGTTTTCACCTTAAATGGCGGTTATGGTGCTCGACCGTTTACCTGGAAGTCGCGGGATCGAATGCCGGCCACGGCGGCCGCATTTCTATGGAAGCGAAACGCTAGAGGCCCGTGTACTGTGCGATATCAGTGCGCGTTAAAGAACAACAGATGGTCGAAATTTCCGGAGCCCTCCACTAACTACGTCATCTCTCATAATCACACCGTCGTTTTGGAACGTTAAACCCCATCAATTATTATTATTATTATTATTATTATTATTATTATCATCATCATCATCATCAGTAGTAGTTGTAGTGGTAGTAGTAGTAGTAGTAGTAGTAGTAGTAGTAAGTGGGAGGCCATTATACAAGTGTTTCCAAAGCGCTGCCAGCAGCTTATGAAACATCTCGCAGTACAAGCGCGCCCATAGTCAGCATGCATGCACGCACATATACGAGAGGCGTGACGTTTCAACGCTCATGCGACGTAAACGTGGTACGCAAGGAGGCGGCGAAGGACGCGTCGGTGACTCACGTTTTTTCAAGAGAAGACCTCGAAGCCGGTCATGGCAGAGCGTTTCGCACCGACGACGCAGGTATATCCAGCAGGAAGGTCGCAAGAAAAGCGACGTGGAAAACGACGAGAGAAAGTACGGCGCCTACGGCGGCTGCTTTTTTAGCGCCTACCGGTCGAATCGAGCGCGCGTCGACGGTGGGTGAATCCGGCCAGCAGAATGCCCCTGCGAGGGTCACGCAACAAGTACGCCGCCGCCGCCGCCGCACAAGCCACGTGCGATCGGCGGAGCCGAGTCGCTCGCTTCCGCCTCGATCGCGACGATCGAATGTGTGTATCCGTTTCGCAGGCGCCGCGCACCTTGTAACGTACGACGGCGCCGGTGTGTTCTACACGAACAACACGAAAAAGTCAGGTGTGTAGAGTCAGCTCTCAAAAAGTTGTAGTCTTCCTGGAGCTTTTCTGCCCTTGCCAGGCCCGTAGCCAGAAATTTTTTTCGGGGGGGGGGGGGGGGTGCACCTGTTGAAAACCTTGAAAAGCACCCATTTTCCTTATTTATTCTCGGTAAAACACCCCCCCTCCACCCGAACTCCGGGGGGGGGGGGGGGGGATTAGCTCCCCCCCCCCCCCCTGGCTACGGGCCTGGTCCTTGCTAACGCACGGTTTATAACGCGAGTACAACGAGCACGCGATCGACACCAAACAAACCCTCTTAGCAGTGTAATACCATGTAATACTACAGCAATCCCGCTTTGTACCTATCGCGTAGATCCCCAACAGCCAGGCGAGCGGCAACAAACACTCTGACACCGAACACCCGCACGCGCAATTCTACTATATACTCCTTCAGTATTCTTGTTAGCAGTGTAGTTAATTAACTGATCACCGTTTACGTTTTCAATAAGAAACACGTGCAGGGCTTATTGACTCATGCAGTGACACAAACCCTTGCTAAACATGTATTGTAAACAAGGAATAATACAGCTGTGTACGTCGGTAATACTATGCCCGCCATAGGCGTGCGCACGGGGGGAACAGAGAAGAGGGGGGGGGGGGGGGGGGGGTCACCCCCACCCAAGTCACATAAGAGGGTGGGACGCGAAGTCTGCCCCATACATTGACTTAAGAGGGGGGCGCTGCGAAAAACCTTCACGCCCCCCCCCCCCCCCCCCCCATTCCCTAGAGGGGAACCCTACGCCCGCTTATGGTGCGCGCTATGCATGCCAGGCTAACAACGTATGCTGCAACACGACTGCCACCTTGGGTAGTACCTAATAGTACCTACATTGAGCGTAGACCTGGTTGTCACGAAGGTCTGTCTTCTTTCGAGGCTCTCGCCCGGGTCCGACGCATGGTCAACGTTCGCGAAGGAGTATCAAGTCACAAAGCTGCACCGCGTGCACCGCAAGACGGACGAACTAGCTGATGAAGGCATGCAGCGCAGTACACGGTCACGAAATGCAGGTAGATAGTTGTTTCACGGCGTCCAATCCGGGTAGAGTCGGTCGATCGGCGGGAAAGGCGTCGTCGGGGAGCAGCACAGCGTTTCGTCGACCCAGGGGTAAAACCTTGCAAACACGTGTCTCGCAACCTCACCAATACACTGACGCACTCGACAGAGCACACAGGAAGCGGCGGATATCAGTTTCACATGAACGGTTCGACGGGCGTCGTAGTCACTCAGTCAATCGTCGATAGCGTCGCGCGCGCGTGTGTGTGCATGCGGGGAGCGATGCTGTGCCGCCGGCCAATAAACTCGTTCCAGCGCGGCGCGGCGGCGCTTCACAATCGCGCGCTGGTCTCAGCGGGAGACCCGGCCACATATGGCTGATGCCTCCGGCGGCGTACGCACGACACACGCGTACAGTTGGCAACGCGGCAGTGAATGTTTTTGCGGACGAAAGCGCGCATACCAGGCAGGCTGGTGGCCAACCCTTGCGTCAGACGCAACTGGCTACAGGTGTATCAGCATCGCCTGTGGGGTGGGCGGAGTATGCGCTTGGCAGAATGCGCACATGTGGGGAAAGGAGGACGCAGGAAGGAGGGAGAGGGGAAGTGACGACGAGAGCATGCGCACGTGTGCACATGTTGCTTGCTGGAAGCAGTCATAGTTTCCTAGTAAACAGTGCACTCCCACTTGAGTGAACTTCAAGGGACCCAAGAAAAAAGTTCACTTAACTGAAAGTTCGCTAAACTGAATATTTACTAGAATACGGAACTGCAAGTTAATCGACGGAGTTTGTGATGTCCTGACTCCTCCCTCATGTGTCCGTGTTTGCACGTCCAGTCTTTTTAACACGAAGTTCACGAATTCTGTGGTCTTACTCGAACCTCTCTGCACACAGAAGCAAGCTAGAAGCAACCTAGAAACAACCTAGCGTCACCTAGCTGAAGCCCATCAGAAGCAACGTAGAAACAACCTAGCATCGATCACCTAGCTGAAGCCTAGCTACTTCAGAATTAGACTTCAGAATCGTCCAGCTTTGCTGTTTCAGGTCTTGCGCGATTTAGTGCGAGCTTCGCCATTTTTTTATTATTATTAATTGTAACCTATTATAGTACGCGCATAAATAAAATAAAATAAGCGAAATAAAAGAAAGGTAGAGGTACTATGCTTGGCCGGGAATACACACATGTGTGGAAAGGAGGACGCACGAAGGAGGGAGAGGAGGACTAGAAGACGATGGGAGCACGCGCACCTGTTGCTTTGCTGGCGGCCGTAGCTGCTGCAGCATCCGCTCGGTGCAGTTCGAGGAGGAGGAGGGTTCGATGACGGTGATGGGAGACACAGGCACGCAATGCTTTGCCGTCTCGGTGTGCGCACACGACCCGGAATATAATGCATCATCGGATGCAAAGGACAAAAAGCGTGAACGACGTCGCTGGAGCGTGCAACCGTTAGGTGGTGTCGCCAACGGTGCGCTACGCGCCATTGCGCCATTTGTTCAACGCTCTTTCTTTTCTCTCTCTCTCGCAGTCTCTCATGCACTCTTTGCCAAGTATCTATCTATCTATCTATCTATCTATCTATCTATCTATCTATCTATCTATCTATCTATCTATCTATCTATCTATCTGTCTGTCTGTCTGTCTCTGTCTGTTTGGCAAGTGTGTGTGTGTGTGTGTGTGTGTGTGTGTGTGTGTGTGTGTGTGTGTGTGTGTGTGTGTGTGTGTGTGTGTGTGTGTGTGTGTGTGTGTGCGCGTGCGTGCGTGCGTGCGTGCGTGCGTGCGTGCGTGCGTGCGTGCGTGCGTGCGTGCGTGCGCTCGCGTCGACCGGTATTCGATCCCGGAAGGCCACCGGACAGTTTCCTTTCTAGAGGAAGTCCTGCGCAATGCACACGTCTCGAAAGTACACACACAAAGTGGAGCCACTTAACGACCCGAAACCGTCAGGCTCGAGCCACCTCTGTACCAATTAGCGCCGCTGAAGCCGTGCCGTCGCCACGTGTGTACCCGATTCTACGAGATACTTTACACAGCCGAATCCTGTTATGAGTAACCTGGTCACTAAGAAGCGTCTGAATGCCAGCCACTTGGTGCGCATACATAGGTGAAAACAGCGCACAGTTAAAAACAATAAAGTATGGACACAAGACTAGCGCTAGTTAAGTGTCATTACTTGCCAGTGTTCATATCGCAATATTCTTAAACTACGGATAAGGATCCGGCTTACGGGCTAAATACACTTTCGTACATCAGGCGAACTGATATACCGAAGTTCGCCTATAACAAACTTCCTGAACTTGAAAGAAACATCGCCCAAAAAACTAGAGTATGCCAACTTTCAAAACTGAAAAAAAAAAATAAGAAGAAATAAAGAAAAAGTAATCATAATATCTGATGGGGTTTAACGTCCCAAAACCACCACATGATTATGAGAGACGCCGTAGTGGAGCGTTCCGGAAATTTCGTCCACATGGGATTCTTTAACGCGCACCTAAATCTAAGCACGGGCCTCAAGCATTTCGCCTCCATTGAAAACGAGGCCGCCAAGGCCGGGATTCGATCCCGGGACCTGCGGGTCCACCATTCGAGCACCATAACCACTAGACCAACACGGCGGGTAAAGAAATAAAAAGGTATGCCATAAGTGCTATCGTAAGTCACCTTGCACCTCATCGTGAGAGTGAAGATTCGGGCATATGATAATGATAAAAAAAAATAAAACACCCCTGCCACCCCTGCCTTTCCGTTCGCTTTCTGCATCCTTTTCGCTCGAGATTTCCTCTCACGTGCAATTCAAGCTCGTCCGCAAGTTCCTCGATCGAAGATTTTCCCACGTAGACCGGTTGGAGGCGAGGCACTACTGCTACCTTCCCGTCAGCTCGTATCCGTCCCTCTATCGGCGAAACCCAGACCCCTTCCTAGTCTCTTTAATGCGAAACTCCGCTTCCTATTCCTCTGGTTAAGATAAATAAAAAAAGAAAGACAAAAGCGGCAGCGCCGCGGTGCTTACTGAAACTCGGGAAGCTGTGAAAGCGAACAGTTTAGTCTTTATTGCCTTTTTGCGGTTTCTGGCATTGAGAGAAACGAGGAAAATGACGTTTTACGTACGCTCCAAGGTATACGGTGGCTTCGCTTAACTCGGACGTGAGCAGGAAACATGCGCGCGTAAGTTTTCTCTTTTCCATTGCGACACCCATAGGCGTGCGCACGAGGGGGGGGCAGAGGGGGCGGCCGCCCCCCCCCCCCTGGTCACCTAAGAGAGGGGGGGCGCAAAGTCTGCCCCATACATTGACTTAATAGGGAGGGGGGGCGCTGCGAAAAACCTTCGCCCCCCCCCCCCTGCCCCCCCCCCCTGAAGGGGAACCCTGCGCACGCCTATGGCGACACCGGTTACTCCTTGTCGCTTAGCAAACGAAACATTGAACACTAAAAAAGAGAGATAAAAATGGAAATGGCAGAAAATGCATGCCACCCTGCAGGACATCGTATGCGCAAACAAAGCGTAATCCAACGGCACACGAGTCACAAATGTCCGAATGCGGGTTCAGGTGGGTATAATAAAGCTCAATTATTATGTTGTATCGTTTCCCTTTCTTTAGTTTATCTAAAAGAGAAAGCGATACCTCACAGCGCAATGACATATGCAAGAGTGGTAGAGCAATGAGCGAGTTGGAAACGATGCATGTTTGAAAAAAAAAAATCAACGCGAGCAGGACGGAGCACAAGACGAGAAGGACAGCGCTCGTACTGCGTCCTTCTCGTTTTGTGCTCCGTCCTGGTCGCGCTGATTTTTACGAACATGCAAGAGTGGACTAGGAAACCCGTTTAGTTACGCATTTTACTGAGGGCGTTCCCTTTTGTATAAATTATTCAAAGATGTGTAAATTTTTTTCTTTGTGTGCGTGCGTGTGTGTGCGTGTGCGTGCGGGCGCGCGCGCGCGTGTGTGTGTGCGTGTATGCGTGCGTGTTACCGAAATAGACGCATTGAAATCTTTTTTGAGTGCTTTCATCTCGAACCGTATCAACTGTCATGAACTGTGGACAGACAGGGGCCTATGTAAGGCTTGTTTCCCTTTAGCTGTTGCCCCTGCAGTGAGCCCTGTATTCTGCTTACTGTAATTAAAGGACTACCATTTACTGCTAAAGTATCCCTAAACCTATGCGCTATCTCGTATGAATGAATGAATGAATGAATGAATGAAATAGTAGTCTGTTAGTGATTGAAGGAAAAATGGACAAACAGGTGAATGAATAAAAATGAAAACAATAAATGAATGAAAATAAACTGATGAAAGAATCCATAAATGAAAGCTGATAATGAATGAATGAATGAATGAATGAATGAATGAATGAATGAATGAATGAAGTATCCCGCTGCTAAGCAGGCAGGCGCTCCCGTATTTACACGGCTATAAAGACAGCGCGAGAAACAAAGATACAATTAAGCGAACCAAGCGGACAGTGCCGCACAAACACCCGTGAAGGAAATGACCGGCCCCTTTCTCCTCGTGGTGTACACTACGTACACAATCGTACGAGGGCGCGCACGCCTAAGCTGCCGCGGTCGTGAGTCAGGGAAGTGCATCCACCGCCGCTCTGCGTATAAACAAGGTCACCAGCTGCGACTCGTCCTCGGGCGGCACGCGCACTTGCCCCCGACGAGAGGACGAGAGAGAGAGAGAGAGAGAGAGGCGCGACGTGATAAAGCTGTTGCCCTCTCGGCGCACAGAATCGGTTTTATGCGCGGACCCATATCTCGCGTTTAGTTTCGCAAGCCACCGTTGGAAGATGGGCCGTTGTACCGGGTCAGCTCTCTGGCCTCACCCCCCCCCCCCCCCTTCCCACCGGACACCAGCTGGCGATTCTCTTCTTCAGGATGCCTCTTTCTTTCTTTCTTGCTTTCTTTATGACATTCCTGCGTTATTTTTCATATTTCACTGTAACGTTCTCTTTCATTCTTTCCGTCTTCCTTTCTCTCTTGGTTTATTCCTCCTGCCCTTCTTTTTTTATTATTAATATTTCTTTATTATTATTATTTTGCTACGACTAACGGCCGTGCTACTCGGTGCCTCGGCTTTCTGGTGCACAGAGCTTCTGCGGACATCTAAACTTTTTGTGGCAATGAGGAGAAAGTAGCGGGGCCTAATAGCGCACAAGTCGATGATCGCCAATGAAAATTTTCGTGAAAGACAAAACATTCGTATACGAAGCTAAATCGATAGATCGATAATGAATGAACCCGTTGTCAGTATCATAAAAGCGGACACCCTAACATCAGCAATCTTTTAACCATCTGTAGCACAAGGCATCAATTCCGGGAGGAAAAGAAAGGTGGGTGGAAGGGAGGGGGGGGGGGGGGGGAGCTACACCAACGTTTGTATTTACGTCTTCTTCATGTCTGTATGTAAATGAGTCATTGACTCATTTTGTACACTGCTTCATCAATAATTAGGTAGCCGTTATTTGGTGCTTGTACTTTCTAGACAAGAGGTATTCTGTTGTGTTGAACCTAGTGTTAGCAAACTTCCCCATTTTGGTATCGCAGCAACGACAGATTTATTCCTCGTCGCTCACTCAATGTGCCTAATTAGTGTGGCTCGATGCGTGGGTGTGTGCATGTGCGCGTGTCTGCCATGTGCCGAATGTATGCGCTCAAATAACTTTTTTTTTTAGATAACTGCATCCACCCTGAATGTTGTACTGCCAGCAGACTTTCGCGTGAAACTTTGAAGGCCGAATATGCGCGGAACCATTTGGAAGGCTACCCGACGCAGAATTACTGAAGGCTTAACATTTGCGAGACCATCTGGAAGGCTAAGCGGCCACAAAGGCGGCGCCGTGTTGCCGCAACCACGCAGTCAGGTGTTCGTGCTAGCGTTTTGCTTCGTAACAATGTGGCAATGTGCGTCTCAACGAAATGCGGAAAGCAATGACGTCACGTGGACGCTAAGGTCGTCTTTTGCGACAACAGCATTCCTTTCTTTCTTCCGTTTTCTTTTTTCTTTGTCGCCGGGAAAGAGAGAAAGAAAACTTAATTTGATGTGGGGAATGTGTGTCCAACAAAATGCGGAAAAGAGAATGTCGCATGTGGACACCGGGGTCACCTATACGCTGCGGCATTTCTCGTCTTTTTCTCTTTCTTTTTGTTTTTTTGTTGTTTTTTTCTCGTGAAAGAAAGAAAGAAAGAAAGAAGGAAAGAAGAGAAAGACAGAAAGAGAAAGAAAGAGAGAAAGAAAGAAAGAAAGAAAGAAAGAAAGAAAGAAAGAAAGAAAGAAAGAAAGAAAGAAAGAAAGAAAGAAAGAAAGAAAGAAAGAAAGAAAGAAAGAAAGAAAGACGGCGCGCGCAGCTATGTTGTTTCTCCAACTGTGCAATTGTGCATGCGGCACAATATTCCGACCTTGTCGCCCCTCGCGATGTACAAACTTTATTTTCTTCCTTTCTTCTTATTCTATTGTAGGTTTCGTGCGCCTTCAATTGTCTCCTGCCTTTGTTCTTCGCGGTCGTTTCAGCGTCCAGAAACGTGTACGTTGTTTATATCACCCCTTTAAAACGTGTTATTTGATTCTGTCCTTAAAACCAAGACGAAATACTGAACTACGCGAACCAGACAAAGGCGCAACGTGTGTCTAATGTTGACGAAATGAAAAGAAAGTGCCGTACACCCGTCTTTATAGCACGAAGCAGCATGAAAATCCGTACGAAACTATTAAAAAAAGAATAGCTTTATGGCAGAAATTTCGCCCATGTCCGGGATCGATTTGCTAAATTTCTCCTGGAATCTTCTCTGTTTTTACATAAATGCGTATGGATTTCATTGTGGCTTTGAGTTGTATACGAACGGCTGGATGGAAATATTCGTGAGAAGCTATCGTGAGAAGGTCTCTTCATTCCTCCTGGGTGGTTGTGGTTCGAAGAAGGAAAAGGCGCCTAATTTCTGCAGCCCGGTCGGGAGCACGGCGCAGCGCCTGATTCCTCCTGTGAACACATGTAAATATACTCCTTGTATGCTCTCCCTCTTTACTCCTCCCTCACTGTCCGCCGCGGTGGTGTAGCGGTTGCGGTGCTGGGCTGCTGACCCGAAGGTACCGAAGGTCACGGGTTCGATCCCGACCGCGCCGGTCGCATTTCCGATGGAGGAGAAAGGCCACAGGTCCCTGAACTGTGCGATGTCAGTGCAGATGGCCGGAATTCCCAGAGCCCCCCCATTACGGCGTTTATCATAATAATATCGTGATTTTGGGACAATACAATCCAGATATTATTAATATTACTCTTTCCTCATTCACTGATGACCGCATTCAAGTCTCAGCTGCTCAAACTAGGCAGTTACAGCGCACACATTTGTAAAAAGAAAAAAAGCTTCCGTTTTCCTTTTCTCATCTTGTATTTATTTCCTCAAATAAAGAACAACGAACTACTAATACCGGAAGCCGAACTACGTTCAGGACGGCAGTTCTGACGAATGGTCCCCACGCCAACGCTGTTCTTAACACAATGAATGATTCGCAACGAAAGAGATGTTAATGCGCACGCGCTAGCAAAATTATTTTTTAACCATAGTAACGTCGACCGCGTACTATTGTCTCCATTCAACACTCGTACCTTCACTTTCCTTCTTTCGTTTCTCCCTTCCACACTGTAATCCCCCAGAGTTTACACAATAGAGAGTACCAGAACTCGGGCTTCAAAGCACTTGCGTTCTCTTGCACTCTTATCAAGTTTTTTTAGGGGCGAAGCTCCTTATGCCGTGGGTCGTGCGTCCCATGTTTGTAGTAGTAGCCACCTGCGTGATGACGATGACGATCGCGATGCCATACAACACATGGCATCGGGTCGTGCGTCCCTTGTAGTTTGTAGTACGTAGTAGCCACCTGCGTAACCAGCAGTGTCTCCCTGTGTGATGACGATGACGCTGCCATCACGGCACACCACATGGAATGTACCCACTATGCGTCATAACGATGACGCTGATGACGATGACGATCGCGATGCCATACAACACATGGCATCGGGTCATGCGTCCCTTGTAGTTTGTAGTACGTAGTAGCCACCTGCGTAACCACCAGTGTCTCCCTGTGTGATGACGATGACGCTGCCATCACGGCACACCACATGGAATGTACCCACTATGCGCCATAACGATGACGCTGATGACGATGACGATCGCGATGCCATACAACACATGGCATCGGGTCATGCGTCCCTTGTAGTTTGTAGTACGTAGTAGCCACCTGCGTAACCAGCAGTGTCTCCCTGTGTGATGACGATGACGCTGCCATCACGGCACACCACATGGAATGTACCCACTATGCGCCATAACGATGACGCTGATGACGATGACGATCGCGATGCCATACAACACATGGCATCGGGTCATGCGTCCCTTGTAGTTTGTAGTACGTAGTAGCCACCTGCGTAACCACCAGTGTCTCCCTGTGTGATGACGATGACGCTGCCATCACGGCACACCACATGGAATGTACCCACTATGCGCCATAACGATGACGCTGATGACGATGACGATCGCGATGCCATACAACACATGGCATCGCGATATTTGACCACATGCAACCAACCACCATCACGTCTTTGATGATGTACCTCCGGAGCTTCGCCCACTCATCATCATTCACTCCGCGGATATGCTGTGATTTTTTCTGTTCGCGAGCCTGAGTACACAAAAACGCAAGCGCTTGGGGCCCCTAGGTTGGGGGCCCAACACTACTAATCTCTAATGACAGCTCGGATTTGCCAAGTGTGGGGTGTGTGGCAACTATGAGGCGCGAGAACCTGGCAGTAATATTTTGAAAAGCCCCCGTGGCGTTCATGCACGTTCATCGGAACGGAGGGGAAGCAGAGAAAAGCTATCTGTGAAAAAAAAAAAAAAAAAAGTCTGGCTACAAAAAAAAAAAATGGGAGAGAAAATTGCCGAAAAGCCTTACTTATCTTTCTTTTTTTTTATCGAGAGTTGTTATCACCACCCCGGTTCGCAGGTTTTTTTAATCAGTCAGCCGTCTCCTTCTGCGCACGTATTTCTTTCTTTGTATGCAAATCGCACGTCTATGCGCATGTCGCGTAGCAACGGCCCCACGTTGCCGCGCATAATTTTTAACCCAGAGAACGCAGTTGCGCAGACTCCAATGCTTCCAATAAACCCTGAAGCGTTTAAACGTCCACACACGATAAAGCGAGCCGAGCCGTACAGACGCACGCACCTGTGCTTGAAGTTCAGAAAAGCAGCTCTACATAACTATTTCAGCTCCATTACTACTTGTACATAGCGCAAACACATCCAACGCCACCGATATTTTGAAAGAAAGGTTGCGTTGTCAATGCTACAGCTACAAACTAAACGCGTCAACTTTTGCAGAGCGGAAAAGCTAGGTCACGGACTTTGTTATCATGTTACGGCAAACACATCAAACACGCCGAGCTTAAGCAAAACAATACTCGCCCCACCGTTATCAAGGAGACTGCAATAATAATAATGATGATAATAATATCTGGAGTATTACGTCACCCCAACCACGATATCATTATGAGGGACGCCGTGGTGCAGGGCTTCGGAAATTCCGACCATCCGGTGTTCTTTGACCTGCTGTGACATCGCACAGTACACGGGCCTCTACTAGCATTTGGCCTCCGTCGAAATGCGACTGTCGCGGCCAGGATCGAACCCGCGACTTCCGGGTCAGCAGCCGAGCACCGTAACCACTATACCACCGAGGTTGATAAGGAGACTACAAGCGGAACCAAAATAACCTACTTGTGTTTCATGTCCAATATGTTTATATAGTTAACAATTATTCCTGGGAATATTAAGTGCCAAAACCAGGATATGATTAAGCACGCGTAGTGTGGGACTCCAAATTTAAGTTTGATCACCGGTAATTCTTTAACGTGCACCTAAATCTAAGTGTACGTGTGTTATTGCATTTCGACCCCTATATGAACGCAGCCACAAGCAGTGGTCGGGGAGTCCTAACTTGCAGTCAAGAGCATTGCACCACGGCACCACAGCCTGCGAAGCTACCACGGCGGGTAATTCAAGAAACTCGTCGGGTAGCTACGAACTCCGCCAGAATTTCGTCAGAAGGACTGGCATCTTAACGCAAGGAGTCACACAACTTCACTGTCAAGGTCAAAACGCGAAAAAGCGGTAACAGACATCGGTTCAAAAACAAGGGAATTCAGCATTTCATTAACCAGGCATCTATATCCTCAAGTGCAGCAAGAGTATCAACGTACACCAAACACACTTTTTCAGATTCTTCAGCCATCACCAACGTTCTTACTTTTCTTTTCTAATTACTATTATGTCATTCCTCCTCAATGCCCCACGGTGCCCCCCGTATGGTAAGTCTAAAAAATTAAGAGAACACATTGAACTAAAAACTCGTCAAGTGCATCCACTCACAGGTTTACACGAACGAAGTGCAGTCGACTACGAAAGATCCACCCGAAGTGTCGCGACGACCGCGTGCCATCCACACACTCCTGTTGACGGAACGAACCGAAGAATCGGCTTTCCCCGACCGAGGTAAGTACGTCACGTCCCCTCGGTGTCGCGAGCCAAGCCGTCGCATACCTGGAACGTTGCTTCGACGGCAGCAGTACGGCGTGCAGTCTGTGCGTGTGCTTGCGGGAGCCGCGACGACCGGGCTTCCACGAACGGTACGGGTTCGGCAGCAACAACAAAATAAAGAAAGACGGCAGCGGCTCGTCTTACCGGCGTCGCGTTCAAATGGGAGGGTAGACGAGAGATGTCTGTGCGCCGCGCTCTGTTTGGCTTCCACCGACCGCGTGCAGTTCGTTCCGGTGATCACAACTTCTTGTGCAACTGTGGAACATCAGTTCACGAGAGATTTCTCCCTCTCACCTGTATTCTATCTGCGACGTCACCAAGGGCGTCCGCAGAACTTCTTGCAGGGGGTGCATCCGCAAGGGGGGGCGGGGGGCATACAGCCCTGGCAGCGTTTGTTTCAGTTGCCGTGACATGACAGGCAAGATTAGTCGATAGCGTGTAACGTGGGAAATTGAATGGCAATACTGAAGGCCAGGGCCTCAGTGTGCTAACCAAGCTGTGTAGCTTATTGCTATGCTACTGCATAGAATAACATCTGAAATTCCAGGGGGGGGGGGGGGGGGGCACCCCCCTGCGGACGCCCATGGACGTCACTGATTTCGACGGTGTCTCCTAAAGAAGGACTCCATTACTATGAGTAGAAATGAATTCAGTCGTATACATAACTTTCCCGTGACGTCACAGACAGGTTCTCTGCGCTGGGTACCTGAAGATGGCGGCCACCGTGACTTCTTATCGCATTAGAGAGTGTCAGGTGCAGGGGAGGACAGAGGGTCGTTCGCTGTCCTGCGTTCTTTGTACTCTCCCCGCTTTCTTCTGTTCGCCAGCCGCGCCGAGGGGAGCACGAAGGATTGGAGAGGGCACCGTTTCTTGCTCCGCGCATTCGAGCAGGTGTTTACGCAGCATCTCAACCAGCAGGTACCCGCAGATGGCGACCACAGTGACGTCAATGCAGGTTATGTATTGTAAATAAGCCAGAGGAAGCGCCAGGATTTATTTACTAAGAGCGGAAGGGGGGGAGGGGGGGGGGGGGGGTGCGGGCATCTACGAAGAGCGGGTTCCTTCAGGGGATCAGGAAGGTTGGGTACTTGTGTGCTGTTTTCAGTATGTTTGCTCTTAAAGGGAAGGTGGAAGCATGCGGAAATCATAGGAGGCAGCTCACCCCGCTGGCGCCACGCTTGAAAACTGCCACATTGTTAACATAGCAACATTCGGACAAATTCCTCCAGCCAACGTGGTTGCCAAAATACGAAAAAGCACCTCGATTCCCATGACGTCATACAAATATAGAGATGCCCAAAGGTTATTAAGCAATAACCACCACTTGTTCTTTTAATAACTAACCTATGAAGAGTCAATGAACAGAGGAAGTGGTAGCGGAAAAAAAAAGGACCTAAGTTCCTTATTAGACTCAAGTTATTTTTATGGGGGGGGGGGGGGGGGGGGCACGTCAATTACGGCCACTTAGGCATGCTACGTTCTCTAAAACCACTTGAAATACGAGCGCGTAACGTGGACAGGGACTGAGGAACACAACAACAAGCGCGTACTGCCAACCGACAGTTTATTCGGAAAACTGTGACCCGGCATACGGCCATGACCCGGAAAGTGCACGGTAGATGCTTACTAGGGTCGTGGGAGTGAAAAAGGAGGTTTAAAGTCCCATATTAATAGCTTTTGTATTTTTTGCTCACTGGCTCCTGCAACGTTCTCTAAGAACTACTCTTTATATAAAGGTCGTGAAACCTTCTCGTAGTACCAGTACCTGGAAGGGTGGTTCGAGACATCAAAGAAGGGATTGGTAGGTAGAGGGTCTCAACCTCGGCATGTTGGTGTGCCAGTGGGCTTGTAGTCTAGACACAGGTTCCTGGGTTGTCGCACCGAGGAGGTGGACCGATATGCCGGTGGGACTTTGTTGAGGCCGCATGATGGTTACCATACTATGATACGGCCGTGACCCGGTAAGTGGGCGGTCGATGTTTACTGGGGCCGTGGGAGTGGAAGTGGAGGTTTAAAGTCCCATATTAATAGCTTTTGTATTTTTTTGCTCACTGGCTCCTGCAACGTTCTCTAAGAACTACTCTTTATATAAAGGTCGTGAAACCTTCTCGTAGTACCAGTACCTGGAAGGGTGGTTCGAGACATCAAAGAAGGGATTGGTAGGTAGAGGGTCTCAACCTCGGCATGTTGGTGTGCCAGTGGGCTTGTAGTCTAGACACAGGTTCCTGGGTTGTCGCACCGAGGAGGTGGACCGATATGCCGGTGGGACTTTGTTGAGGCCGCATGATGGTTACCATACTATGATACGGCCGTGACCCGGTAAGTGGGCGGTCGATGTTTACTGGGGCCGTGGGAGTGGAAGTGGAGGTTTAAAGTCCCATATTAATAGCTTTTGTATTTTTTTGCTCACTGGCTCCTGCAACGTTCTCTAAGAACTACTCTTTATATAAAGGTCGTGAAACCTTCTCGTAGTACCAGTACCTGGAAGGGTGGTTCGAGACATCAAAGAAGGGATTGGTAGGTAGAGGGTCTCAACCTCGGCATGTTGGTGTGCCAGTGGGCTTGTAGTCTAGACACAGGTTCCTGGGTTGTCGCACCGAGGAGGTGGACCGATATGCCGGTGGGACTTTGTTGAGGCCGCATGATGGTTACCATACTATGATACGGCCGTGACCCGGTAAGTGGGCGGTCGATGTTTACTGGGGCCGTGGGAGTGGAAGTGGAGGTTTAAAGTCCCATATTAATAGCTTTTGTATTTTTTGCTCACTGGCTCCTGCAACGTTCTCTAAGAACTACTCTTTATATAAAGGTCGTGAAACCTTCTCGTAGTACCAGTACCTGGAAGGGTGGTTCGAGACATCAAAGAAGGGATTGGTAGGTAGAGGGTCTCAACCTCGGCATGTTGGTGTGCCAGTGGGCTTGTAGTCTAGACACAGGTTCCTGGGTTGTCGCACCGAGGAGGTGGACCGATATGCCGGTGGGACTTTGTTGAGGCCGCATGATGGTTACCATACTATGATACGGCCGTGACCCGGTAAGTGGGCGGTCGATGTTTACTGGGGCCGTGGGAGTGGAAGTGGAGGTTTAAAGTCCCATATTAATAGCTTTTGTATTTTTTGCTCACTGGCTCCTGCAACGTTCTCTAAGAACTACTCTTTATATAAAGGTCGTGAAACCTTCTCGTAGTACCAGTACCTGGAAGGGTGGTTCGAGACATCAAAGAAGGGATTGGTAGGTAGAGGGTCTCAACCTCGGCATGTTGGCGTGCCAGTGGGCTTGTAGTCTAGACACAGGTTCCTGGGTGTCGCACCGAGGAGGTGGACCGATATGCCGGTGGGACTTTGTTGAGGCCGCATGATGGTTACCATACTATGATACGGCCGTGACCCGGTAAGTGGGCGGTCGATGTTTACTGGGGCCGTGGGAGTGGAAGTGGAGGTTTAAAGTCCCATATTAATAGCTTTTGTATTTTTTGCTCACTGGCTCCTGCAACGTTCTCTAAGAACTACTCTTTATATAAAGGTCGTGAAACCTTCTCGTAGTACCAGTACCTGGAAGGGTGGTTCGAGACATCAAAGAAGGGATTGGTAGGTAGAGGGTCTCAACCTCGGCATGTTGGCGTGCCAGTGGGCTTGTAGTCTAGACACAGGTTCCTGGGTTGTCGCACCGAGGAGGTGGACCGATATGCCGGTGGGACTTTGTTGAGGCCGCATGATGGTTACCATACTATGATACGGCCGTGACCCGGTAAGTGGGCGGTCGATGTTTACTGGGGCCGTGGGAGTGGAAGTGGAGGTTTAAAGTCCCATATTAATAGCTTTTGTATTTTTTGCTCACTGGCTCCTGCAACGTTCTCTAAGAACTACTCTTTACATAAAGGTCGTGAAACCTTCTCGTAGTACCAGTACCTGGAAGGGTGGTTCGAGACATCAAAGAAGGGATTGGTAGGTAGAGGGTCTCAACCTCGGCATGTTGGTGTGCCAGTGGGCTTGTAGTCTAGACACAGGTTCCTGGGTTGTCGCACCGAGGAGGTGGACCGATATGCCGGTGGGACTTTGTTGAGGCCGCATGATGGTTATCATACTATGATACGGCCGTGACCCGGTAAGTGGGCGGTCGATGTTTACTGGGGCCGTGGGAGTGGAAGTGGAGGTTTAAAGTCCCATATTAATAGCTTTTGTATTTTTTGCTCACTGGCTCCTGCAACGTTCTCTAAGAACTACTCTTTATATAAAGGTCGTGAAACCTTCTCGTAGTACCAGTACCTGGAAGGGTGGTTCGAGACATCAAAGAAGGGATATGGTAGGTAGAGGGTCTCAACCTCGGCATGTTGGCGTGCCAGTGGGCTTGTAGTCTTGACACAGGTTCCTGGTTGTCGCACCGAGGAGATGTCCGATATGCCGGTGGGACTTTGTTGAGGCCGTATGATGGTTATCATACGGCCGTGACCCGGTAAGTGGGCGGTCGATGTTTACTGGGGCCGTGGGAGTGGAAGTGGAGGTTTAAAGTCCCATATTAATAGCTTTTGTATTTTTTGCTCACTGGCTCCTGCAACGTTCTCTAAGAACTACTCTTTATATAAAGGTCGTGAAACCTTCTCGTAGTACCAGTACCTGGAAGGGTGGTTCGAGACATCAAAGAAGGGATTGGTAGGTAGAGGGTCTCAACCTCGGCATGTTGGTGTGCCAGTGGGCTTGTAGTCTAGACACAGGTTCCTGGTTGTCGCACCGAGGAGGTGGACCCATATGCCGGTGGGACTTTGTTGAGGCCGTAGGATGGTTGTCATACTATCATACGGCCGTGACCCGGTAAGTGGGCGGTCGATGTTTACTGGGGCCGTGGGAGTGGAAGTGGAGGTTTAAAGTCCCATATTAATAGCTTTTGTATTTTTTGCTCACTGGCTCCTGCAACGTTCTCTAAGAACTACTCTTTATATAAAGGTCGTGAAACCTTCTCGTAGTACCAGTACCTGGAAGGGTGGTTCGAGACATCAAAGAAGGGATTGGTAGGTAGAGGGTCTCAACCTCGGCATGTTGGTGTGCCAGTGGGCTTGTAGTCTAGACACAGGTTCCTGGTTGTCGCACCGAGGAGGTGGACCCATATGCCGGTGGGACTTTGTTGAGGCCGTATGATGGTTATCATACTATCATACGGCCGTGACCCGGTAAGTGGGCGGTCGATGTTTACTGGGGCCGTGGGAGTGGAAGTGGAGGTTTAAAGTCCCATATTAATAGCTTTTGTATTTTTTGCTCACTGGCTCCTGCAACGTTCTCTAAGAACTACTCTTTATATAAAGGTCGTGAAACCTTCTCGTAGTACCAGTACCTGGAAGGGTGGTTCGAGACATCAAAGAAGGGATTGGTAGGTAGAGGGTTTCAACCTCGGCATGTTGGTGTGCCAGTGGGCTTGTAGTCTAGACACAGGTTCCTGGGTTGTCGCACCGAGGAGGTGGACCGATATGCCGGTGGGACTTTGTTGAGGCCGCATGATGGTTATCATACTATGATACGGCCGTGACCCGGTAAGTGGGCGGTCGATGTTTACTGGGGCCGTGGGAGTGGAAGTGGAGGTTTAAAGTCCCATATTAATAGCTTTTGTATTTTTTGCTCACTGGCTCCTGCAACGTTCTCTAAGAACTACTCTTTATATAAAGGTCGTGAAACCTTCTCGTAGTACCAGTACCTGGAAGGGTGGTTCGAGACATCAAAGAAGGGATTGGTAGGTAGAGGGTCTCAACCTCGGCATGTTGGCGTGCCAGTGGGCTTGTAGTCTAGACACAGGTTCCTGGGTTGTCGCACCGAGGAGGTGGACCGATATGCCGGTGGGACTTTGTTGAGGCCGCATGATGGTTATCATACTATGATACGGCCGTGACCCGGTAAGTGGGCGGTCGATGTTTACTGGGGCCGTGGGAGTGGAAGTGGAGGTTTAAAGTCCCATATTAATAGCTTTTGTATTTTTTGCTCACTGGCTCCTGCAACGTTCTCTAAGAACTACTCTTTATATAAAGGTCGTGAAACCTTCTCGTAGTACCAGTACCTGGAAGGGTGGTTCGAGACATCAAAGAAGGGATTGGTAGGTAGAGGGTCTCAACCTCGGCATGTTGGCGTGCCAGTGGGCTTGTAGTCTTGACACAGGTTCCTGGTTGTCGCACCGAGGAGATGGACCGATATGCCGGTGGGACTTTGTTGAGGCCGTAGGATGGTTGTCATACTATCATACGGCCGTGACCCGGTAAGTGGGCGGTCGATGTTTACTGGGGCCGTGGGAGTGGAAGTGGAGGTTTAAAGTCCCATATTAATAGCTTTTGGGTGTGTTCAGATAAGAACGTCGGTGCATGTCCGCCGACCCCTTTAATTTCGCCGAAAAAAATATATATTGTTTTCCGAGTCCCCAGGACCACAAAACCACTTTTCGTTTCGCGAGAAAAAATTTCACCTTCTTTAAAAAAAATTCACAAGTTTCCACTGAGCCGCCACCGCCTCTTTCGAATTTCGCGAAAATGGGATTTCGATGAGACGCTACAAAAACACTATTGTAGCTGTAGGTCCGAAAAATTTTCTCCACATAATACGGATAGTTTTTGTTGAGAAAAAATTATTACTTTGCAGTTTTGATGTTGTTCTATTAAGAAAAAAATTCGCAAAACCGACATAAAGCTCAATAATGCTCACATTTAAGATTTTATTCCTCCGCAAATATAAACGCCAGACTTCCCAAAGTTTTTGAAAACATTGCCATATTTGTTTGGTGAAGAAGTGTGCTGAACGAAATACCTGAGAGTGGCTTCAAACGTTAACCTGAAATGTTCAACTGAGGACATGTCTCTCAAAATGCAATATTTTGAAGATCATTAAAAAAAAACACCATCTTCGATTTTCTTTAAACTCTCCAGAATTAAAGCCAAGCAGGTGTTCTAACTCAATCTGTAAAAACATGTTGTATTATTTTTGTGAGGTCGGAACTACGAAGCACGAAAAGTAGCCATATTGACGTATAGTGAGTAACCACAACATTGAGCGAGCATGGAGCAATAGTTGCCATTATCGTTATTTTTAGTTCCTGAATGTCATCTGTTGTGCTCGAGGGACAACAGCTTGACAGATAAAACCAAAGAGCTGCCTTAAAGTGCAAATTTGTTCATTTGCGTGCGTGCACGCGTCGCAGTTTTGGTCCTGGCGTAAGGACTAACCGCAAGATTTCTAGAAATGTAGTCAAGTCGAGCTCTCGGAAGGAACTGTTTATTTACCCCTATTGTATACACAGGGAGTCATAGTCACAAGTCATAGTCAGACAAGTTAGAAAGTCACGAACGTCACTGAAGCACTTGTGCGTATCTTGCTCCTGGTGAAGCAACCTTGCGCACACAACCCATTTCGGCCTCAAGGAGGAGAACTTCGTGAGCTCGATCCCTGTGTCAGGGTGAGCCGCTGTAGACGAAATGTTTCCCGAATGGACCTGGTCATCAGCCGTTTTGAAACGTACTCTTTTTGTCCTTTAGAACTAATTGCAATGACATCTTTCTTGTTTGGGCTTTGCTGGGTGGAGTTGAGCTCATCGTCAGCATAACATTTCATTGCTGCCTGTATGTTTTCTGGCTTCAGCTTCGATCTGGTGTAGAGGTTCGGATTTGACCACACCCCGGGTGTCTGTATTTTCTGGATTTCCGAATGAGGTGCCGAGTTGCGGATGGAATCATTTCTTGAATCTCTTGATGAGAAAGGTTCACAGGGAGCAATGTCAGGAGGCGGCAGCGTTCATAGTATGATTCACAGCAGTGGCGTAGCAAGGGGGTGGCCACACCGGGCACGTGCCCCCCCCCCCCCCCGAAATTTTTTTTCGCCACGGCATACAGAGCGAAAAATGACAATTTCAAGGAGGTGCCCTACCTGAAATCAAGGAGGTGCCCCCCCCCCCCCCCCCCCCGAAAAAAATTTCTGGCTACGCCCCTGATTCACAGGTATCGAATGTGTGCTTTAGGTTGCGCAGGCACTCGCGACACGTGTTGCAGGTTTCCGCTGAAGGACCAGGTTCCTCTGCAGTGCCGTACGCTACTGTAAGGACGGCAGAAATTGTCCTGGAGATAGCGCCCTCGATCTCCGCTTTCTTACGCTTGGCGTAAGACACTCGGCATTGTGCTTTCACTTTCGCCGGAATTTTCAGGGTTGTCACGTCGGTTGTCTTAACGAGTACGTTTAGCTCTTCGACAGCAATTTGTTCGGGAACAAAATTTGCGTCAGACAGATGCATCTGGAGACTCTACGGCGATCTGTTTCAAGCGGTTGAAACAGCTCTGGCACAAAATGTCGGTTTCTCTGATGGATGAGGGTTTTTCTGGCATGCGCTTCCTTAGTAAGACGACATTCAAATCTTTCACACATCGAAAGTTCCGCTTGTAGGCAATCTTCTTCGTATGCCTCTTTGGGTAGTCAGTGCAAAACGCTCGCTCTGAGCTCCACAACGTGGCCATCAATATCAGGGGAGTGTAGTACGCGCACGCGTACTCACGTTCGTTCACCAGCAGAGGACTGCCGGGTTGTCGACGACGAACGGAAGTGAAAGCCGACGTTCTCTTATTACTTCGACCTTTCTTAAGCGAGTTGAGCTGTTTCTTGTTTATGTTGTTTCTCTTTTTTTTTTTTTTTTTTTTTTTTTTTTTTTTTTTTTTTTTTTTTTTAGGGAGCAGGTGAACGCAGTCGTGCTGCAGAAGCGCCGCTTGTGCCGACACGCACCGTCTGCGTTATCACATTACCGACGTGCCATGGGAAGCGATAAATATCCAGCGGTGGATCCTCTCCAGCCACCTCCTTTATGAGGCGTACGCAGGCTCACATGCGCGAAAAATTTTGAAAGAGATTCCTGCGAAGAGTGCGACTCATTATCGCGGCATGTTCAGTGGCTGGGACCCGTGCAGACGTTTTTGTGATTTGCGTAAAAAAAATGTAGTAATAATTTCTTCTTCAAAACCAACTGTTCCTGTTTTATTCCTGACAATTCGTCAATCCACAGAAGACATTCTCGACCTAAAAATAACGATAATGGCAACTATTGCTCCATGCTCGCTCAATGTTGTGGTTACTCACTATACGTCAATTTGGCCACATTTCGTGCTTCGTAGTTCCGACCTCACAAAAATAATGCAAAATGTTTTTACAGATTAAGTTAGAACACGTGCTTGGCTTTAATTCTGGAGACTTTAAAGAAAATCGAAGATGGTGTTTTTTTTTAAATTATCTTCAAAATATTGCATTTTGAGAGACATGTCCTCAGTTGAACATTTCTGGTTAATGTCTGAAGCCACTCTCAGGTATTTCATTCAGCACACTTCTTCACCAAACATATGGCAATGTTTTCAAAAAACTTTGGGAAGTCTGGCGTTTATACTTGCGGAGGAATAAAATCTTAAATGTGAACATTATTGAGCTTTGTGTCGATTTTGCGATTTTTTTTTCCTTAATAGAACAACATCAAAACTGCAAAGTAATAATTTTTTCTCAACAAAAACTATCCGTATTATGTGGAGAAAATTTTTCGGACCTACAGCTACAATAGTGTTTTTGTAGCGTCTCATCGAAATCCCATTTTCGCGAAATTCGAAAGAGGCGGTGGCGGCTCAGTGGAAACTTGTGAATTTTTTTTAAAGAAGGTGAAATTTTTTCTCGCGAAACGAAAAGTGGTTTTGTGGTCCTGGGGACTCGGAAAACAATATATATTTTTTTTCGGCGAAATTAAAGGGGGTCGGCGGACATGCACCGACGTTCTTATCTGAACACACCCTTTTGTATTTTTTGCTCTCTGGCTCCTGCAACGTTCTCTAAGAACTACTCTTTATATAAAGGTCGTGAAACCTTCTCGTAGTACCAGTACCTGGAAGGGTGGTTCGAGACATCAAAGAAGGGATTGGTAGGTAGAGGGTCTCAACCTCGGCATGTTGGTGTGCCAGTGGGCTTGTAGTCTAGACACAGGTTCCTGGTTGTCGCAACCGAGGAGGTGGACCCATATGCCGGTGGGACTTTGTTGAGGCCGTATGGATGGTTATCATACTATCATACGGCCGTGACCCGGTAAGTGGGCGGTCGATGTTTACTGGGGCCGTGGGAGTGGAAGTGGAGGTTTAAAGTCCCTCTATTAATAACTTTTCTATTTTTTTGCTCACTGGCTCCTGCAACGTTCTCTAGAACTACTCTTTATATAAAGGTCGCAAAACCTTCTCTTAGTACCAGTACCTGGACGGGTGGTTGGCGACATCAAAGAAGGGATTGGTAGGCAGAGGGTTTCAACCTCGGCACGTTGGCGTGCCAGTGGGCTTGTAGTGTAGACACAGGTTCCTGGTTGTCGCACCGAGGAGCTGGGCCGATATGCCGGTGGGACTTTGTTGAGGCCGTAGGATGGTTGTCATACGGCCATGGCCCGGTAAGTGGGCGGTCGATGTTTACTGGGGTCGTGGGAGCGGAAGTGGAGGTTTAAAGTCCCATATTAATAGATTTTGTATTTTTTTGCTCACTCGCTCCTGCAACGTTCTCTAGAACTACTCTTTATATAAAGGTCGTAAAACCTTCTTGTAGTACCAGTACCTGGACGGGTGGTTCGAGACATCAAAGAAGGGATTGGTAGGCATAGGGTTTCAACCTCGGTATGTTGGCGTGCCAGTGGGCTTGTAGTCTAGACACAGGTTCCTGGTGGAACCGCTTTGGCTCTTGAGGAATTATGCCACAGGAGGAAAGAAACGAGACGGCTGAATCACAGCATGTCTTACATTGTGACCACAATCGACGCCAGCAGGGTACGCGAGCCGTCGCTTCTCTTGCCGTTGCCAAGCGCCGTCTGTATTTGCTGCTCTTGAAGTCGCCCGCTCTCCGGTTTTATTAGCCGCTCAAAGGAGGGCGTTACAGGGTGTTGGGACATTGGGACAACGCGAGCGCGAGAGTCCGAGAGCGGCTTGCGTTCTGCGCATGCACCGTGGCGACTCGCGAATTTCTTGGGTCCCCTAGCTCTTTGGGCCTCCAAATCTAAAACTCTCTAGCGTTTCACCAGAGTTGGGATGCTGCTATCGCATCTTCGCCCTTGCGGCAAATCTGAGACTTTAAAAAATTTATAATATTTAATAATATGATAATATAAGGCAGAGATATATTACGAATTAAAGATGCAGCGTAGGTGCATGATAACATGTAGAAAAAAAAAACTTTTATCAAAAGCTTGTAACAGTAATGAATAAGAAACATTTTGACATAGCTATGCGTATAGTAAAAAAAAAACAGGATAACCTGTTTGGCGAGGTAACATATTGATTTCATAAAAATAGTTCCCCACAGCCGAGCAAACTTTCGCAACACAAAAACAAAGTTATGTGTTTCAAGGCGCCGATGACTGTGTACTTGTGAGAACGAAAAACAGTATCACGTGCTCTGAAGATGTATGTTCCCTTTACTGATATTAAAACAGGCACTATAAGGTCAGTGCCCACTTGTCCGACGCTGTTGACGCGGTGGCACAATTTTCTGTGAATATATGTACACCTGTGTTTTGTAAAGTTTTAGAAAAAGTGAGAATTCACCCGCTATATGTTATAAAAAAAAACAACGACATTAAAAAGAAATGAATGCACGTCTGATGACGTCAGATGCTGCTCCGGAATGAAACCTGTTTTTCTAGTCGTTGTTTACATACGCGTGGGCTTTTCATTGAAACAAAAAGAAACATTTATTGTCAGTTCTTTTTTTTTTTTTAACTACAAGGACGGCAGGGTATACTTCTCGTCATGCTCGCATGTGCGGCTGTTATATAAACGATTGCAAACAATGACACTAGCCACTTATCGCAACGCGATAGCACCTGAAGACTCATAGATAAAGAAGTGTCATCTCCCCAAGGACCCGCGCGCATGTTGCAAAAACAAAGAAACAAAACTGATAAAACTGCACAACTCACCCATGATTGAGCTGATGTTCTGTCGCAGTTCGAATCACTGCAAAGAATGTCTCGCTTCTTCAGCTGTTGGCGGAACGGCGTTGTCGGTTTTGGAAGTAGCCAGCGAAATCCATTCCAAGGAAAGCACACCGGGCAATCAAACCACAAGGTACGTATTCCTTACGTCACTATGTCCTGAAGTGAAGTGTGTCACTATGTCACCGGTATTCAGTTTCAGGGTAGGGTTATCTGTCCTGGTCCCGGAACTGTCACGCACCGCGGACAATCTCAGCCAACGCTGTATTAGATGTTGTCCCTCTAAGTGACTTTCGGAACAGTTTCGCGCCCTTCCGCCAGAAACCCGCACACTTTGTTGATTTGAAAAGGGGTGTAAATTTAAGCTTTACCTAGTGCCTTCAAACTTGCTGGTGTTGGCAAGAAGGCTTCTCATAAACGTCTTGAAGATCGCTTGACAGAGTCGTATCCGAGACGTTTCGAACAGCACGATGCACATGAAAGGAACACTTATCAGAGAACTTGTGTTTAGGCACAGCCTGAAGAGGGTTCCCAGGATGGCCCTCAGAAGGAGCCTCAAGAGTAAGCGAAATTGTGGTCGCCTCAAATTCGGTCTCAGAACTTTGCGTCAAGTCTGCTTTCAAATGTGGTTTCTGTGTTCGCAAACGCAGCACGCTTGCCTTTCAAGCACAGGAAATTTTCTTCTTTTCTTCTTTCTCTGATATCAAAAGAGCCCGAGAGTGTGCTCAAACGACGTTATTTTCCCGGGTGCGCAATTCGTTCTCGAACACAGTCTCTTTCCTGCCCTCAAAACAAAACACTGTCTCTCAACCGACGTATGAACACTTCGTGCACCTTCTGCTATAGTGAAAATGGTACGTCTTTTGGAGGACTATAAATGGAATGTTTTAGAGCAGTCCTTCCCGTGCCTTCAAAAGAAAATGTCATTTCTTAATCGCCGACTCTCTCAACACTCGATGCACATGCTGCTGTAGGCCGAAAGGAACCCGTCTTCTAGAGGTCTCGAAAGGGAATGGTCAAGCGCAGTCTTCTGCACCTCGAAACAAAAACGTCGGCTCAAAGGCTGTCTCAGCACGCGTCGCACCTGTTGCTATAACCCAAAAGGGACGTCTTCTAGAGGTCTCCAAACGGAATGTTCAAACACAGTCGATTTCCTGCCTTCAGATCAAAATATCATTTCTCGATCAAATTATCTCTCTCTAACCACTTGATGCACTTGCTGCTGTAGTCAAATGGAACACGTCTCCTAGAGGTTTTAAAACGGATTGAATGTCCACAAACAAATAAAAATGGAAGAAAGGACAGTCAGGCAGTCTTCAGCACGTGGAAACAAAAAACATCGTCCCTCAACGTTTTGCCTCAACACACGCCGCACCTGTTGCTCCTGGGCAATGTTGGGACGTCTTCCAGACGTCTCGGACGGGACGTATTCCACACGAAGTCACGGGACTTGACGAGCCACGCGACTCACGTGTCACACGAGAGCGAAGCAACACCTGAGACGGCCGGCACTGCGCCAACGGTTTGCCCCTCTTCTCGATCTCGGCTCCTTCGGCGACCGCGAGCGAAGGCAGAGGAGAAGAAGAGACGGCTCGTTGAGGTGTCGTCGCTCGGGCTTCCACGGCGTCGACGGCGTAAGGGTACGGGATAGCCGGCGAGAGTCGTCATGTAGTCGTCGCTAGCGCGACGCCAGCGATGTGCAAACGTCGTCGTCGTCGTCCGATCCGGGCGCAGGCGGCTTCTCGAGCCGCAGCGGCGTCACGGTACTCACCGTCACCGTCTTTCACTCCCTCTCTCCGCTGTCGACGCCGCCGCCAACGCGTACTTCGCCGCCGGTGTGAGGTAATCGAGAAGGCGGAGAGGGTAGGGGTCGTCCCGCTTTCCATCGCAACACGAGGAAACACCGACTTACGCGGCGCGTCACGTACAAGCCGCGCGGCCGGCTCGAATTAGGCGTGGAATACGCGCGCTCGGAATTACACGCTGCTGCCTTCATGACATGATGGGAAACACACAAGGCCCCGCCACGGTAGTGGTTATGGCGCTCGACTGCTAACCCGAAGGTCGCGGGATCGAATCCCGGCCGCGGCGGCTGCATTTTCGATGGAGGCGAAAATGCTGAGGCCCGTGTACTTAGATTTAGGTGCACGTAAAGAACCCCAGGTGTTCAAAATTTCCGGAGCCCTCCACTATGGCGTCTCTCATAATCATATCGTGGTTTTGGGAAGTTAAACCCCAGATATTATTATTAAACACACAAGCACACGCGCAATGAAAAGAGAGAAGCCTGTGTACGGACTTTGCATCATTTAAGAGTGTTACTTCGTTCACTAGTGAATGGCTTACACGAGGAAGTCAGGTGGGAGATGGGACTACTGTCAAGGTAAGGTCGCTGGTCGCCGCGAGCAGCAGATACAGCCCATGCGCTCTGTTCGTTGTATGTTTGACGGCGACTACCGTATAGTATAAACACGCGATACGATACACATCATATTAAACATAGCCCTACACACACCTCGCGCTGCGCTGTCGATAATGCGGGTGCAAACCCGATCCAGACAAAACCACCGTTCTTCGTCCACACCGAAACAAATCGTTGAAACATTTTATATCCCAAGGGAATGCTTCTACGTGTGTTAGACAATCGTGTACTAACCTATCAAACAGTGAAGTGGCTTACCTCGACAAGTCTGTAAGGCTGGGAGTAGATCGGTGGCTGCAGCGCGCGAGCCTGGCATGTCCTGTTTTTCAGAACAGTTTTACGACCCTAATGCGCCAAAATTTTGTTCTTTCTTGTGCGGCTTTTATCTTTGAGGCGGTATTTGGTTTCGTTTGTTAGTTGTGGCACATGCATGCGTTTTGGCGTAGCTTTCGCCTTTCGTTGTGCGATAAGGACTGACGTGTTTCCGAATATAACAAAAAAAAAGAACTTTAGTTTGAAGTGAGCACTCGTCCTGCCTGGATTCTCATTCATCGTGTTTCCTAGTGTTTTTGCGCTTCTCAGTATCATCATGCATACAGAGCCGCCAGCTCAAATAAACCACCGCTTATCGACACTAGGTAACCTGACCAGATATTAGATGCGAAGCAGCTATTTGACTAGGCTGTGTAATGCTGTCCCTCCGTGCGTACGGACGAACGCGCCGCAACTCGCTCCCCTCGCCGCAGGTGTTGGAGCGGTGCCAAGTAGGTCACGCCGCAGCTGCGCGTTGACGTCACGCTCCCCCTCGCAGTGCGCGCTGACGTCACTCTCTCCCTCGCCTGCCGCGCGCTCGCCGGAGCGCCCGCAGCTGCCGCCTGACGCGCAACGACAAGACCTACGCCAGCCATCGCTTCAAACGAATCTTCCAGCGCTCACCGCAGCACCCGCGTTAGCGCCGTTCAACCCGTGACGCCACCCATGCGCAACGCTGCTGCTTCGCATCCCATCAGGGTTCCCTTTGGGAAGATGATGTAATTTTTTTCTTTTTTTCCCGCTTCATGTCAGCTTGAATGCAGCGGAGTATCTTTGATACGAACTTCGCGAGAACCGAGAAGTAAAACCTATCATTATCCAATGCAAGCGTCAAACCGGTAAGACAAGAGGTCTACTCAGTGGCCGACTCTATGGCAAAGGTTCGTGTGACGTCGAGCGCTATGGGTACCAATTTGTCCGCGTTGGTGCTGCTGCAGAATCTGCACGGCTGCGCCCGCGTAACATGTTGTTCGGGTATCTGCCAACTGAACTGAACTCAACTGAACTTTATTTGGTCCTGAGAAGAGCAAGGCTCCCTAAGGGGGGCTCGTCCGCGGGCCGCGTCCACGACGGCACCGGGAGGTCAAACTCGACGGCCAGGTCGTGGGCTCTCTGGACAGCCCGAAGTTGGTCGTCCTCTTGGGGACTGGTGAGGAGAGCGGTCCATTCTGCTTCCGTGGCTGGAGACCCTGCAGCCGCGCGCAGCATGGGGCATTGCCAACAAAAACAAACAGCCCCCTGTGTACTTAGATTGAGGTACCCGCTAAAGATTCCCGGGTCGTCAAAATCAATCCGGAGTTCTCTATTACTTGTTTCTTCTATGGACGGTTACAACCTTAAGAATGGATACACTCTCTGCCCGCAGCCACCACCGTCCCACCCAGAGCGAATATCCAATCACATGCGCTCAGAGAGAGAGATACTCTTTATTGGAAAAACAGAGATTTTTGCCGGCGTCCATATAGCGCTGACATGCTACTCTGTATAGGGATGGGGAAGGGGACTAAAAGATTTCAGAAGAGAGATGTCAAGCGTTTCACAAGAGATTTAGATAGTGTGCCCACACAGACACATTTTGGTGTCGCTGGTTCTAAGCCGAAAGCTTGAACGTCCTGGCAAATTTGATCAGTGATTTTAGCATCACTTCTTAGCCAAAGGTCATATTTTAGGTTGGAATGACGAACGTTTCGTTTTCGATATGCCTGCTATTCGTATTAGCACAGAAAAAAAAATTATTTACGGTTCTAAAGTACTGTAACCCATCCACTACTGCTTAAGGCCTGAAACATCAGGCCAGCAGTAGTCAATAAATAAATAAATAAATAAATAAATAAATAAATAAATAAATAAATAAATAAATGAAAACCAATCTGCACCGCCCCTCCACGTATTTGATTGACAAGCGCGCCGATGTTTTGCGGGTGGAGCTTGTAGTTATTCTTAAGTTGTAGCCGACCATAGTTGAATGTATATCGATGGGCACTACGTATCACTTCCATATGTTCACAGAACGAAAACTGTGCTGGCATTTCTCCTATCGTTTGCAGGAGGAATTATACATGGCCAGAGACGGCATGGGAGGCAGCTTCGGTGGCGCATCACGCTGGAATGCGCAGGAAATGAAATCACGCCACACGAGTCGCATGGAAGGAAGCGATATCGACAGAGCAGTGCGGGCGACGCACGCATCCTGTCGTCTTCCCTCGTCGACGAACGAGGGACTCTTCCGAGCTTATCGGTCGCAAAACGGCAGCACGCAGCGGATCTTCCACGAAAAACCCTCTGTCTGCCTCGCAACCCTTTTCTTTCTTTCTTTTTTCTTTTCTTTCTTTCTCCTCAGAGTTGTTATCTGACGAACTCAGAAGAGCAACAACCGGACGATGCGTTTCCGAGGCGATGTACAGCTGCAATGTGTAAATAGTCCAATGTTTAGAGATACATTCGCGGGCTCGACACACGGAAACACTAAAAGCCCACAGGGTTCCTTATGCTATCGCTTAAGACGACTGAAAGCCGCCTTCTTCTTCTCCATCTCAGTCAAGTCAAGTCAAATTTTATTTACAACATGCACGAACAGGCCCGTAGCCAGAAATTGTTTTCGGGGGGGGGGGGGGGGGGCACCCGTTGAAAACCTTGAAAACCACCTATTTTCATTATTTATTCGCGGTAAAACACCCCCCCTCCATCCAAAATTCGGGGGGGGGGGGAGGCTCTAGCCCCCCCCCCCTGGCTACGGGCCTGTGCACGAAGTACGATGTTGAAGGCCACCCTAGCAAGAAAGCTGCATAAGCATATAGCTTGACGAGGCCACGAGGCCGCAACCAGGCAACAGCAGCAGTGCACACATGCGCAATACAAACAAAGCTTCGATGCATTTAACAGTCGTTGCATTTCTCCTGTCCAGCACCGCTCCTAAAGCTTTCTGCACCTGACGTGGTTTTGCATTGCCTCAAAGATCGGAGGCGTTGCAACCTTTCTGCGCCTCACTTGGTTTCGCACTGCCTCCGTGATCGGGCCCACTTTTGACCAAGGGGCGATGTCGTGCGATGACGTCATCGTGTGTCGTCACTATGAGGTCATATTAGCGCCTTGCTCACATCTCGATGACGTCACGAACTTCGGCTATCCGTGACGTCGTACGGTGATGTCATCACGTGATGATGTTTTGCGTCATTCGTGTTGACGCCGCCGACGCCGACAGTCAATTTTCGCCTTTGACAAGGCATCTAAGGCTTTAGCCTTAACATGTTACCACGCACCCTTACTTCTGTATTTTGACATGATTGGGTTTCACCCTCATAAAGTTACTAGGGAGTTTTCGAATAGGGGCCCCAAAAGTTTGGGGCCTCAAAGCCTTTGGCGTACGCTAGCTGTGGGTCAAGCAGGAGATGAGAGTTTTCGAATAGGGTGTCGCTCTTACCGATTGCGTCTTGCGTTTCTAGCGCCATTACGGCGTCGAAGAGAAGCTACCACAAAAATAGAAGTAAAACATACCGCTTAATAATAAAAAAAATAACTTCAAGTTGCGTTTCCTCGTGTTTAAATGCAAAAAAAAAAGTTTTTTTAGTATCAAAAAGTAACTTTTTTTCTCTTAAAGTAACCAAGCGCGCTTTTATCAATCAAGCTTATCGGCTTCTATCAGCCGAGAGCACGCTGAGAACCGTCACTTGAGTGCGTGCCGCCATGAGTGTTTGACGCAAAGCGTTTTGGGGCAGGCTTTGGGGCTCCCGCTAAATTCGAGAAATAGCGTCCCCAACGCAGAACCCAAACGCTGTTTGGGTCTCGCGCATGCGTAGTGGCCTCGACGTTATTTCTTTGGGGCCCCAAAAATTTTGGAGCCCTTATTCGAAAACTTCCTATTAGCACCACCCGGCGCAGGTCGCACCGCAATGTGTTATTCTAATTAGCTGAGTACGGACAGATGAGCATCTGCATTAATTATAATAACAGTGAGCTGAGCCAGTTGGTACGTATTCATTCTAAAGGCGTTTGTGCTGTCCTGACTTCCGTCTTGTCATCGTGTTTGCACGCCCTGTTTCTTTTAGTGTGCGAGGCTTCGAGATTGTTTCAAACTGTTCTGTTAGAATTGCGCGCAGTACACGAGTAGTCAAGCTTACTCGGGAGCTTACGCGAGGGGGGGGGGGGTTCAAACCCCCCCCCCCCTTCCCGAAATTTTTCAGTTTTGCTTGCGTATATATGCACGCACACATACAAACGCACGCACGAACATACATAAAGTATGGTTGAACCCCCCCCCCCCCCCCCCCCGAAAAAAATTTCTGGCTACGCTACTGCTGGAAGGTTCGATCACTGATGTGTAAAAAACGACGCGTTCAACCGACGATCAGGTTACTCGACGGCTGACGACTGTTCTCGCCTCAATCAGTGTGCATTGATTGTACCTTGAGTTACTTAGTTCTCTGGGGACAAGTTAGCGCAGTAAACAGTTTCGTCCCTACCAGTGTGACTGCCACATACCCCCCCCCCTTTGCTACGCCCCAGGGGCGTAGCCAAGGGGGGGGTCAACCCTCCCCCCCCGCCCGAAATTTTTCAATGTTGTTTGTGTATATATACACGCGTATATATACACATACAAACGCACGCACGAACATACATAAACTATAATAATTTTTTTTTAATATCTGGGGTTTAACGTCCCAAAACCACCATATGATTATGAGAGACGCCGTAGTGGAGGGCTCCGGAAATTTTGACCATCTGGTGTTCTTTAACGTGCACTGACATCGCACAGTACACGGGCCTCTACCATTTCGCCTCCATCGAAATGCGACCGCCACGGCCGGGATCGAACCCACGACCTTCGGGTCAGCAGCCGAGCACCCTAGCCACTGTTCCACCGAGGCGGACATACATAAACTATAATTGAACATTGGTGGTTGGAGAATATTTCGCCTTTATACAGGCTGTTTCAAGAAATATCCGATATCCTAAAAAAAATCAGGAAAATGCGATATTTGCTCGCTGTTTTCACAATTCCTTTTTGCTGTAGTGATTTGCATCTTAGGATGGTTAAGACGTCATTTGGGACAGTAATTAAGAAAATTAAATTACTTATCATTTTAAATAGTGGCGTTTGCGGTTATGTCAAATGGTAGAATTGAAATTCTTCATGCGAAAAACCCATCCCAGCTTTGAGATTTAGAAAAGGCGGCCTCTATGAATTATTGTGTCGTAATGAAATCCAGGCAAATTCACAACTCCGCGAATTAAAAAGCTGATTAATTTAACTTTCCTAATTACTGTCCCGAATCATGTCTTCAACCATCTTAAGATGCCTGCCGCTAGAGGAAAAGCAGTTGTGAAGACAGCGAGCAAATACCGCATTTTCCTGATTTTTTAAGGATATTGGGTACATTTCTCTAAACACCCATGTATATCCAGCGGTTTAACAGAAAGTTGCAGAATGTAGTGGTCAGTACTTAAAACCAATGCGCGCAAAGAACAAAAAAATTCCCCATCTCCCGCTAAAGGGAACCATGTGTGGATGCGAAGCAGCGGGGAGATAATCAGCTTGAGCGGGAGGAACGTCGCCGCTCTCATTTCACGGCAGTGGTCCGGGAGCTCATCGCGGCGCTGCACAGGAGAGACAATGAGGCGCGCGCGCTCCGTCATTTTCATACCGCGGAACTACCGTGGCGCCCCCCAGCGGAGTATGCAGCTGTCACACCACCTGTCGTGCGCACCGCTCCGCAGAGGATTCCTAGAGGAAAGGACGGGGGGGGGGGGGGGGGACCGTAGAAAAGGAGAGAGAGGGGGAGGGGACGTGCATGCCCTGTGGGGGTGTGGGACGCGGGAGCCGCTCCGTGGAGTAGAGGATTCTTAGAGGAGAGAGGGGGGAGAGGACGCGCATGCGCTGTGGGGATGTGGGCGCCCCTCCTTAGAGTAGATGATTCCTAGAGTAGAGGAACGGGTTGAGCGTAGGAGAGCATAGGGGAGGCGTATGCGCTGTGGGGGGTGTGGGACGCGGGGGTCCGCTCCGTAGAGTAGAGGATTCCTAGAGGAGAGAAAGGGGGGTGAACGTAGGAGAGAGAGGGGGGAGGGGACGCGCTGTGGTGGTGTGGGACGCGGGAAGGACTAAGCCCCCCTCCAAACACATGCAAGCAAGATTAAGGAATGGGGTCAACCTGGGCGACAGACACCACCTGCCTAGCCATTGCCAAGCAGCCTCTCTGTGCTCTCGGCCATGACTCAAGGAATGGGGTTAACCTGGGCGACAGACACCACCTGCCTAGCCATTGCTAAACAGCCTCTCTGTGCTCTCGGCCATGACTCAAGGAATGGGGTCAACCTGGGCGACAGACACCACCTGCCTAGCCATTGCTAAGCAGCCTCTCTGTGCTCTCGGCCATGACTCTGGTGACTGTAGTAGTGGTTGACGGCCTTCATATTACTACAGTGTTCTGGTTCTCATATGGGTACTTCCCTACTTCATGAAAGTGGCCGGACGCGGGACGCGGGACGGGGGGCGCGGGACGCGGGAGGGACGGACAGAGCCCCGAGCATAAGATGCTTCGCATCTAAAAAATCACAGCATATCCACGGAGTGAATGATGATGAGTGGGCGAAGCTCCGGAGGTTCATCTGTAAACCGTGAATCTTCCGTGAAATTCGCCCATTACATCATCAAAGACGTGACAAACACTGTGTGTATATATACAAGAAATTTATATTTTATTCGTGAGCCATGATTTTCCGTTTTGTTTTCGTTTCTTCGTTGGTCATGGATACCGTTTACATAAGCCGTGGCTTCCGTTCCCCCCTTCATTATAACGGCTTTATGGTCGGTGAAATGGAGGGAGAGCGGTTCCTGGGTGGGTCGTAGTGGAAAGTTTGCAAAGACGAGATCGATGCAGGTTCCTCGGATGGTGGTTGGTTGCATGTGGTCAAACGATATGCATGTGAGACCATATCGCGATGCCATGTGTTGTATGGCATCGCGATCGTCATCGTCATCAGCGTCATCATTGTCATCAGCGTCATCGTTATGACGCGTAGTGGGTACATTCCATGTGCTGTGCCGTGATGGCAGCGTCATCGTCATCGCACAGGGGTAGCTACGACAACGACGCAGGACGCCGGACTAGCCTATGCCCTAAGAAACTTCGTCCCTAAAATCAATTGTGAAGACAGCGAGCAAATACCACATTTTCCTGATTTTTTAAGAATATTGGACATATTTCTTGAAACACCCTGTATACCCAGCAGTTTAACAGAAAGTGGCGGAATGTCGTGGTCAGTACTTAAAACCAATGCTCGCAAAAAAACAAAGAAAAGAAAAAGCATGTAAGAGGGGTCAATGTGGGACTTCAAATCCTCCACTTCCGCTCCCCGTCTCCAGCAAACGTCGACCGGACAGTTGCCGGGTCATGGCCGTACGACGGTGCAGTTACCCACAGCATTGCCACCTTGAACTGACAACACTGGTGGACCGCACCGCCACGAACCGAATGCTTACAAGTCCCACCGGTATATCGGTCCAGTTCCTCGGTGCGACAACCAGGAGCATGCGTCCAAGACGACAAGCTCACTATGATGCGGCCCTGTGCCGAGGTTGAAACCCTCTACCTACCAACCCTCGCATGGGTGTCTCGAACCACCCAGTCGAGGTATTGGTAGTAGAAGAAGGCTTCACCGCCTTAATATATCGAACAGCTTTAGACAACGTTGCAACACCCCAGCCCCACCCCCACTCTGTCACAAACAAAAAACGGGGGTGTGGCTTTGGGCAGGAGTTTTATAGACCTATTCCATGTTTGTAAAACAGGGGTGGGCGCCGTCGATATACTGAGGCGCCTGTAGCGACGTCGCAAATCCGCGTCGCAACGCGGTGGAGGAGGGGGGAGCACACGTGTGGCTTGGAAGGGGGTAGGGGCAGGTGTCCCTGTATTAGCACACCCCTGCCGACGCCCCTGGCTATCTGGTTATCATAATTATCATCGGCAAATTATCCCCAATGACGAGTCATCACCATCTATTAATTTAGATGATAATGATCATCATCGTCATTATCATTTGTAGTGACATTAATGGTGACGACGACTAAGCCGACGGTCACATAACCCGTTTGAGGAGGCATATAAGAATTTCGCCTTAGAAACGTCGTTTGAAGTGCAGAACGCCCGAATGAACGAAGAATGAAAGATTCGGGCGATCGACTGGCTTGTTTCTCATTTGCCAGAGGAAACACGTGAACAGTTCGGCGGCGCGCGCGCCCTTGCCCTCAGCTGAGGGACCGCGGTTTCTCATACTTTATCAGCGGAAACGAACGGAGACTGGCGTCGCTGCAGCAGCCGCCATGTACACAGAGGAAATTGAAACGTTGTTGACATCGTCAGTTCGCGCAAGCGATCATAATACACCCGTGCAGACATCTTTAGTCGTCGGAACTGTCGTCGCTGCATCTGTGATCAGTGAAACTCCGCGGCTTTCCTTTCCGCCGCGAAAGAGTTCTTCAAAGTCTTCTCGTGCGCGAGCTTCTTCGAGATGTACGCCAGCCCCACCCTGTCTCTGAGACTTCTCGTCAAACGCTTCATCCGGGTAGACGTACGATCCGGGAACAACTGACGACTTGCAGCAACCGTTCCGCAAAACGAGACGCAGTTCAGTGCTCCGTCTTAGCCAGTTATCGTGCGCATCACTTGCCGAATCTCTGAGCTTACTGTGCTGGGAAAGTTCTTCGACTGACGGTGTATGTGCGCTGAGTTTGCCGAACTTGCGGGTTAGTGCGGGTGTGTATGTTTGGGTGGGTGGGTGTGCCTGGGAAAGGTGTTTCGTGTGGCGCCGGAAGTGATGACCGGGAAGGACGCCGCCGCCATCGACCGGAAGCTGGTCGTTGTGGGAGACGGCAACTGCGGCAAGACCTGTCTCCTGGTTACGTACTGCAGCGACAGTTTCCCGGACGTCTACGTGCCGACGGTGTTCGAGACGTACAGCACGTTCGTCGAGTGCAACCAGCAGAGGGTATGCACGTCACGACCACGTGACAATACACATAGGCGTGCGCAGGGTTCCCCTTCAGGGGGGCCGACGGCTTGTGAAGTCAATGTATGGGCAGACTTTGCCCCCCCCCCTAGGTGACTAGGGGGGGGGCGCCCCCCTGGCCCCCCTCGTGCGCACGCCTATGACAATACATACACGCGCATGTATTATAAGTGTCCACCATAGTGGTGAAAAATCCTTGCACATGGAGTGTCGCTCGAGCCAGCATTTCGACAACTAGACTTGTAGAATGGTTGATAGGTGTGCTAGTCGGTATAGATTCACTATGAAAACTTCTCAGCGCAAACGAACGGGACACATAATGTGCAGGACACAAACTGCGCTTGTTTGTGTCCTGCTCCTTCTGTGACCCGTTTTTTCGCGCTGCCAAGTTTTCATAATGATGTAGACTTGTGTTGGTCAAGGCAGCAACTACCTTTCCGTGTCTTGTCGAGCTAGCAGCTGCATAGACGAAGACAGGTCCACTTGTCGTAACATTGGCTGCAGCGATCATTCTCATCACTTCGTGTCTCCATCTCCCACTAAACGTCTCTCTCGTTTGCATGACAACCGTAGAGTCACTTACTCGAGACTCCTTTCAGTCCAAAGTGCTCAGTTCCTATCTCTTAACGCTTCAGAATCACATGCTTTAACGAACAGCAACATTTCGTAAGAGGGCTGCAGTTCGGGAAAAGATGGAACCTCGGGAAGATGAACAATCCATGGAATATGGGATGTCGCTGGAGCCATAGGCGTGCGCAGGGTTCCCCTACAGGAGAATGGAGGGAGGGAGGGGCAAGGTTCATCGCAGCGCCTCCCCTCCCTATTAAGTCAATGTATGGAGCAGACTTTGCGCCCCCCCCCCCTATTAGGTGACAAGGAGAGCGGCTGCCCCCCCCCCCCCCCCCCCCGTGAGCACGCCTATGGCTGGAGCCAACGTTTCCACTACCAGTCTTGTCCTCCTCAAGACAGCAAACTAGTCGTTGTTGCCTTAAAAAGACAAGTCTGACACTTCGAGGATTCCACCTTTCCCTGAACTCCTTCCTTAAAGGAGCACTGACACAAAAATTTTGCGCCTTGTTTGTTTGTTTGTTTGTTTGTTTGTTTGTTTGTTTGTTTGTTTGTTTGTTTGTTTGTTTGTTTGTCTGCCTGCAATAGGTACTGTATGACCCACTTATAACGGCTGGAGACTTCGTTGCGCGAGTGCGCAACGGTTGTTTATATAGAGACATTCTACTGACACAAAAACTTTGGTCTCGCGTTTTTTTGCTGCAATGTGTTGCTAGGGGCCTGTTAGTGATAACACGGCACCTCGTTTGCTGCAGCGCGCGACAGATATTTAATTACAGGCTCCTCATTACCGACCAGTCTCAGTTTCGGTTTCAGAGAGCTCGAAAAACGACAAGCCGCCGGGTGCAACTATCACCACCTAGCGTGCGCAGCTCTCGATCACGTCAGCACACAGAACTGTGACGCACTTCCGCACGGTCTGCATCAAGAAGTCCTTTCGAATAGGAAACGGGACAGCAGTGTCGCCAAACACAAAACTTTCAACGCGTGCGCCGCGGCCACGGACTCGCGACCAGCCGCCGAGAAGTATAGACTGCTGGAAAAAACGCGGCAAAAGAAAATGGCCGCTATGACGTCATCATAACTTGTTGCAGCGTGGTCACGTGAGGGAAGTAGGGAGGTCACCGAGGGTCACCTCTGATGGTGTTACCGCGAGGGAGCTACCGCGAAGGAGTCGATCGCTCACGCAAACTTCAAAATTAATTTAAAATACCTTCTAAACTATATTCGCTGTTGATATTTTGCAGATGATGTACACATGTTCACGGGAATCGGACCCGCAGGCTGTCTCGGCCGCGAAATTTTGTGTCAGTACCCCTTTAGAGCGCCCAGTCGCAGTTTCGGTTTCAAAGAGCACTGAGCTAGGCAGGAGCCGTTCCGCAGGCAAAGTAAACACAGCTGGCCACGTGACCCCGCAAGACTGTGACGTGGGCGCCGCGCGCGAGAGCGTGCACGAGCGGGCGCCACACTGACAGCCAGCACACGCAAAGCCGCAGGCACGGAGGAAGAAATCGCAGGTAGCGCAAACGCAAGGCGCGTGCCAGCAACCAGCCAACACAAACTCGTGACGTAGGTTCGTTTACATCACCGCCGCGTTGATGTCGGCGTCGCGAGGAGCTCCGCATCTCGCTCAGTCGCGCGGCATGCACATTAACAGCACATTAACATTGATTTTAAATATGTTCTGGGCTACATTTGCCCTTAATATTTCGAAGATGTTGTGTATGTCTCCACATAAATCTATCTCGCTCATTATCTCGCCTTCGAAATTTTGTGAGTGCTCCTTTAAGTGTTTACACTAGTCATATAAATTACCATGGCTGTTATAGACGCTCCAGTACTACAGAGAGCTCAAACACACAATTCAGAAGATATGAATTCTTTTGTAATGCGAAATGCGAAGCCGTAGGCTACTGGAACATATGTTACGGTTGGGACCAGCTTTCACGCTCTTCCGAAAAACGTAAAGCTCAAAAAAGCTGTAGGTTATCGGAGTGAGGCGAAAGGAAAGAGAGGTATCGAATAGCGTGGTGGTTTACCCGGCGCACTTCGAAGATGACTAATATAAACACGAGCGGTGTCTCTTCGCCCAAATAGTGTTTAGTGAAAAAAAAAAATAAAAATGTTGAATCCTGACGCAGTGCCTTCAATATTGAGCCGCTGCAAACCCAACAGCGGGAAGCCCTGACCAGCGTTTGGAGTAGCGCCGGCGACGAGAGGTATTCGTATTAGACAGCTTTAGTATAGCGTAAAATGCTTGCGTTAGCGTGTTTTGCTCGCTAAATCATAACGTAACGCTATTCGAAACACAGAACCCGTAAAACGACGCCCCGCGAAGCGCTGGACTAGCTGCGCCTTCTAGGCGCGAGTAATGAAAGCTCCAAAAGCTGATCGGCCCGCTTCTCGTTGCGAGTAGTCCCAGCGGTGAAGTTCGATAGAAATGTAGTCGTGCTCGGTTCAAAGCATTTCAAGCACGTAAACGTATTTTAGGAAAACGAATTGTGCTACGTTAGCGGTTTAATGCAAAAGCTTCGGGCGCAGTCGCACAAGTGTTTACAGAAATGCACGGACGTTTTCGTTACACATGGGAGAGTGCCAAACCGAGCATCGGTATCGAAAACAACGCCGTCTTTCTATCCGTAGTCAATCAACGAAGCGAGAATACCCGAAGCGTAAACCAGCAGCATCATTTATTGTAAACCAGCGAGTTCTCCAAGACAGCAGGACGAGACGGTAGGCGCAAAGCGGGCAGCAGTTATTTAGACAAACGCTTAAACGAACTTTTATTATTATGTATCCGTGTTCCCTTCCCTGTGCATGTTTTTGAATAGTTAATTTCTTCGTTACCATCTGAAGAGAAAACCCTGGGGCGCGGCCGCGAAGCGCATACTTCGGAGCCATGTTCGGAGCGCAGAGCAGACGATTCACCTGCATCGGTCGGTCTGTCATCGAGCTGTTGACTACGTCACTTCCGGCGAGCTGTAATGGCGTCGTTTTTTCTAGTTTCGGTATGAAAAATTGCGTTGTTGGCGAGCTTTTTTCTTAGGTAACCACTTGCATTTCGAAGGTGAAATTTGGCAGGTAGCATTATCTTCAGCTGGACTGCCTATAGGCTTCCCAACCTCGGCCAGGGGGCGCTGCGGCGCACGCGTTTCGCCGCCTTTCTTGCAAAAACCGGTCGCTCGTCCCCCCCACTCCCGGCTTTCGACTGCGCTTTGTCAGCACGTTTACGCGGCCTGCACGCGCTTTCGTCGGCTCGCCTTGCACGTGCAGCCTCACGTGTCGCTTGCTCCGAAGGTTTAGAAACATGTCAAGAGATGGAAAAAAGGATTTTTACGGTGTGAATCTCACCAGAGGGGAGCGGTTGATCGACAACTTTTGCGAAACCTAGCAGGCCGTCCAGGGCGATGCTGCTTAGCGCGCGCTACGAGCGTGTCATTGGTGAATGGCCACATTTCTATGACATAATTAGTGAGGTGACTGCGCGAATTCTCTATTTATGTTACCGGTAAAACGCACAATCATTGTGGCAATCGTGTCTGCTGTCACCAGACAACCACCATACTTTCGCGTGCGTTTGTGCAGTGCTCGGCTTTCGATTGCTTGGATGCCAAGTTTGTCGCGCGGCTTCAAATTTATTATGGGCTCAGTGTGAAGACCATGAATTTAAGTCTGCCCTATTGAGTCGCTGGCAGCAATGCGAACTGTTCATTTTCCAATTTTGCAGAGGTTTGCATCGGGTGATAACAACGTCGTATCGTAAGTTTAATGCCACTTATGATTTTTTACAGCTCCCTTTGACAGCATAATGATGCGCGCAAAAAAAAAAAATAAATCTGTTATGCGTACTTCGACCATGCATGTTTCCTGCAGCGGCGTGTTTCATTTCGGATAATATCCACGCCTGATCACGCATCATGTTCGCTGATTCGAATGTCGTTTCGGTTGTTTTGACAGTTCATTTGGTCATCGTCATTCTATACAATATCCACTGGGATCACGCATGTTTATGGTTACGCCGAGATTTGCCCCTGATAACCGCGTGTGATTTCGCGAAACCATCGAACATTTTATTGCAGCCTCTTTTTTCTTTTTAAGCATAATATTTTACGTGCCGAAACCACGATATCATTATGAGGCACACCGTGGTGGGAGACTTCGGATTAATTTTGACCACTTGGGGTTTTTTAACGTGCACCTAAATCAAGGCGGTGTTACTGCATCTCGCTCCCATTGAAATGCAGCTGCCGTATGCGGGAATCGATCCCACGAACTCGATCCTAGCAGCGCAATACCTCAGCCTGCTAAGTAATCACCGTGTGTTGCATGCAAGGCCAATATAAATGCTCTGTGCAAGCACGCAGCTTAAATCTGTTTACATTGAGCGGCGACGGGGAATGTACCGCCGTCAGCTGAATAAAACACTTGTAGTGCTCACGGGACGGTATTTAAACTGTGGTGTATTAAGCTTACATACTCCGCTGCTCTCACATTACAAATGGTTGACTCGGAAAGCCAGCTCACAATCTCTAAATACACAGCGGTTGTCTATTTGCTGTAGCTTCCGTTCACAAAAGTAATTGCCTTTGAAATGAAACCGGCCATCGCGTTTCTCCCCGTTAATAGTTAGTAATACTGTGTACGACAAAAAAAATCTTCAAAGTAACAAGACCGTAAAAGCATCGCTTAGTGCGCCGAACTGCCATAATCCACTCCTGACGCCTTTGCTTTCCTCGCAATGTTTGCATTGGAAACGGTGGAACTTGACGCGCCGTTTTCGGCTCACAATGCGGCAGGAGTGCGTGCCTGCTTCCAGGATGACGAAGGAGCGGCGCCCGTAGCGTGAAAAATGCTAGATAAAAGCCCCAAAGAACACGTTTCCGCGCGCGCAATGGGAAAAGCAAGCAAGCGCGACCCGTCCTAGCGACCGGAGGTTTCCCCTCTCTCCGCTAGGGCAGCGGACGGCGCTGCGCAAACTTGAGGTTGGGTTCCCTATAAGTCGGCTTTTGGAGGTGTGCACAATTTCGTTGCAGTTGGCCATTAAGGGCCTAAACGGCGCCAACGAGTGACGTTAGTCCTCCGAGAGCGGTCGACATCCGAAAGCCGTATAGTTTCATATTAGTGCACTAGAGTGAAATCTGGCGCTATGGTGTCTATGGAAGCTGCAACAGATGACGCTTCAGCCAGCATTGGAAGGATGGGCAGTACGTGTATTTGCCTAAGCTTCATTCTTTCGGCTCCGTTTGGGGAGTTCACGTTGAAAATGGTATTTATCAGAAAAAGAAAAAAACAAAAAGATCAGGAGTTCCACTTGACCACCTTGACCATTTTAGGGTCACCAATTCAAATCGGCTCGCGAGGTTCACTGCGAGCCATTATTTGATCCGGAACAGAAGGCCAAAACGCAACAATAAACAAAGCAAAGCGACAAGTGCATTCGAAGCCGCAAGCACGAAGACTAGGCAAATCCACGCACTACCCATCATTACTATGGTGGCTGAACGATCGCACCTCCACAGTTCCCTCCAGTAAATATTGTAGGAAACTCGATCACGGATCTCTCTGCACTTGCTCCTCAATACCCGGAACACTCATGGTCGCAGGTATGGGCGTAGCCAAGGGGGGGTTCGGGGGGCTTAACCCCCCCCCCCCCCCGCGAAATTTATCAGTTTTGCTTGGGTATATATACACGCACACATACAAACGCAAACACGAACATGCATAAAGTATGGTTGACCCCCCCCCCCCCCCCCCGAAAAAAAAATTTTTGGCTGCGCCCCTGGTCGCAGGTTCGACTCTCCCTCTGGGACACGGCGGGCGAGGAGGACTACGACCGCCTCCGGCCCCCTGTCGTACGGGCAGGCCAATGTGGTGGTGATGTGCTTCACGCTCGACAACCCCGACAGCCTGAGCAACGTGGAGTACAAGTGGGAGCCCGAGATACGTCACTACCTTCCCAAGGTGCCCATCGTGCTCGTCGGAAACAAAAGGGTACGACTCCTAGCTACGCATCCCCTGCCCCCCCCCCCCCCCAAAAAAAAAAAAGAATGTCTTTGTGCCCTTTCTTAGTGAGAACTAACAGACAATGATGCCAAGGAAAGTATAGGGGATGTTATTAGAAGTAATTGTAGTGTAAATGTGAAGAAAGAAAAGTGGACGAAAAGATAACTTGCCCCCGGCAGGGAACGAACCTGCGACCTTCGAATAACGCGTCCGATGCTCTACCACTGAGCTACGGTGGCGGTCATCCCTCCGTCCACTTCCCGGTGTGCCACCCCCTGGCTACGCCACTGGTACAGAGATGTAGATAAATAAGGAGATAAAGAGAGAGAAACAAAGGGAGGAAGGAAACAAAAAGATAAAAGACAGAGAAAGAAATAGACAGAAAGAGAGAAAGATATAGGAAGAAACAGGCATAAAAAAGGGGTATGGATGAAAAAAGAGTGAGCAAGACAGAAAGAGAAAAAGAGACAATCAGTCGTTTGACGCAGTCGATCACTGCAGTCGTTTGAAAAGTTTGCTTTCGCCTTCGGGCGTTAAGGCAAACGTATAAAGCACCGTGGGCTTTTTTTTTTTTTTTTTTCTTTGCTGCGCGCGCGCGCTGAGCAACCGGTCGCTCACTTCCGTGATCTCCAAACTGGATTGAGAAAGAGAAAGCAAGGGCTCTCGCCCGTTCGATCTTGTTTAAACGATTGAAATACCTATCGAATTCAACTCCCTCTTCGTCCGGGGGTGTAGCTCAGATGGTAGAGCGCTCGCTTAGCATGCGAGAGGTACTGGGATCGATACCCAGCACCTCCACTGTTTTTTTTTTTTTTGTTCATCCTAAAACATTTCATTTCATTGTCTCTTTTTTTTTTTTCTTTTTTTTTTCATTCAGGTGATCAGTGTGAAAGTAGGCTTGCGTCAAAGCCTGCTTTCACTCTTATTCCACGAAATAATAAAGGAAAAATAAATAAAATATTGCAACTGTCCCGGACAATGAATCCGCTAATTAGTCCACAATATTAAATAAAAGAAAAATAAATAAAATATTGAAAACTGAATGCTTTAAGCACTGCCGACTGGAATACTTCCGCCAAACATTGGATTAGCGCCTAATTGAGACGTAAGATTCATAATTGTCCATATGGGACTGTTCAAGGCCAGACAGCAGAGAAACACATTGATATCCTCAGTTTAAACGTCCGGGGGTGTAGCTCAGATGGTAGAGCGCTCGCTTAGCATGCGAGAGGTACTGGGATCGATACCCAGCACCTGCACAGTTTTTTTTTTTTTCTGTCGCATATGAAAATGTCCGGATTGCATTTCTTGCACATAACATTTTTTTTTTTCATACATGAAGTTTTCCTTCAATTCATTCCTTTTTTATGTCCTAAAAAGGCGCTTTCATGTTAATATGTCATAAAATTAGTAAACTGATTCCCACATTTTAAGTGCAACGTTTCCTAGTGTGTGAACTATAATTACGACATTATCTCAAATGGCGGCTCTAGTTCTAATATTGAGTTATTATTATAAGTCATACTATTTTGTCATCGATAAATTTTTATTGTGATCCGTATAGTCTATAATCTTGTAGTACACCGAATTAGGAGGCCTTGAGTGCCGCTTTAGGCACATAAATACGAAACTTCATTCAAACATGCACGCTCTCTCCCGTCAACGCTTACTGGTAACAATCAGTGTAATGCAGGAATTGAATCGCTAAATGTGCAAGATGCAAGCAAATAGTACGGGCTTCTCCGATCATCCCTGTTTAACGCCATAATCGCTTATAGTTATCTTAATAAGCGTGCGCAGGGTTCCCATTCAGGGAGGGGGGGGGGGGGGGCGAAGGTTCGTCGCAGCGCCCCCCCCTCTCTGTTATGTCAATGTATGGGGCTGACTTTGCGCCGCCCCCCCCCCCCCCCCCCTATCGCCCCCCACCTACCTATTACCTATTAAGCCAATGTTTGGGGCTGGCTTGACAGCCCCAAACATTGGCTTAATAGCTACACAGGCATGACTGGTCTAAAGCATTGTTTTCGTGAGGCACCGTATGTTGCCACCATGTGTTGAAGCGTAACTGTGAAACAGAAACTTTATTTCAGAATCGGCGTCCAGATTTTACTTATTTTGGATATCGATATCGACATGGTGTTGGATGGAATCCTGGCCCCAAATCTTCAGAAATGACCCGTATATGAGATATGGCAAAGTTTTTTTTTTTTTTTCTCAACGGTACCGTTTGCTGGCGATGTGTGCGAACAATGTGTGCGTTTTATGAGGCATCTAAGGCTTTCGCCTTACAAAAAAGAACTGCGTGTACTTACGAAGTGCGTGCTGATTAGCGGACGAAGCAGTGTGCATTGGATCATGAATCGTGGCCTTCTATTTTGTTCTGGTTAACAGCCTTTTATTTTGTTCTCATTAACCTTTTTATTCTGTCATATGTTTTGATTGATGGGTGGTTAAATGTCGGTGTTTTTGCGGTGTTGTGGCCTTTTATTTTGTTTGTTCTGTTTACCAGCCATTTGATAACCTTTTTGTTGTGCCCGGATGTTTCGGTTTGTTCACATGTACCTGCGCTACATCTGCTGTAGACGCCGGACGGCGGTTTACGGACATTGTGGGGTCTTGAGGTGTTTCGCTCCTATTCGCCTCGAGATCTTGGAGTGGCGCCCTCTCGCGTGTGACGTCAGGGAGAGGACTCGGATGCAGCTCTTCGCGCGCGCGTTCGCTACGTGAAGGCTGCTCGACGCTGCCAGCCTGTCTGTCGCGCTCGAGTTATTGAAACATTGGTGGGCAAGTTGATAAAGCAATTTGTACTGAATGTTCAAGCCAAATGCCCATCGAAATCGAGCAGAGTTGCCGTCAGGAGCACGTTCTGTGTCGATTGCTCCTGTTGTCGTCTGCTAGCCATTCATGTGTACATCTGCTTCAATGGTGAATTTTTCTTTTCGCGACTGTTCTATGGGCGTGGCGCACTCAAAATGACTTTCCTGCCCGTTTTCGATAACTGACTTCAGCGTTCGGGCTTCCATGTCTGCGTTAAAGCGCAATAAATGTAACCGCGTGCTGCGCGTGTTCGGTTGCCAAGCCTGCTCCTTCGATTCAATTCACATGTTCGGAGCATGACAAACGACGTGTGATGTCATTCAAATAAATTAAGTGGCGTTATCGGCAACAACGTTTGATTAAATACACATTTTTAGCAGCTGCTGTGTAAGCGCGTCGTAAGTACTTTAAATTGAAACACGAAATAAACAGGGTGAGTCTAAAGGGGATGCACGACGGGGATATGAAATATCGGTAGGTTGTCCGGAGTGATTTTCTTTTGTTTGTTTTTTTTTCTATTTTTTGCAACATATTTTAATCCTTACGTTAATAAATCAACGTTTGTTCACTCGTTCACGGTGGTCTGAAAATATTCTGAACAGAATTAGTGTAATCATACTAACGTTGATAAATATAAAGCTTTCGCATCGAAAGATGTATTTGCAATAAAATACTGTAAATCAGTCTCAACGGTCGACTCCTGATAGGGCTTGGTGCGATCGCTGTACTAAAAAGACTCGAGTTCCTTATGCATTTGCCTAAGTTGACTCGAAGGCGAAGGCCATCTTTTTCTTGAGTCGATGTATTATTCCTTCGCCGCCCCCCTCCGAATGCTTTCTGGACGTAACGTGGTTTTGCATTGAAGCTTTCTACACATCACCTGGTTTTGCATAGCCTCCGAGATCGGCCCACCAATCACGGAGGCAATGCAAAGCGACGATGTCATGTGATGACGTAATCATGTGACATGACGTTATGACGTCACAAATTTTGTCGGTCTGGGATGTCGTGATGACGTGATCATGTGATGAATTTTCGCGTCACTCGTGTTGACGCTGGCGACGCGGGACGCCGACGGTCAATTTTCGCAATTTATGTGGAATCTGAGGCTCCCACCTTAAGATATTCAATCTTGTTACAGCACGGTAAAGAATCACAATAATCAGCCACAGGGGCCAAAAGAATGGTGGGAAAGAGCTCTATTTCTCCTCTTCCTGGACACATTCGCCGATTTTTCCTGATGTTTACGAAGCTGTACTATCAGTGTCAAGTGAAACGCGAACACTGCAGCGGATCGCGTTGCCCAACCATTAGACATATAGTGCGCGCCATCCTGTCATTACCATTGGCAGGCTCGCACAGTCGAGTAGGCAGCACTGCGCAATCGAAAACATGAATGCTACTCATGAACGTATCTATCTCTAAACATAAGAGTCGAACTGTACCAGGCGCACCACTGCTGGCGTTTCATTCCGAGCGATCTTATTTGCATCCAGCTCGCCCAATCTATGCTAGTGGTCCGCAATAACCCGCTGGTCGATGAACTTATCGATTTCATTTTGTCGGCTGCCGTGTCTGCACAAGTCCACATGACTACAATTGGGAGTGGAGCGTGAATTTTCGTTCATCTCAAGTCTGTTTACACAACGCTGATTTTTGCGAATAAGCCGCAAAGTTGATCGCGCTGCGATTTCAAAGCAGCGGAGACTCTCTTTAACTCACTTGGCGGGGGGCGTTCGCGCTTTCACGTAAGCTATTTCAACGCCATCCAGCCCAGTGAGCGACGCTACGAACTCGGGGGCATGAACCTGACCGCGCTGGCTGTCGGTATACAGAAGATATGTTAAATGTTAACGTTTCTTAAACTCATGTAATGCTAGCAGTCATATCAAGAAATATAATAATAAGAAAGTGCAGCTAGTAGTCGAGGAACGCCGTGCGACGCGAGCGAACTAGAACGAAAATGCTGCTGTTTTAGCCAGAGCGTAGCAGACGACAAAAGCCGAATCCCCGCCCTTGCGTCACCGGAGCGCCGTTCGCAGCGCCGCCATCGGTCGCACACGAGGCGAATAAGGGTTAAACGTTAAAGGAAGACGACTATGGTGTTACCTCGGTAACTCTCTATTGTGTGCACCCCGGCTATTCGCAGGACATCCGTGACGACTACCGGCCACCGCTGGTTCTTCCGCGCAACTACAAGCCTCCCGTGACGTCGTCCGAAGGCCGAGCCGTGGCCAGTCGCATCAGGGCCGCGGCGTACGTCGAGTGCTCGGCCCTCAAGAGGATCGGCGTCAAGGAGGTCTTCGACGCGGCCATCAAGGCGTCGCTCCAGCAGCAGGTCGAGACACGTATAGCCTTTTATTGCGATAGCAATTATATGGACACTCTCGGCTGGTTTTCGCCGTCGCCGTCATGTCCCGTATATGTACATGTATCTATATATTTATAAAAGCCGCAAAGAAAAATAATTCAGAAAAATGTTTCCGACGCGCGGCATCGAACGAGGGGCCTCTCGCTTTGCAGCGCGCGGCGCTAACCGCTGAGCCACGAAAGCGCACGTCCTTTTTTTTAATTTATGCATGAAAAAACATGGGAAGGTAGCCTTTGTTAGAGCCGGCCATCACATCAACGTGATAACAGTATTGAAGAAACACACAAAAAAAAACCTAGACCAAATACAAGAATAAGAAAACAGACAACAAATCAGATGCACTATGTACAGTCGCGTTCAATATGCGTTGCAACACGGTGTCTGTGCTCAAAATGTCGCCAACACTGCAAATCGGCACCTGTATAGAAAAAAAAGATTTGTGAATTAAAATCTCTCAGTTAGCGGTACTGTCTGAACCAGCTTAACGTTCGTCGTTTTCATTGTTCAGGCTTGTGATCACTATAACCACAGCCAGCGTGTAGCAAATCATATTGAGCGCGACTGTTACATATACCAGGGGTCTCAAACTCACCTCAGTGAGCGGACCGGCAGTCCCCACGTCCCGCAAGAACCGGACAAAGAACAACATTGAAGCGGAGGTGGAGGCTCTCTTGAACAAGATGCCAAGATGTTAGACAACGTTGCCATTTGAAAGAAGGCCCTTCCCAAATTTCGTATATGGGTCATTTCTGACGGTGATTTGGAGTCAGTATGCCAGAAGCATCGATACCGACCTTGCAGATTGACTGTAATCTGGACGCCGATTCCGAAATACAGAGCTTTTGTTCCACAGCTGTTTTCAACACTTGGTGACCACGTGGGTTGCATCAGGTCAAAAATGCTTCAGTCCATTCATGTCTGTGTACCTCATGGGCGTAGTTATTAAGAAAATAAAGCTATACGCATAGGCGTGCGCACGGGGGGGTACAGGGGGGAGGGGGGGGGCGCCCTCCCCCTGTACCCCCCGCGTCTGGGCACTGTTAGCGCCGCTTTCACCACGAGCCGCCTGTTGCAAGTGGGTGCGACTGAACATATTGTGGGCATACTATCTTTAGCGCTTGGTTGAATACATATATGATTGATTGATTGATTGATTGATTGATTGATTGATTGATTGATTGATTGATTGATTGATTGATTGATTGATTGATCGATGAAAGAAGTTGGTGTGCTGACACGTACGCAGATGAGACCAGAACAACACAAGCTCCGATTAACAACTGAAATAGTGAGTGAGTGAGTGAGTGAGTGAGTGAGTGAGTGAGTGAGTGAGTGAGTGAGTGAGTGAGTGAGTGAGTGAGTGAGTGAGTGAGTGAGTGAGTGAGTGAGTGAGTGAGTGAGCGAGTGAGTGAGTGAGTGAGTGAGTGAGTGAGTGAGTGTGAGTGAGTGAGTGAGTGAGTGAGTGAGTGAGTGAGTGAGTGAGTGAGTGTGTGAGTGAGTGAGTGTGAGTGAGTGAGTGTGAGTGAGTGAGTCGAAATTTCGACCGTGAGCAGTAAGTCATCTCTAGCAAACGCAAATCATATTGTTGAGGTTCGTCTGGGGAGTCTACTTCCGTTTAATTTTAACGCTGTATTATTATTATTATTATTATTATTATTATTATTATTATTATTATTATTATTATTATTATTATTATTATTATTATTCTTATTATTATTATTATTATTCAGTTAACGCTCTCGTAGCTATATTTGTGCTCTCTTTTTATCCTATTTTTCAGCCAGGAAGAAAGAAGAAGCGTCGTTGTTGCATGCTGTAGCATGAAGTACAAAAGCGCAAGTCATCGTCAAGCATGAACACTTTCGTCCGTGACCGTCCCTGTGGAAGGCAGTTCGCCCAGCATCGTGTTTTCGAATCATTCAAACAAGTCCTAAATCAAAAACGCCTTCAATAAAGAAATATCCTCTTCCATCACGGCAAATCGTAAGTCCTACGAAATGTAATTCGCTGGCACGCGCCCAATGACTTAGCAATTTCTCACTCATCAGGGTACTGGTTTCTCCCACGAATAAACGTACTATAAAGTTTAGAGATAATAAAATACTGTCGAAATATTGCAGAATATTGTAGAATAGCGAGCTTAAGCTGCAGACCTAGTGATGAGATCAGCCGTGCAGGCAAATTCTGCCTGCTAATTCTGACATCGTGAAGTGCACCGCAATATCGCACACGAATTGAACAGCGGTGGGAACTATAAAAACTTTATTTCGTGCACTTTCAATAGCACTTGCGTAACCGATCGTGTTCATTCGCCATAAAGTGTCGTCCTAAAAGAAAACATAAATTGTCTTTTTCAACACTTGCTGTTAGCCATGGGACATGACAAGAACCCTACAGGGTGCTTAGACAACGGTACTCAGAACAATGACTCATAATTTGTGACGTAATAGCAGAAACATTCCGACATCGCGAATATACTACTTGAACATCGTTTTTTAGTGGTGGTACTATCAGGCGCAGTGCCAAAATTTCTGTAATATGGGGGGGTGGGGGGGGCACCCACGACAAGTGAGTTTATAATAATTGTTGGGGTTTAACGCCCCGAAACCACTATATGATTATGAGCGACGCCGTAGTGTAGGGCTCCGGAAATTTCGGCCACCTGAGGTTCTTGAACGTGCACCCCTAAATATAAGCATGCGGGCCTCAAGCATTTTCGACTCCATCGAAATTGCAGCCGCCGCGGCCGGGATTCGATCCCGCGCCCTTCGGGTGAGCAGTCGAGTATAACCCACTAGACCACCGTGGCGGTTCACAAGCGGGTTCCTTCAGAAGAGAAAGAGGGGGGGGGGGGGGGGAAGGAGGCGGGGAATTTACGTGTTGCGTTTTGACTTTGTCACCAAGTGACTCCTAGTGGCAGGGAGGGAGTGGGCAGGCGAAAATTGGGGGGTAGGGGGGATGAATCCCCCCCCCCCCCCCTCCCGTGCCTTCAGCGCTGCCACTGAGTACTATTCGAAAAAAAACACTATTTGGTATTCGATTCGCTTACACCGATCTTCGACTCGTTGGATTGGGTCTCAAAAAGATTGATACGTACGCACATCATATCGATTTGAATGCACGTACGCTACAAATAAACATGAGATGTGCTTTTACTACTGATATCACGGCATGAGACCTGAGATACGTGGATAGGAGAATAAATAAGACAGGTTGATAGATAGACTGGCTGGAAAGGTTCGTAGCGTGTGCTTCTTTTTCACCCAATTTCTCTGTAATTGACGTGAACTACCTGAAAAAAAAAAAAACATAACAAGCACGTGCTGAAGAAAGCACATTAAATACGTTCCGGCAAACGTCACTCACACTTCCGTGAATCCACGAAACACAAATAAAACTTTGTTTTCAAGAAAACAAAAAGGTAGAGCGCTTGCTTCACGTGACGTCATCGGGCGCCATTTTCACGTGACGTCATCGGGCGCCATTTTGTTGTACACTTCACAGCTTCGCTGTTCTGGAGATAAGCAGATCAAGATAAGAAAGAGCGGCTTTCACTGTGCTGGCTGTACAACAAAATGGCGGCCACTTTGACGTCAGTGCATACTCCCTATACCACGGAGTGATCGCTTATACTCACATGACATTTCCCGCAACATACGCAACACAATAGAAACATCACAAAACTAAAAATCCATTGTCCAGTGGCCGGCCCTTCTCGCCAACGAAAGGCATACACGCGATACATCTACGTCTTATCACGTTCGCTCGTTATCGAAACCTTATCGAACCAAGCACAGGGGGGGGTCCGATTGACATATCCGATCGGACGTCGATGTGTGCTGTGTGCTATGTAGTGGCCGGGCCAGCAGTTAAGCCAAGAAGAACCCAACAGTCAAACTTTCGCGGTTGTTCTCGATACCCGGCCGCGCATGTTTTTGTCCTATTCACACCCGCACACTCAGAGGACTCTCCCGCGAAGAATGTTCATCGGAGACGCGCCGGCGATCGGGGGTGTGTGCGCGCACCGATGACGCACGCTCACGCAAATGAAAAAAAGAAGCTAGCGTGGAAGGGAATCCGAAGTGACAGCACGTGTTTGCAGTCGGAGCAGCTGCGTCGGTGTTTTTTGCAGTGTAGCGGACGGCCTGCTGGCACCGGAAAACAGCGCGAAAGGTAAGTTTACAATGTTCGACGCTTTTTTTTTTTTCTAGTGTGTTTCTTATGCTCACGCTTCGCATTTTCGCTCCGTACCTCTGTAAGCTATGAAACCTCTCCTCCTCCTTCGCCTATTTCCAACCTCATCCTTCCCCACGCCAAGGTTTTTCGGCCACCTATGCGACTCACGCTCAGCCCGAACGCGACAGGCTTATACTGCAGGCCCACGAAGCACGGTGTGTGTCGTAACACTGCGGGGATGAGCGGCATTGCATCTACATGTACAGGGGCGATGGAAAGAAACGCGAACAGCGCTGCGCGCTGTTCTCACCACGCTCTGAACTTGGTGGCAATAAAAAGATGCTAGAGTGGTCCTTGTTTGTGTCGTGGATGACTCTAGTGACTTTTTATTACCACCCAGGCTACAACCGCTAGAAAAGAAATGCGAAACAGTAGCGAATGTAGGTGCCGCACTGTTCGCGTTTCGTTCCATCGCTCCCGTGCATGGCACGAATGCTACAGCAGCCAAGAATATGTAAAAGCGCGAGGGAGAGGGCGTGTACATGTATTACATATACCATAATTTTTGTCCAGAACGATGGAACGTACAGTCGCGCCCATGATGAGTAGTAGCATGCTGGCCGTGGTCAAAGTGCCGCCAACAATGCAAGGTCGCGCTGACATAGAAAACAATCATTAACGTCAATAGTGTTTCGGATACTGGTATTTCCATAACCGATTACACGTTTGCCGATATTTAGAGTATATGATTTGGGCCCCTTCAGCAATGGACACCGTGTTGGAAATCATATTGAGCGCCACGCTGTGCTCCCATGGACAAAGAATCGAGCATCGCATTCGAGCGGAAATTTGAGGTGTTTAGAAAGTGTCAGAGACCTAGGAAGCCGTACAAACTTGTGAACAGGGGCTCAGGAATGTATATTAAATAATAACAATATATGACGTTTTTACGTGCCAAAACCACGACATGATTGTGACGCACGCCGTAGTGGGTGGCTCCGGAAATTTCGATCACCTGGGGTTCCTTGACGTGTGTACCTAAATTTAAGCATGCAGGCATCTAGCAATACGCCTCCGTCAAAATGCGACCCCCGGGGCCAGGATCGAACTCGTGACCTCCGGGTCAGCAGCCGAGCGTCGTAACCACCTTACCACCGCGGCGGCTATAAAATGAACGGGTGAGTGTATTAAAGACCTTGCAAGTTTCTGTTTAGAGCGATGGGACGTGTTACTTCGTGATACTGAAGAATAATCGCGGAATTTCGGGGTTAAGAGATAGTGCCTAGAGTCCTGACAAAAGTAGCACGAACCTGCAAACAGGGGCTCAGGAATATATTCTAAATCGATCGTTGATAACACGCCTTGTATAAATAAAATAACGAAAATTGGCTCAATCACACCCATAGGCGTGCGCAGGGTTCTCCTTCAGGGGAGGCGAAGGTTCGTCGCAGCGCCCCCCCCCCCCCCCTCTGAGGTGCGCACGGTGGGGGGCCGCCCCCTCTGCCCCCCACCGTGCGCACGCCAATGATCACAACCATACGCAGTCACAGCGAAGACGCGGGTTCGATCCCTATCGCGGCGGTCCCAGTTTCGGTGAAGGCGAAATGCTGAAGGCCCGTGTACAGTGCGATTTCAGCGCACCTAAAGACCTACGGAGGGAACTTTAAACGAATACAAAATGAAGAATGAATGAATTGAAAACGCAATACGAGCGCTGACTGTCAACTAAAAGTTTATTGGAAAAAGTAACCCTTGTACATGGAAATTGCTTGCAAGTGCTCATGCGCGTTTATGATCGCATGTCCGCAACACTCATATAACTTGTGCGTGTGGTTAGATATTATGAGCTGTATAGATACATAAGCTCTTTATCATGAAATCAAATGGAATCTCGGCTGACGCATTCCTCTCGCAACTTATTAATGTTGTGCGCTCATTTCTCGGTGAAACTGGCACTCAATCGTTTTCATAGAGAACGCTGGTCTTATCTATAGAAGTGGTACACATGCGCATAGACGACAGTGCGATTGGCTTAAATGTGCATCCTTCCGCATTAAAGAGACACTAAAGAGAAAAGCGATTTTTCTTGTATTATACTCGGATACAACCATAGGCGTGCGCACGGGGGAGGGGGGGCCAAGAGGGGGGGGGGGGGGGGGGCGCAAAGCCAGCCCCATACATTGACATAACAGGGAGGGGGGGCGCAAAGTCAGCCCCATACATTGATATGATAGGGAGGGGGGGTGGCGCTGCGACGAACTTCGCCTCCCCCCCCCCCCCCCGAAGGGGAACCCTGCGCACGCCTATGGATACAACTCAAGAACATCTAAAAAAAAGCGGCTTTTCCCGTCAGAGGACCCCCCCCTCCAGCCAATAGTGTCGCGGCCCGCTTTGTGACACGCTTCGACACGCTGCTTTGCGATTCCTCTCGTGAGCGCGGCGCGAAGGCGGTCTGCCGCGGGTTCACGTTGACACCGATGACACGACGACGCCATTGGCTGGAGGGGGGGGGGGGGGTCCTTTGACGGCGAAAAGCCGGTTTTTTTTTCTTTAGTTGCATAAATACCAGCAGCACTGTAAAAAGCCCCGAAATGCTCAAGCAACTCTGGGCTAAGCCGCCACTGAGCATGAAAACAAATAAACATGCAAGAACGCGGTGGTCGTGCGAATGAAAAGAAGTATGAACGTGAGATAGACGTTTCATTTCGATGCGAACATTTTGCGTGATCCAGGTGGTATGCATGCTGGCCAAACGCACGGGACTGCTCATGCACAAAGGCGGCCGTTGGCTGTTTCCTGTACATACGTACAGACGGCGCTGCAACAAATCCTTTTTTGCAACTCATCTATAGTAAACTATTATTTCACAATACCAAATACACCACGCTTCCTGCGAGAGGACGCTTGGGTAGCGAGAAAACGCGCAAGAAGAGAAAATGCGGGTGGCGACGCCACCTTGCAGTTCCTGAGCTAGTCGCCATGACGTCACAAATTTTCGACGGAGTCCACTAGTGCCTGCGCAGTTCCTAATCGGTAAAAATGAAGTACATTGTCTTTCGATGGAGCCGGAGACTTGACATACCAAGTTTCGAGAGAGAGAGATATGCAAGGAAAGGCAAGGCGGTTAACCAGACGCACGTCCGGTTTGCTACCCTGCACTGGGGGGAAGGGATAAAGGGAGGAAAAGAGTGACAGAAGAGGAGAAGGAAGGAGAGATACACAGAATCACGAGCACACTTGGGGGAGAGATTTCGCTGAGCTGATGCGGCCGAAGCACGAAAAAAGCACCTTGAAATCTGTGGCGTCACAATCCGCGATTTCGGCGGGAAATTTAAGTGAAACTTTTTTAGATGGATTTTTCTTATCTATTTAAACAACTGATTGTGGTGAAATTAACGACACTACAGTTTTTAAGCCATAACTTATCGGTCTAAACTAACTTGTTTCACTTCAATGTTCCTTTGAAGAACTCCAGGTTACCGAAAATTTTCCGGAGCCCTCTCCAACGGCGTCTCTCGGTGATGTTTTCAAGATGTTACCTCGAAGCGGAGAGATTACGAAGTGCACGGATGCATGTAACAGCCAGCAGTGGGTGCACCGGATGTCTTACTCGACGGGCGACGAATACGCAACGTATAAGCACAAACGCGGTAAACAACACTGTCGGGCTTGTGTCACGAGCATAGGCGTGCGCACGGGAAGGGGGGGGAGGGGGGTGCGCAAAGCCAGCCCCATACATTGACATAATAGAAAGGGGGGGCGCTGAGACGAACATTCGCTCCCCCTGAAGGGTAACCCCGTGCACGCCTAAGGTCAAGAGCGTCCATCGTCAAATGGTCACCAAAACTTGAATTCAAATGTTTCAGCGTTGAAGGACGCTGCAATATAATACTATCCGGCGTTTTATAATAATTATATATGCTGCAATACAACAATATCCGCCATCTTGAAATTTGGTGCCGTTCCTAGCAAGCTCCCTCTCTTTGCCGCTAATTTCTGCATGGTGAGGGGAGGTGGGGCACTTGCTCGGAATTTCAGAATTATCTTGAAAAGCGTTTAGTTTGAGTAACGCTTTTGGTCTTATTTGATCGCATAACGCCGGCACTGGCTAATGGTCACAAATGGTAATGGTGGCTTTCCGCTCTTGCAACAATGTAAGAATTACGGTACCAATACATATCTGCACTTCTACGGTCATTTAACACTTTTGAAGGACCCTTGTTCTACCACACCTTTGTTCCATTGCATTGTGTGCACTGAACGCACTACAACAGTGCATTGGCGTAAGCAGTGTATGGCGAGGGGGGAGGGGGGGGGGGGGGCGGTTACCGCCCACTCCCTGCACACGCACGTACACAATGTTCGTCGATTCCTCCCCCCCTCCTCCTGCCCCCCCCCCCCCCCACCCAAAAAAAAATATTCTGGCTATACGTCAGTGCAACAGTCCCAGTTTGAGAAATCCGCCCCAATTTGTTTTTGTGCATGTTCCTTGTTCTGTTATTGCGCCAAGTTATTTTACAACTCTTCGCTGCATCGCAGCCGCAGAATACAACGGACCAGCGAAATTAGCCTGAAGACTGCGTGAATTCGATGGATTCCCACAAGTGCGGATTGAGTAGCAGGAGATGGGCGCCCGTGGACGTACTAGGCCTCTGGTGAGGGTGAACTGGCTGTGCTCGTCTCGCACGCATGGACCACAAGAGCGGCATCGTGCGCGTCACGGTGGTCGCGGCGGGCGACAGCGACGTCGGCAAGTCGTGCATGACGCACGCGTACGTGCACCGATGCTTCCCCGCCGAGTGTCCACCCACGTCCCTGGACCAGAAGGAGACGCTGCTCCACTGGAACGGCGAAACGGTACGCATACGCACTTTCCATGCAGGCGTAGTAGGCGTGCGAAGGGTGAGTAAGAGGTGGGGGGGGGGGGGGGGTCAAAGTGTCCTCGCCTCCCCCCCCCCCAATATGCGTGCGTGGGGTTCTTCATCAGGGGGGGAAGTGAAGTTTCACAGCAGCGCCTCCCCCCCCCCCCCCCCCCCCGCGCTTCCCGACCACCTGCCGATTTCCAATGACGAACAGAACGCAGTCCAAAGATTGGGAAGGGCAGAACACCCCCCCTCCCCCCCCCCCCTCCGTGCAACACCACCCTGTGCGCACGCCTATGCCCTCCTCCTCATTCCCCCCAAGCTGGGGCTGCGTACCTTGAAGCGCGAACTGTCGGCTTCACGTTGTTCTTTGGACGCGTTTACTGCTACAAATAATGACCAATGCGGAAACAACCTTGAAAACTTTCATCACAACAATAAATAAGACATTTGTGATATGTTGTGTACCTGACTCAATGTATATTTGTTTCTGTGTTATGCCGCTTAGCCCATTCGGATTGCCTTTGCAAAATTGTATATATTGCTGTGGACACCAACTAGTCTAAGAGTACACGTCGACGCAGCTTTTCAGGGGCGAAGCTCCTTAGGGTGTGGGTCTGTCCCTCCTTTGTAGTATGTAGTAGTAGGAGGTAGCCACGCATAGTGGAATGTACCCACTCCACGTGATAAAGATGACGGTGACGCCTGATGACCATGAAGAATAAGCGCGTTACGCGTGATAACGATGACGATGACGCTGATGAGGAAAACAAAATCAGGGGAACCCCCTCCTTGTGGTCCATAGAGCTCTTGAACAAAATCATCTACCCCATCGAGTGGGCAAAATTCACGGGGATTGACGGTTTACCAGATTACCTCCGGAGCTTCGCCCACTCATCATCAATCACTTCGTGGATATGGCGTGATTTTTTTTAAATTTTATATAAAAAATAATTAAATGACTCATCAATTAATATCTCAAGATTCATCTCTGGATGGATCAATGAGACATCAATTATACAAAGTAGCTTCGACTATCCGTTGCAATTTTGTTCTTTCTATTCTTGAACAGGTGCACCTGAGCCTGTGGGATACCCCAGGTTCCAGCTCGTACGACACGCTGAGGCCCCTCGTCTACCCCGAGGCTGACGTGGTCTTGATCTGCTTCGCGCTCGACAACCGCGCTAGCCTAGTCAACGTAGAGCAAAAGTGGGCACCCGAGATTCGAAAGCACCTGCCCAAGGCGCCAATAATACTCGTCGGAAATAAGCAGGCAAGTTGACTGTTCACTAAAGCGAAGCAACGAATCTCTTTAGATTGATAGATTGAACTCTGAAACACTCTAATGACTTTCATTTTACCATCATATGTTTGTTTATACGTAGAAGAGAAAATCGAGGTCAGTGTCACTTTTGAATTACGCGCCGAAATCTCAGCGTGTGACGTCATGTATTTCAGTGTACTTTTCGTATTGTGGCGACATTGGCGCAACGAAATTTCCTGAAACGTGGCATGTTATGTCTGTGGCTCGCTTACAGGACAATGTACTTCATTTTTACTGATTAGGAACGACTTATGCCCTAGTAGACGCCATCAAAATCTATGACGTCACGGCGATTGGTGCGGCAATTTCAAGGTGGCGTCGCCACCCACCTATTATTTTTTGCGCATTTTCTCGCTTACAAAGAGTCTCCTCGCGGCATGCGTGGCGATTCTGGTATGGTCAAGAAGTAATGTGCCAATACGATTTAACTTAAGTAGGGCGGCAAGGGGGGGGGGGGGGGAGGGGGGGGGGGAGCAAGACAAATTTTTTTTTGCTGGGGGGGGGGGGAGGAAGGGGCGTGGCCGCGCATCTTAGCAGCTCCCCCCCCCCCCCCCCCCCCGCCTTGCGCCACCCCCGTCTACAAGCGTAAAATTTCGCAAAATACACCACCACACAACTGCTCAAATGAAACAGAAGAGTGGAGGAGTGTTGAAAAGAATGTTCCACTTGCACTCAAGAAACTGGTGTGCAATGGCTTACAACAACAGACACTGGTGAACTTTTGAGTGATGAGCTACCAAAAAAGAAATTGCAAGAGGATATTAGGGGAAAAAAAAATCTTGAACCTTAAAGGGGCCCTGCAACACTTTTTCAAGTACCCATGGAATGGATTCACTAAAGGAGCTTATTGCCTCACGAATTCACTGCCGCAAAAATTTTTGGAATCCGTCCAGTACGAGTGGAGTTACAAATATTTCTCGCACGCTGCAATTGCATTCTCTCTTCTCTCGTCCCGTCGAAAGCGCTGGAAGCTAAGCAGGGAGGGATGGCACGGGGAAAGAAAATACGTCACGCGCGCCTCGTGATCTTGAGCGCTTTTTCTCTTTTTTTTTTCTTCGAATACGCCAATTTCCATTGCGATCGCGCGCGCACGCGTGGACAAGTCGCGGCCTCCCGCGGCGGCCTCTGTAACTACCGAGCGCGCCATGCTCAAATCAGCCAATGGCTGATGCGAGTGATACTCTCGTCGGTGACGACACTGACGAGTGATTTTTGAGAGAAGAGAAAGCAAGTTCTGGCTGACTTTGAGAATTTATTATGAATTCCACGCCGCGTGCTGCGCTATAATATTTGGCTCGCGTGTTCTCGAGAGCCTGGACTACCGATAGGCAGCGTTTTCTGAGCATGCTCAAAAAGTGTTGCAGGGCCCCTTTAATTTAAAGCAACCATACGTGCACATTCTCAACAATGCCTATCGTGCTATGCTGCCGAGAACAAGGTTGTGGATCAGATTTCCAGTTAAGGAGGTAGTTTTCCTGTTTGTTGTACTATGCAGGAGGGAGTAGTGCGGGATAGGAAAAAGTGTTCGTGCATCTTACTTACTGTGCAAGTTAAAAAGCATTGCGTGGTCAAGATTCACACGAGATACATTAAAAGTAAGTCGCATGGTCCCTCATGCATTTGTCAAAGACTACTCAAAGGCGTAGGCCATGTTCATCTGTTTCTTCTCAGTTGATTGATCAACTTGAGTGATGTCACGATGACGTCACAAATTTTTTGCAACCTGTGACGTCATCACACAATGATGATTTTTTTTGCATGATTTGTGTTGATGCTGACTGTCAATTTTCACATTTGCCGAGACATCTAAGGCTTTCGCCTTAATAATGAACGGCGTCTCTCATAAATAGACTGTGCGAGTCGCGTTGCCACGTCAAATCACATCATCACATCGACGTATATGGCTTCCCGCAGGACCTTCGAGACTTCGATCCACAGCCACTGTGTGAAGTGGATCCAAGGCCAGATGGCGACTCGTTTGTGAGCACTTCCGAAGGCGAAGCCATGTTGGAATGCATCGGAGGGTCGGCCTACGTGGAATGCTCGGCACTGATGGACCAAGGTCTCGAAAAGGTCTTTGGTGCGGCAATCGAAGAGGCACTCAAGCAGGTAGGAGGTTCTCAGGCGGGCTAGTTGTGGTCCGTGAACATTATTGCAGAACAGCGCAATAAACAGGACAGTGAACACACTCGACACCGTGCCGAGTCTTGTGTGTTCACTGTCCCATTTTTTGGGACTATTCCGCGATAGTGTTCAGGTAGGAGGCTTTCTTCCTCGCTAGTAAGTGTTGGATAATTTCTGAAGCAGCGGCTACAAGCACTTAATCGAGCCTGGCTGGCTTCAATTGCATGACATCGTCATGTCAACGATTCAAGAAGTATCTATGCCAGACAGTGCTCGAATGAATCGGACACAATTCGTAACTTTTGAGCACAGCGCATCGATAACTACAAAAACAAAAAAAAATGTGTGCCTTACAATGCCACTAAGACAAGCAAATTAGGTATAACTTAGCACTCTTGAGAGCAGACACTGAATGAATGAGCAAAAAAAAATAAATAAAAATATTTATGCACTACCACACTACCATCAGTGAATCACATGCTATTTAATGATCAGGTAGGCACACGTTATAGTATATCACCACATGACATCGTGGCCTGATGTCATCACATGGTCACGCGAGTTTTCCTGCCATAGAGTGGCCATGCCGCTCATTGGACGCGAAATTTTTCGCTTCATTTTGCATTAAAAAGTGCAGCGCCATCATCTCCCGACATGAAAGAAACATCTATAATCGATTCCTTGCATGCAATAGATCATCTCTGCCTCAAAGATGTTGACGAACTGACGCACACCGATCTTTGCAACGAGCGCATGCAACAAATACATGCTAGCAGATAATCATGCCCTGCACATAGGTTTCACCTTGAGCCTTACTGATGCTCGTGTAAAGAGACACAATATGCCAACAACAAAAACAAAACAAAAAAAAACTGCATAGTAGACATACGTGAAATAGCGCAGCTTCAATACAATCAAAAAAATTGGACCATTCCATTATTAGACGACGTGTAAATAGCTGGAATGCAGCCACAAGCGTGAAGCAGTACGAAAGTTGAAAGACCACGGCTGCTGCTGCTTGACAAATGGCTGTTTTGACCATGTTATAGCAGCACTAGCAACAAAAATATCTGTGATGAAATTTTGCCCTTGCATGCTTAAAGTATTCGCTTTACTGCAAGAACTTGGTCATTGACCGTGTATTTGGATTTCACACAGAAGGGGTCTTACTGTACCTTTGACCTGGTGCTAAATATTTACTAAGTGAATAGTTTTTTTTTCTTTTTTTTCTTTTCACCTTTTGCCACTAATGAGAAATGCGGGTCAAACACTCTCATTGCTAATGGACACAGATCGGCCACTCGGTAAGACTCACGACATGAAATGTACCAAATATAACATGAAACATTAAAGTACTGTATTTCCTGGCATTATAACCCACGCCCCTAACTAACTCAACAAAAAGAAAAAGAACACGCATAGAACTGTTGCATATAGCCCGCAACCCCACTTTTTAAGTGCACTTTACAGGTTTTTTTTTTTTTTTTTTGTGCGGGTTACAGAAAATACTGTATTATTCCCCCTCTTCAAGTAAACTAATTCTTTGCACAAATAACATGGGTTTCATGTACTGCATGTTCACCATGTTTATAATTCTAGCACCCTCTTTCAATTGCACAGAGTCATGAACGCTTGCAGAGAAGCATGACTGACACTTGATCATGTATTCTTGAGATGTTTTTTTTTCTTTCTCTTTTCCAAGCAGAAAACTCAAAAGAAGAAGTGCTGCCCTTGCTGCTGCAATATTTTGTAACCGTTCGGTTTGTACAGCTTTCAGTCTTTCAGTATTAAAATATTTAGAGATGATCTCGACAAAATGCTGTTCCCAAAATCACTTTCGCAAGCAACACTGAGTTGACGTCTCAACAACAGCTCAACTTGCAAGCCTGCAAGGTTGCAACACAAACAAAAACTGGGAAATCGTTCAACTAACCTACCCAATCAATCAATCAATCAATCAATCAATCAATCAATCAATCAATCAATCAATCAATCAATCAATCAATCAAATCACTGCTTTAGCTGCATGACTAACCTGCTGAAGTTACACGAGCGAAATTAGGCAACCTTCGGCATCCTGCGCGCTACAGGAATTAGGAGGATGTATAGGATTTTTAACTGGCAATGAACTGCGACTTTATTTGGATTATGTGGGCACAGAACCAACAAGGTTACGTGCATAAAAAAATATATATGGCATAGTAGTAGACACGGCCACACATCAGCATAAAGGAACTCGCCCGTCCTAACCATTGCAGCATAAGGACTGCAAAAATGCAGGCTTTTCTTGCCGACTCTTTGATCTTGCCCACCATAGAGTTTCTCACAATAATACCTAGAGGGAAATCTGGCGCCACCGTCTATGCGATTTTCTTAAGGGGCGCCGTTGGAGCGCTGGGAATGACGGTATATGTGTCTGCGAGGCTTGTGTTGGCTGGTGTTGAGCGAGGCTTCGGCTCAAAAGCGGATACGACTGTGCAAATAAAGCGTCTCTAAAACAGCATCTTTATAAGCGGATCTCGTTCACGCGTATTATATTCTAAAATGAAAGTCGACTCACCTTTACGGCATAACCAAACGGCGAAAGAAAGAAACAGACGACAAACACTGGCTGAGTGAACGCTGGCTTTGTCGTCTGCCTGCCAAGTTTAGCGGCCGTTCGTTACTTTCTATGCTTCGTAAAATTTTACATTGACGCAGAAGTTTTCAAAGTTAAATAAAACTCGTTTCTGTGCAATGATAAAAAAAGAAATAGCTGTTACACGCTCCTTCAGTAAGAAATCAGCAAGGAAGCGTTGAAGCCAGACGCGTCTTCGAGTTGTCCGGGCTCTACGTGAATGATACAAAGCCGAGTCAAGTTCGAAGCTCACATATCCCATCATTCCCATGCATCCAACAGTTCGCAGCGCCAGTTTTCCCTCTAGGTAAGTGTAGGAAACTCTATGTTGCCCACCCCTTGCCCACTCTTCGATTTTTGTCACAGCACGGACAAAATGAGGACAAGCAAGAAAAGACTTGAAATACCTAGTATACGTGGGAAGTTCTCAAGTTTAGTACCATGAAAATAAATGGTGGATCGCAGCTGCAAAGCGATTATTGTCTTAGCTTTCACACAAACTTGCCTTCGTGACACTTTTCAGCTAAATTTAAATTCCTGAAAATATAGATTGAGAAGCACCACCTTTTCTTTTTTTTTTCCAACAAGAAAGCAAAATCTGAGCATGCCAAGCTGCTATTACTTCAAAGTTATTCAACCCTTTGAGGCACTATGTGCACAATTGTGTACACCACTTTATTTAGTTATTTCTATCAACTAGGGTTTAAGAAAGAGCAAGATATGTCAATCTTCGGATGAATTGAACCTCCTGCATCATAAATTTGTCTTCATTTAACTTTATTTTGAAGTTTAGTGTAGCATACAATTTCTTTGCTGAATGTACTACCACGTTCGATGAGCCGCTTCCTGCGAGCCATGTGAAAAGTATAATTTTCCTTTGCTCAAAATGGACATGGACAAAAATGAATTTGCACTGTATTTCTACAATGACATTACATTCTATTTATCCCAAAACAGAGCATGAATGACTTTTTAATAAATACATTTTTAATTACAACTTAATTGAGATTGCACAGAAGGCACACGCATAGGGAATAGCCCCGGCCTCGACACGGGGCCTCGTATTAAATGAGAGACCCAACTGCTTCGCCAACTCAGGATTCATCCTGTAGCAGCCCGCGTCAAAGTGAAGCGAGCCAATGCGGCTGTTGATCACAGGCGTCCAGTTTCTCGGTCCAACGGCGCGCCTTACGAAGTCAACCCACTGGCTGCGTTGAGGTTCGAGGCTTGGGAATGCATAAAACGCCACGCACTTTCCGCTTTTTCAGCGCCTCGACGTGCAGGTTTGCACTACGCAGCGGTTCCCCGACATCTTGGCACGTATAGTGTCGCTCCGAATGATCGCACTCGCGCTGTGGAGCACACAGCAAATCAGTCGATGCGACACGAATCACGATGAACCGCACGCACGGATCAACACAGCTAGGAGAGCATCACCGGGCGTCGGCGCACACTCGGACCGTCGACGTCATTGTTACTAGCGTATCGTCATATGTGTGGAATGCATGTGGAATGTATCACACCCACGTGTCTATGTCGCAGGGCACTCAGTTTTCCGTTGAGCTTTCATACACTGTTTGCCCTCGAAATACTTCCACGCGACGGACACCATTCAAATTTGGCCAAGAAGACCTATGCATACCGAGCAATCGAATGTCGGGCACTTAAGCAAGGCAGTGGTGAGGAGGGTGTAGATATAATTGTCCGTAGCAGCCTTGGTACACGGTGCGTCGCTCAATTTGTGGTGCGAATGATTTCGTGATGATCTAGCCTAAACGCTGACAAGACTTCAAAAAAATCCTTTCAGGGTCCCTTCAAAGCGAGCAAAAACGAATGGAGGGTAACCTGACTGCCCTCCCCTGCCTTGGACTGTGGTTCCTCGCAGTTGTGCTGGCATATCGCCGTCGGAACAAGCAGTCTGTCCGGACGAGCATCTAGGCAGGTCACCTCAACTTCCACAAGACAAGCCCTCGCTATGCACCTTGTCAGCGAAGGCTCTTAGGGCGCCGCCATAGTCCTCTCTCGGCTGTTAACATGCGTGAACCGCCCAAAATGCACTGCCGATCCTGTGACGTCAACTTTTGTACTCCCATGCAACATCCCAGAAAGGAGGGGATCCTCCTCTCCGTTAAAAAGGTCTATAAGGTGGCCCAATAATGCCTGGTCGTAGGTTGGGAATCGAGCACGGCCTACCCTGTGGTGCCTCGTTCCCCAGCTAGCGCGTGTGCTGGCCCCGCGGGGCTCATGCGCAGGGAACCGCCTTAATCAACGACATGCATGGCTACCGTGGCTATGCCGCCAGGACTTTTTGCCTGGTGCAAGCCATGCGTCGGTCCTCCCTGCGCAGAGACGTGCGGTCCGGACAACGCTTGCTGCATGAACGGTGGTGGTGATTGTGAGGAAGAAAAGACTAATTTCTGCAGCCCGATAGGGACCACGGCGGAGGCCTTGGGAAGGGGAAAGGTGGGAGAAAAGGGGATAGAAGTGCTAAAGGTGTCGTGGCTCGGTCATCTCAGAAAGAACAACAAGCCGGCATCAAAGGCAGGAGCGGCAAGGGTCCCGCACTCTCGGTATGCCGCGATCCCCGCCTCGTCCAGGAACTCCACCAGGCTCCAGAGCGCTGGTAGATGGGGACGAAACGGAAAGAGGAGGCACTCCAGTGTGGAAGCAGGAAGGCCCTGCCTTCCTGTAAGCTGTAGTAACTCTCAAGCATTCGTTGCTTCCGTCTGGCGCTGGCTCGTCGCGTCAGTGGTTGCTCTGGTCATGTCAGATGCTCTCAGCCCTGCACGAGAGGTTTATGCGCTGCCCAGGCAGGCGGTTTCTCGTCAGTGCGCTCGACTGCTGCCCTTTGTGTGATAGTCGGAGCGCAACCGGCAAGCGTGCACTAGATCGGCCTTGCTGAGTTAAGGCCCTGCAGGTCCATGACAGTTGCACTGTGCTGCATCTTGGGTTAACAATTTTGTTTCTCGACAACCTGCTTCGAGTGCCTTTTCTGCGCCGTGTCGGAGAGCCGACGAACCCATCCGCAGCGTCTTTGTAGGCGGCGGCTGCGGAGAACGTCGCATCCTTTCCGGTCACACTCATTTAGGCTTTTTGCAAACCTATCTCCACAAGGTTGAGCCATGGCCCATGGGATATGAATAGTTCATCTCTATCTCCACAAGGTTGAGCCATGGCCCATGAGATATGAATAGTTCATCTCATTGTCTAACAAGCACCAGAACCGTAACCGAAGATCTGGAAAGTAACAAAACAATGAACTGTGCGGTGATGGGAGGTGAGCAGATTTCATGCGCTCTGGATGTTCATCAGATCAGATGCTACTGCGAAATGATCTGTGCATTAGAGTTGATAATTGAAATTAACATACCGGCGGGATATGCGAGCACTGCGAATCCACAACTTTGTCGCGGAGGTAGGACAGGCTTGTGCATGATGGCTCGGTTCTATAGATTTGCTGATGTATATATAAGCCGAGTTTCGCGGAGGGGCATTAGGAGGATGGTAGGGAAGGACGCACGCTCGACGCATTCTCACCACTGCTGAAATGCTGCTAGGTGGCAGCAGAGTTGTCACAAAAGGAGCCCGAAACCGACGTGACTTGCGCAAAGCCAAAAAACGGAAACAATGAATTTTCCCATCCTTAGAATATTTTTAATTGAAATAAAAAATGCCACTCAAACACGAAGGGGAGCTGAAATAAACCACTTACATACATATTCCTTTCAGAAATAAGTATAAGCATCTTTGAACGAAAGCATATCGTTGCTTTTTAACATTGTCGCCTGGCTAGTGGTTGAATGCACGTTTGCCAGTGCGTGATCAATGTTACTTGTGGATTCCCCCGACGTATGTTTGACTTCAAGACAAACACACTATCAATGAACAACAATCGAGCTACTGGTGAACGTGATGATCAATAAAATAACTACATCTGCTGGAAAAAATGCAAAGCAGCAGCACCCCCCCCCCCCCCCCCCCCAAAATGGAACATGCGACTAGAAAATTTCACAAGCGACTCGGCGAAAAAAGCCCAAATCCACTTATTATAAGTAGAACTGGACAACTCTAATTGGCAGTGACATCGTTGGACGGTAGAAATTAATTGAAGTAAAATGTGTTGTTCATTTTCCATCTTCCACATAGATTGCTGAATTGCGCATCCTCGACATTTCTTGTGAATCGCCGATTGCCCTCTCGTGGCCTGTGCACAAAGTGGTGTTTATCGATTCCCATTCTCAAGCGGCAAAGTGTATATCAGGCAGACAGGCAGATCAGTGCATTGCAATGACTGCGGCTGCCGACCTCTGTTCAATGAGTGTGTAGTTCTATACAAGAACTGTGATGAACAATACGGGAGAGATCGTCTAGGCCTGGTTGATTGCTAGAGAAAATGCCAAATTGTGTCAGCGCACCCTCAATTGCTCTGAGCGCAAAAGAAATTGCATATCTGAATGATGCAGGCTTGCACTTCTGATAGGGGCTTTTTGGTGTTGTTTGCAGTTTTCATTACTGTATAAGTACATGTTTCCAAAATAAAAGATTCAGTTGCGAGTAGCGCACGTCCTGTCCTCTTTCTGTGGTCCCTGTCTTAGCGCTATGGCTTCATTCAATGTAACAAACCAACTAGCCCAAAAGTCTGTTCTCTTGGGATTAAAGCATTTGCTTTAGCGCAAGAACTCTGCCAGTGACCCAGTAATTGAATTTCACATGGAAGGGGTCTTACTGTACCGAGACCTGGGGATACAGATTTACTGAGTGAATAGTTTTTTCGTTTTCCTTCTTTTCACCACTTGCCACTAATCAGAAATGTGGGTCAAAGACTCTCATTGCTAATGGACACAGATCGGCCACTCAGGTAAGACGCACGACATGAAATGAACCAAATATAAAATGAAACATTAAAGTACTGTATTTCCTGGCATTATAACCCGCACCCCTAACTAACTCCACAAAAAAGAAAAAAAAAAAAAAACAGCCCGCAACCTCGCTTTTCAAGCGCACTTTTCCGTTCTTTTGGTGCGGGTTACATGCGAGGAAATGCGGTATTATTCTGCCTGTTCAAGTGAACTAATTCTTTCACAAATAATATGGGTTTTCATGTACTGCATGTTCACCATGTTTACAATTCCTAGCACCCTCTTTCAATTGCACAGAGTCGTGAACGACTGCAGAGAAGCGTGACTGACGCTTAGTCACGTATACTTGAACATGCTGTTTTTTTTTTTCTTTCTCTTTTCCAAGCAGAAAACTCAAACAAGTGCTGCCCTTGCTGCTGCAATATTTTGTAACCGTTTGGTTTGTACAGCCTTTCAGTCTTTCAGTATTAAAATATTCAATGGAGATGGTCTCCAGGAAATGCTGTTCCCAAAATCAGTTTTTGCAAGCAACACTGAGTTGACGTCTCAACGACAGCTCAACTTGCAAGGTTGCAATACCAACAAGGACTGGGAAATCGTTCAATTTACTCAATCAATCAATCAATAAATAAATCAATCAATCAATCAATGCTTAAGCTGCATGGGTGCCCTGCTGAAGTTACATGAGCGAAATTAGGCAACCTTCGGCATCCTGTGCGCTACAGGAATTAGGGAGAATGAATAGGATTTTTAACCGGCAATGAACTGCGACTTTATTTGCATTATGTGGGCGCAGAACTTCAACAAAGGTACGTGTGTAAAAAAATATATGGCATAGTAGTAGACATGGCCACATATCAGCATAAAGGAATTCACCCGTCCTAACCAGTGCAACATAAGGACGGCAAAAACGCAGGCTTTCTGCATACCCCTTGCCAGCTGCGATGCACCATTTATTTTGATGCTACTAAACTTGACAACTTCCCACCTACATGAGATATTTCTAGTCTTTTCTTGCTTGTCCTAATTTTGTGTGCCGAGACAAAGATCGAAGACAAGCAAGAAAAGACTAGAAATATCTTGTGTAGGCGGGAAGTTGTCAAGTTAGCATCAAAATAAATGGTGGATCGCAGCTGCAAAGCGATTATTGTCTTAGCTTTCAGGCAAACTTGCCTTCGTGACTTTTCAGCTAAAATTAAATTCCTGAAAATATAGAATGAGAAGCACCACCTTTTTTTTTTTCTGACAAGCAAAATCTGAGCATGCTAAGCTGCTTTTACTTCAAAGTTACTTTAATTTGCACAAAATGCTCATGCACGCATTTTTTTAACCTAGCCATATCTATCTGCAGCTCGCTTTTCATATCCTCCATGAAACGCGTAACTATGGCAATTAGAATCATAAAAAAGCTTTACACGCTTCCACATGCAGGTGGTATATAGTTAACACAAGAGCGTGTGAAAGTCTACGTTTAGGCAATAATGTGACCAGGCTTTTCTGCACTACTAATTTGGTGCAGCGTGAAGAAAGCAAATCGACACTCAAACACGCATGAAAACTCTTGCAACACTTTATGTAGCACTGCCCAGAACAAGCACAAAAAGAATCAACAGAATGTTCAATGAACGACGCACGCCAGCATGAAAAAAAAAAAAAAGAATCTGCGTTGCCTGCACATAGCTACAGATTGACGAGACACTACAAGCGCTGTATTCCTGAATACGTTAGGACCCGAGCCACACAAGATGATGGTTACATGCAACACTACAGCTTTTAAATACTTCTGTTCGGCACTTCAATAAATACAATGTTTATCAACAGGTGGCCTACTACGAGCCTGGAATGTCTCGATTTCTGCACAAATCGCTTGACACTTTACTTGGTGTACACAAATCACAGACAAGTGCTGCTACTATCACCGGTGACTCCTCTCTCAATGCTCTAACATAAAAAAAATTAAAAGTTGGTCATCAACCCCCTCGTTCCAGGCTTTGTTCACAGTGCTGCCGTGGTGACAAAGGCTCCGCCAGTGTGTGTGCCTGTAAATAAAGAGAAAAATGCACTGAAATCTATCAACTTTGCGTGAGATAAATTTGTTTGCGAATCAGAAAGATTCACAAAGAGCAGCAGTTTTCGAATATTTCTCCATAGCAGGTCATCGTGGGAGCTGCTTTGAGCGAGTCATATTTTATGCAAGGTCACGCGCAGAAAGTTGGTCATCATGAAGAACACTGCTAGCATGATTCTAATCTGTCACTGTCTGCAAACGAGAAAGCTGTGTTGCACGTAGGAACCAATGACTTTGATGCGATGTCCATAAAAAAAAACAGGCGATGCCAAGAAGCTCATATACACTAAAGAGAAAGAATAAATGTGTATAAGGTGCCCAGACGTCTCTTTTAAAACTTCCACGCTAAGCTCCAAACTAATCTACCGCAGTTTTCAGCCTACGTTAGTGGAGCGGAAACACCCTTCCCTACATGCCCGGTTTCAGGCTTGTCGCCACTAGTGCCTCATCAAAGAAATCTCTCTCAAAACACTGCACGCTTCGCCACTCCCCAGGTTTCACGTTAGTGGAGTAGAAACACCCTTCCCTACATGCTGCTCCACTCTCCAGTTTTTTGCAACACCAATTACATGTTTGCTTGTGTTACAGCTTGGGGCCCCTTCAACCATAGCTACCGTTTTGCAACTCGTATAGAGCGACAATATGGTTAGATGTTGCATACACACATCGCTTCTTGTGCCGCATCAAAAGAAGAACGTCGCCACACTGCGAACACTGTGATAATCCCAATGTGACAGGCGAGCAGGTCATTGTAGAATGCCCCAGTACATAGAACAACGCGTGCAGCTGAGTGATAGGCTCAACAGCTTCGATAGACGACCACTCTCGATTAGCAAAGTGCTTGTACCATGGCCACACCCGACAATCAAAGACGTGCAGTGAGCACTCGTGATATTTTAATGGACACAAGTTTAATGAACTCTTTATAAAGTGTTCCTTATTGCACCCTTTCATAGGATTGTTATTAATCAACATATCTGAGTCATGGTATGTGTAAGTGCGCAGAAAACTATCCTGTATGAACTTTATACGCTGTAATAATCTATGTGACCACTAAGGCCCGTAGCCAGTGGTGGGGGGTGGGGGGTGTGCCTAGCCCCTTCCCCTCACGTCAAAATTTTGGTGAAGAAGGGGGGGGGGGGGGTTGTTCACCGAAAATAAATGCTGAAAAATAGGCATCTTTCTCAAACAGTCAAGGCCTTCAGCAAGTGGGCCTCCCCCGAAAAAAAATTCCTGGCTACGGGCCTGGTGAACACACTGCATGTATTGGACTCTGCCCTTAAACTGTGCTAATTTTTTATACACCGATGATCGTATATCTTAGTGGTCTCAAACACGTGGCCCGCGAACCTTTCAATAGTCGCCCGGCCCTCGCATGGCTGTCGTCGTTCCGTATAGCTTTATTTTGTTAATAAGTACGCGAATGAGGTACACAGACATGACTGGACTAAAGCATTTTTGACCTGATGCAACCCATGTGGTCACCAAGTATTGAAAACAGAGCCGTCGAACAAAAGCTCTGTATTTCGGAATCAGCGTCCAGATTTCAGTCAGTCAGCAAGATCGGTATCGATGCTTCTGGCATCCTAACTCCAAACCACCTTCAGAAATGACCCATATACGAAATGTGGGAAAGGCCTTCTTTCAAATGGCAACGTAGTCCGACATCTTGGAATCTTGTTCAAGACGAGAGCCTCCACCTCCACTTCAACTGTGTTCATTTCCCCTGTCCTTTCGGGACGTGGGGACTGTGGTCCACTGACTGAGGCGAGCTTGAGACCCCTGGTATAAG